>OY796893.1:17927802-18428956 GCA_963680785.1 Diplosoma virens
ACTCAATGAAAAAATCAGAGCAATTTAATACAAAATTTATTCAATCACTTTAAAAAAAAACACTACAGTCTGTTTCATCTTATAGAATTGTCAGGTGTTTACTTATTTAAATACATTTCAGATATTCAAATAGAATATGAAATAAGATTGGACTTTCATCAGAATAAACAATCACCTGATGATTCTATAAGATGAAACAGATTGTAATGTTTCTTTAAAAAAGTGATGAAATAAATTTTATATGAAATTACTCTGATTTTTTCATTAAGTACTCTTAAAAATAATCATTTTCATCATATTACCTTAAACTTTGGGCATTACCCACCACAATGTTCACTGTGCTTGACACATGCACATGACACTAATTACCTCTTTAACTGTAACCAAGTACCAATACAACATCACACCACTAGTTTAAGTTTTTGGAAACAACAGAATGTCATTCAAGAGTAAGAGTCTAGATTAGCTTCTTTGAAGGGTTAAGGGAGGCCTTCTCCAAGATATCCTTGGAGAAAGAACAACAACAACAACCTTGATCTGCTTTCAAAGTTGCCAAGATATTGCTATGCTTTGTTCAAGGGTACAGCGGCCATGCACAGCTGACGTTGTGCATGTAATAACGTGCTTCGTTTGGTCGCTGCTTCCTTATTCACAGTCTTTATTTCTACATGCACTATGATTAATTTCAAGTTGATTGTGAGTAAAAATGAAATAAATAAAATAAATAAATAAATCTAGTTGAAGATTTTATTTTGTTTCAGTATAGTTATGTGAATGAAATTTAGAACTACTTGCTAAGACCATGAAGCAAAGAAAAGTGTCATAAAGATTCTTTCCCAAAAACACCACAAAATGATGAGAGTAAGAGTTTTACTCAGACCATATTGATTATGGTTGCCATTAAAATGATGTTTGCATCTACTCAGCTGTCAGGTACTAGCTTCTAGCTAAGCAATGTGCCAGGATTGGGTTGACAATTTATGATGTTTTTTTTTTTTAATTATTATATCAGCTTATCTATCTGCATGTCTAGATAAGCAAGAAAAATCATTGTCAATCAAAAGCAGTGATTATTTTTCAAAACTAAAGACTTTTATACTGGTAAGTGTTTTGGTAACAGCTAAAGCAAATTGCTGTGCAAATATTTCTTCAAATGTGATATTTTATATCAGTACAAGAAATGCAATTGCTAAATAATTGAACTTCTTTTTTGAATTAATTACAATTTGAGATTTATTGACCAAATCTTATAATTAAGTATGAAAAAGAAAAAAAAAAATTTAATGTAACTATAGCATAATGCCATAACAGAAATTAATTTATTTTCAATTCTGAAAGTTTAAAATGGTTTTTAAAATTTTAGTTTATAGTTTAATATTTATAACTAGGAATAAAATTAGTAGTGTTACACCAAAAAAAAATTTTTTTGGATTTAAAATTTTAAGTTTGCTGTAATAATTTCATAAATATAGCTTTTTTCCTATGTAATTAAATTTCAAGATAAGATCAACTTTCCCTTATCCTTATTATTATGATTTCAAAAGTTGTTTATAATTGATTTTTTATATATAAGTTCAATTACAAATTAACAATATCAATATCTAGCTTTGTGATTAAATTAAATTTAACTTATGAAAGTACACCTACATACATGTTTATTTTAGAATTCAACTAATTGTCCTGTCCAAGAAACAAATTCAAGCAATTCTTTGTCAACTTTACATAAAAGTGATATTTATATAAATATATAATTTTTTTTTTTTTTTTTTTTTTTTTCAGACACAATACAAGTAACTTATTGCATAGGGTTGTTTTAAAGAATTAGCTCTGTAAATTTCTTCATCTTAATAGGTGCATAGATAATGTTGAATAAATGGTGCAAATAAATTTATTTTAAGTGAAAGCTAAAATGCTGTTTTTTCATGAAAGTTGTATTTTAAATACTTTTTTATAATGATTAAAAGCTAAAAAAAGTTATTTTGTTGTTTATTTCTGGAAGAATTAGTGATGGGATGATGCCAATTTTTTTTTCTATTCCAATTCCAATGCCGATTTCAATGGCAATTTCGATTTTGATTCTCATTCTTGTCATTTAAAATTTTCTCATCTGGCTTGTTATAATAAATTAAAAAATTGTTATTTTTTGAAGCATCTTGTTTAATGAGTGGAATGATTGATATGCAGTGTATTAAAGTGAGATAAGGCGAGTCAGGTCACCTGACTCCCATTCCGTCACCTTAATATAAATATAGTAAAAAAACTGTTAAGATTCTTTAAAAAGTGATTAAATAAATTAATTGTTGTGTTTTTGTAGAATGCTCATTAAACTTCAGAACATATTTATTTTTTAAGATTTAAGATAAAAACACCCCCAGAGCCTGTTTCATTTATTCTTTAGTTTTTAAATCAGATGAAACACGTAAGGGTGTTTTTGTCTTAAAAAATGAGAAATATATATATATATATATTGCAAGAGTGAATCAATCTTTCTTGCAAAGTTCTCATTGAAAAGATGAGGTTTTAATCGATTAAGTGGCCACCTGATGATTCTACAAGCTGCCAGAATTGATGCCAAATTTGCAAAATCTGGCTTTTTTAGTGTAATTGGCATTAAAAATTTTGTTTTGCTTTGTGGCTTTTTTTTGGCTGCCAAGTGCAAACTAGCCATGATTTTGAGAGAAAAATTGACAGATCATAGACAGATTTTAAGTGAAGACTTTTTTTGGGGTGGAGGGTTCACCATGATTTTGAAATAAAAGTTGAAAAATCATTGACAGATTTTAAGTGAAAACCTTTTAGAGAACGCTTTTTAGCAACAAAAAGTTAAATTTTGTTTGGCTTAATTTTGGTAATTTTGGCTACCTTTTTCATCTGAATTGGCTTATTTTCAAATTTTACATCTGGCAACCCTGCGATTCAATAGGAGGAAATAGGCAGTGGTGATTTTTAAACAGTGATTGAATAAAATTTGTATTATACAGTATATATATTGTACAGTATAGAAGTTTTTTCAAATTTTTTTTGTTGGTGTTCATTAGAAAAGTGCTCAATGACATCAAGTTTTGGGTGCGAATAAAAACAAACTACTACTACTACTAAGTCAGAATGGCTATAGTTAATATATATATATATTCTGTATATTGTTATAAAAAAAATGTCTCTTTTCGTAGAGACGTCCATGCACAATCATAGTGAGTTATATGAAAAAAGGCAATAAATGAACTTAGGAATCGTTTTAAGAAACGAAATTCCTGTTGCACAATCATAGTGAGATATACATGTACGAAAAAAGGCAATAAATGAATTAGGAATCGTTTTAAGAAACAAAATTCCTGTTAAAAATCTTTCGATTCCGATTCCTAAAAATTTCTCTATTCTGATTCCGATTAATCGTCCCATCATTAGTAAGAATCCTATAACATGACATAAACTTGAGAAAAACTTTGAGTTAGACTTGGGTTTTAAACAAATTGTTAAATGAAAGTTGAAAATCTAATTTGATAAAGTTGTATTTCAGAATCTAAAACTGAGAAAATTTTAACAATTTTCTTTGAAATAGTTGATTCATTTTTACTAAATGCTAATTCATATACTTACTTTTTTGTATTAATTGACTTCATGACATTGATTGTCAAAATTATTGACCAAGAAACTTCTGCCGAGTATATTATATCATAATGATCAGGCATATTAAAATCCCAAAAAGCTTATTGCTATTTCATTCGCAGTTTTTTATTTTTCCATTGAGAAGCAATAAATAGAACTTGTCTTCCTAAACTTGGCATTTCCCTGCTTTTGCTATTTTGAAACAGCTAATTTTCTACTTAAATCTAAGTTATAAGTTAGTACAGGGGCGGGCAAACTTTTTAGCTCGCGGGCCTCATTTGGATGTTAAATTTGTTCGGGGGCCGCACTATAGTGATCTCTAAAAAAGTTTTTACTTTGATTCTGACTCGGATTTTTAAATTTTTGAGCTCAAAATGAAATGATCTCTTGAAAGTAAAGATTTTTACTCTGATTCTGCATCCGTTTCTGAGTTTTCAAGTCCAAAATGAAGTGATCTCTAAAAAAAAGTCTTCACTTTGATTCTGCCTCGGATTTCTTGGTTTTCTAAAAATCAGTGATCGCTAAAAGCAACGACCAAAAATTTGGTTGAAGACAAACAATTAATAACTTTTTAAAGTATTTGTTTAAAGCCTTCGCGGGCCGTAGTTTGCCCACCCCTGGGTTAGTAAATTCTTTAATTTTTATATTTTATTTAAGGTCTGGAACAGAGCCAAGATTTACGTAGAAATAAGGTGAACGTTTAAGTGTTTTGTTTTACTTTTTAGCAAGTCAAACTGTTTATTAAAACTTCAACACAAATATTTTTCGTCACTTTTTCGAATGAATGTTTGTATCCAGATCCAGATAACTACCACTGACAAATAATAATATGTGAAGTTGGTGGTTCATTCTGAGCCCTATAAAAATGCAGGGTCCTACTCAGCTCTGCGAGTGGTGTTTTGTTATATGTGGGACTTCTAGAGAGACGCATTCAGTCATATACATTTAATTTTTTTAAAATATTTATCAGGTTGTCGATCCAGATGAATCTGAAAGTATTGGTCTGCAAAGTTTTCGAAAAGATAGAGCGGAGGGATGCCTAGAGAAAAAAGGTTCTTTTATAACATTAGAAAAAAATTTGTACAAGTTATACGTTAAATAGAGCTAGTTATTCTAATTAGTATTAATTTTTTTGATTGGGCAGTATTCTAAATGTAAATGTCATATTCTAAATGTCATAATCGTATTAATTAAATAGTTATCTCAATTGTATATGTTTTTTTACTTTTGATTTTTAGGTTTTCAAACAAAATCTTATTACATTGCCCTTCAAGGTGAAAATAAGTTTTGGCTTTTTAGCCCAAGAACGAACCGGTTTTATAGCTAGATAATTTTGTTAAAGAATTTTTTTTTTAATTTGCACCTGTATATATAATGTAGAGCAGGGGCGATCAATGTTTTTGAGCCGCGAGCCATTTTGGCTTAATGAAAATATTTGCAGGCAAACAAAAACGCCGCAGCCGAATTTTACAAGTGAAAATTTTTTTTAGTCTTTTCGTTTATATAAGTTTCTCACCTTCAAACTCTTACTGAAAATTTTTTTACTTTGCATAAAAACATTCCTCTGCTTATATTATTAAAAAAAAAACGAAACACAATTATCTTTTATCCCAATTAGTGTACGTCATCTCGGAAAACACCACTCGGGGCACAAGTCGCATATCGTTTTGACCCCGCCGATTTGGATAGTAATATTGTGATCGGTAGCAACTCCGACACTCGGGCTACTCAGGCTCAGCCCGAGTCATAAAATGAAAGCTGGCATTGTTTAATTTGAATTCTTTAAAGTCAACATTGATTCAACAAAACTCAGGCTTATTACAAAATCGTCGTCATCGTTTGAAGGGTATCCACTCCAGGTCAGACACAAACAGGACTATTCCATTTTCGTGAAAAAATCATGGTGTTTTCTAAAAAAAAAAAAAAAGTCTTCACTTTGAATATCCCTTTGATTCTTCTATTTTCGTTCCAAAAACATAATGGTCTTTAAAAAAAAGTCTGGGTCAAAAAATCTAGGACTCGGAGCAACGTTCCTTCTAAGCTGCGCGGCCGCGCAGCTAGCCTAGAACCCCCGCGCAGTACTTTCGTTTTGCCGCGCACTGCATAAATATTGGCAAGACAAGCTAAATACATGCTTTCAATCAGAAGCAAGCTCCACACAGTGATGGATATTCAAATAGCTTTCATCTCACCTTTCAGTTGTTACTCCAAAAATCATGGTGATCGCTAAAAAAAAGGTTTTCTCTTCGGTATCACCTCGGACTTCCCTATTTTCCTCCCAAAACCGAGGTGTTCTCTAAAAAAAGGTTTTCACTTCGATTTCATCCCTGATTTTCCTATTTTGAAACCTCGAAAAGCCGGGACAAAATTGGGAGATAGAGAAATCGATTCTAGGCGAAGACTTTTTTTTTAGAGAACACCTTGATTTTGGGAACAAAATAGGAAAATCAGGGATGAAATCGAAGTAAAGACCTTTTTTTTTAGATTTTGAGAGAGAAAACTCAAAGACAAGACCAAAACTTCTTTTCTTTTTGACTGAACATAAATTTCTAAAAAGCCTTGCCTCGGGTCCCTAAATTTGAATATCAACCACTGCTCACACGGCCTTTTATTCCGCGTACACTAACCAAGCTCTTAGAGGGAACGTTGACTGGGAGCCCTGGTCTTCAGTTGGAATCTGTCTCGATTTACTTGATTTTCGTCCCTAAATAGTAACGTTCTTATTTAAGTCCTAAAATAAAATAATCTAGTTCACTCAAAATCAGATGCGATCGACCGGCTAAGACGTGTTGGCCATCCCTGGTCTACAGTCATAATCTACTTTGTAGTCATAGTGTGTTTGCAGCTTGTTGCATCAGTATCAAACACGAGCCCGAGTAGCGACAAAGTCCTAAAGTCGCCCCTGATTTTGATTGAATTTTAAATACGCTTGTAGAAATTAAGTATGCCTTTTTTTTTAATTTGACATATTTGTGTTTATTTAGTTCGTTCTCTTATGAAAGCAGCACAAGCCAATGAAAAAGCAAAGTGTAAAGATGAAGAATATTCTTCGTTAGTAAATGAAATACGACAGTCTTTAGAAGCTGAATACGAAGCCAAGGTACATGTGTAATTGATATACGTACCTCCTCGATACATCAAAGTAGTTGCTACTTTTCATTAGTTGCCATGAAATCTAATGTAATGCATATCATAAGAAAAAAAACTTAAATGTTTCGGTTTGAGCATTATTTTTGCGAATCCGAAAGATGTCGAATGCAAGTTCAAACAAATCTTAGTCTTGTTATTGATATCAATTAGGTTTTTTAAGTTTTACTTTCGAATGCCCCTTTAATTATATTTCAGCCTGTTTTTTAAGTATTGTGAAGTCATGAAAGATGTTGAAAAAGAAAAACTCGAATGGAAGGAGCAACACGTGCAAAGCATTCGCCAGCGGCTTGCTAATATTGACAAGAAGTTGATGAAGATGAAAAATCGATACAATTGCCAAATACAAAGAACGGTATCAATTAAAGCTATTTAATGTTGTCATTTACAAGATAACCCTCCGTTACAAAAAGGGGATCAGACTTTGATACGTCACTTTTTTTACGTAGTTTAAAAAGCGTATTTGCAAGGTTTAAATCCTACCTTAGTTTTAAATAATAATCCATTCTGTTTAAAAAGCTTATTTTGAAACTTGGAAGTTTTTACGACTTATGAACTGTTATCATTAGTTCAGATTTTTATACGTATTATGTTGCTAAAAGAAAAAGTTATTTCGTCACTACTAAGTATAACTTAAACTTTTTAAGTTATCAACATTAGCTAATTTTTTTTAATTTCAAGTTAATTATTACCTTTTTATTATGTTTTACGACTTTTTTTTTGGTATTTCAATAATAATGACTTAAAAAGAACTTGCCAAATCACCGTATATATCGTTTTAATGTATATATTCTTAGGGAAAAAATGGCAAAATATGCTTAAAAAATGTTTTTTGCCTGATTTGTAACACTTGTTTCAAAGTGCTACAATTCCAACATTTTATGTTTTGAAAAAATATCAATACAACAAGAAAATTTTTTTCTTGAAATATTTTTTACAAAAAATGTTTTAATCTAAGTATAGATCAGTAAGATAATATTTGGTCGGTTTGTTAAGTTTATTACGAAACTTGTGTTGCACTTCAAGAAAAGCACAGAACAAAATACCGGTGATCGCGAATCATATTTTCAATAAACCACATCGCAATATACATGTATTTTTTTTTTTTTTTTTTTTGTGGAAGGCCCTCTGCAGATCTTTGGATAACATGTAAATTATAATGTCACATTAATAATTTTTAGAGCAGCCAAAGTTAAAGTCATACAAAGCTTTTTATTTCGCTTACATTTGGATGCTTTAGGTTGCTAATTAGAATTGCGGCTGTTTTGGAAGAGATCGCCCGAAGTAGTTAGTGTTTTTCAAATGTTATACGTGCTATTATTTATTACAATACTTTTTTGAATACTTTAACAAATTTAAATCCTTATATGTAAGGGCCGATTGAAATCAACTTCATGGCGCTCAAGGTAAAGCACAGTTTTTTTAAGTTCTAATCGTTACGTTATGGGTTTGATCCTCGATCAAGACAAGTGTATTTTGTTTGTATGAAACACTTAAATTATGATGATTTTAGCATTTGAAAAATAATTAAAAATTCACACCTGTCACTTTAATCCCTAAAGTCACGTGAAAATCGAAATATGAATAACAATTTTTTTTTAGAAAACTGATATCAATGAACTGGAGCATTATTTGTCTCAGTTAATTCCAGGAGAAGATTATGAAAAGGACAAAAAACAAGATTCAAAAGCTAGTAACAAACATCCGAACAAAAAAAGAAAAGCAAAACCTTCTGATGAAACTTTCCCAAAAAAGTAAAAAATAAATTTAAATGGAAAATATATTTTCAACTTCTTGCTAATTTTTAAATATTGGCTTTGGTTTACAAAACGTAAGCTTTCAAATTTTTCGCGAGTTTTGATGCAAATGTATTTACGTGCGTGCGTGCGTGCGCGCACACACACACAAATTTGGTTTAATATGAAAGCATTACAGAATACAGATTGCAAAAGATTGAAACAAACTTTCGAGTAAAGCCTACGCGTACCAAGTTTTCAAATCAAATTCAACGTCCAATACAGGGTTTGAATTCGCTGTCGAAATTACTAGCTACTTTAATTTTCCTCACTCCCCAAATTTAATATGTAGTTTGTATAATTTCTATGTTTTGATAAAAAATGGGCAGATTTAATTATTATTGAACGCTGACTACTGTTGAAAGTATTCACCAAAAAGATTCACCTAGTGCCCAGGTCGAGAATCGAACTCGTTTTTATTATGCTGATCTCGATCGCTAAGTCTTGTCTATTTTTTGCTTATTTTAGGTCAGACAAATGGAAACCAAACAAGCTTCAAAGTAATTTCAACGGTGAAAGCGTAAAGATCGACGATGGCGTGACCACGGCGTATATTAAAGAAGAACACGAGGTGACGTGTTATTGGTTTTATTGAAAATTAAAAAAAAAATGTTTGCAAATTTTTAATAGCTTAGGTTTTAGTAAATCGCATATATCTAGGATACCGGAAACTTTCCTTTCGAAAATCGAAAAAACTTTTCAACACCAAAAGCACTTGATGACGAATATTTATGTGAGTAGTTTCGAATTCACGAGAATGCGCTATTCAATGATTTAATTGGCGACATCGTAGCTTGCGACGCTTGCCAACAGCTTTACTTGGAGTGTTGCCCTTCACACGGATCACTGACCAACATTCCTGACACTCCAGTAGAATGGGTAAGTTTTCCCTAGCATGACTGTGCCCAACAAATGTGCGGTTGAGTTTTTCTAGTTTTGCTGCGTTCTGCAAGGGATTAATCAGCTTATTTTAGTCGTAGTTTCAAATTGAAATATGTTGCAACGTGGTCCCTGTGTCTAGTTTTCGAATCGTTTCTTGTCAACGTACATTTTGTATGGACCTCGGGAGGATGATATTTTCAGTCGCTTTCTTGGGTCGCACGCTTGCCTCATAATGCTTGCCAGACTTAAATCTTTTAGGATGGAAGAACTGCATGCTGAATCGTTGTTTTTAAAGATCGGGCTTTGAAATTATTGTGCATTATAAAAATTTCGTTGCAATGCAATTGTTGAATTGGCTTTTTTTGACCAAATCGTAGTTGCGTGTCTAGAACACCAAAAAACCTAAGACCAATTTTCCGCTGAAAATTCAGCATTAAATCTTAAAATTTGTTGCATGCAAGGACGTTATCAATCGTGCTTGCAAGACCTGCCCCGATGGTGTCAAAATTGGACCGTCGAAAGTCAAACAAGGTTGTCTCGGAGCCTGGGCCGAAAAGGATTTTCCCGCGATGCGCGTGTTCGGCCCTTATGAAGGTGTGGTTCAGAAGAAAAAAGCGAGCGATTCACTCCTTATATTTAACGGCGGCTATGTGTGGGAGGTACCTCTTTTCACTATTTTGTATTCTTACAGAATTAGATTCGGTGTTGTGTTGCATTTAGTAGCCGCCTTTTTAGGGGATAGTTCATCTTATTTTTCGATTGTTTCGTCCATTTTTTACCTTATTTTCAGATTTACAAACAGGAGAACTTTTCGCACTGCATAGACGGGTCAGACTTGAAGAAAAGCAGCTGGTTGCGTTACGTCAATTGCATTAGGTTGGTTTGTTATTGTTTGGCTGTTTCACCCTGACTGTCAGCTAACTTCAAGACTTTTGGCGCTATAAGCATAAACTTAAACCCATTTTAAGTTTTTATAATGTCAGTTACTATCACAGACATCGTACGAAATGTTTTGCAGTTTCCGTAATTTCAAAGATTAGGATGGTTAAATGATACTCGCCTAAGTCGCCACATTTTGCTTGGTCCCGACTAAAAGCCTATTATTTTTTGTGTTATCAAGTTTGGCTAAGTTGTCTTCGCCTAACTCGCCACCGTTTTTGCTCACCATAAGCAGAAAAATTTGTCTAAGTTGTCAGACCCAATAAAACTTTGCCAACGTGATTATATTCCCAACTTTCAGTCTGCTACCATAATCAACAGTTGTTTTGCCTATCTGTCTACAACCCTTACATATGTAAAACAACCTCACTGTGCACCACAAACTTCCTTTATAACCCCATTATTTTATCATTTTAGATTGTTTTCATCAACTGTAGTTTAGTTCAGTCAGCCATCTTACTTTTATGTGAAGCAGCATAACTATGACAATTACAAAAGCTATTAGCTTATTAAAATACATGAAATAAATCCAAAAAATGCTTTTTGTTTAAGTTTATTTCTCAAACGTTCAGCTTTTGCAGAAACAAAGGCATCTTAAGTTTGTGTAGGCCTGTGCGTATTTAAACTGCTGTTTGCCTAAGTCGCCACCTTTTCTCTTCCCTCGAAGTGGCGACTAAGAAAAGCTCTACTGTAACATGCAATTTTTTTATTGTAGCAAAATCGTTTTTTATAATTTTTTGTATTCATACCAGGTTTTTTAAAATTTCATCGATTTTGCTAAAAATTGACAGTAATATTCGAACTACCATCAACTCGGACGCGAAAGTTTTCGGCACAAAAATATCTTCTTTGGTCTTCACTTGGCATTGTTATTGCTAAAGCTCGGTATGTGTTTTTGAGCAATATTACATTTAGCTTGCGCCCACTCACTTGCTTTGGTAATTAACCTCTTTACACTTAGTTCAGTTCGGTTGATAACTTTTTGGGAAGAAAATACAAAATTAAAATGAACCAAAAAAAAAGTCTTTGATTAAACAAAATGTTTTTCCAAAATGAAATAAAGACAGAAATAATAATGATAAGGTAAAATTAAAGAGTAAATATATAAAAAGACCCATGTACGATTGATGTGAAGACCAAAAAAGGTTCAGTTTTAACAAATAATAATAAAAAAAATTAATCAAAATAATAATTATAGTTTCTATTTGCTGTACCTCAGTAAAAAGTGCACAGCCCAACTGAAACGACTCACTTGAAAGGGCTTTGAGGCCCACCAGTGGGCCGCAGACCAATGGTTGAAAAGCTCTGTTATATAAATCGTTTTAAATGCTAATAAGAATTTCTTTTTTTTTTCAAACTGTTTTGGCTTAATATAGACCACTCGCAACGCATTTTTCAGTAGTGAGCTAAATTAAAGAAAAACAATTAGTTTTTATTTTTTAATCAAAGGTTAATAAAGTTTATGTATTATTAGTACTAAACAACACAATCTCAAAGCGTATCAATACAAAGGACAAATTTTTTATCGAACTTGCAAGGAAATTAAAAGCGGAATGGAATTATTATTTTGGTTTGATCAACGCTTTGCCGGGAAACCCCCTGTTGAACGGGAACAAGCCCGAAATGACGTTTTGGTGAACAACAAATTCGCTGGTTTGTATAGATATCTTTTAAGGCCGAATTTCCAAAATACTTCTGCCATGCTATTAAGCCTGTTTGACTGGAAAGATGTAAAAGAATTCCTTGTGTATTGCGTTAACATTTTATGATATTGCCAACTTTTGGTAATCACAAGGCATAGATTCCTTGTAGGAGTAACGCAGCACTATGCTCGTTAATGCTCGGGATATCTTGAGCGGTCCTAAAGTGAATCGTTTATTTGCAGAACTGCAGTAGCTCTGTATTCATCTTCGAAATTTTGAATAGCTAAACCATTTGACGACTTAAATTTTTGATGATTCGATAAAGGTTTATAAAAACATTAAGATAACCGCCACGAAAAAATTACAGCTTGTTTTTAATCGCAGAAGATCATCGCCAATGCAAACGTTGCGGGGTTTTGTTCGCTGATGAAGAATCTGTGCTGAGACACATCAAAGTGAAGCATCCCGAAAGAAGTTCTTTAAAACGATTTCGGTGCAATTTTTGCTCTTATTCATCGAATTACAAATCTACGTTCATCGTTCATACGCGTATGCATACCAACGAAAAACCTTTCAAATGCGCCCAGTGCTCGAAAGCATTTTCGCGAAAATACTCGCTGAAACTTCACGTCATTCGAGTTCACACCAGCGTGAGGCTGTACCCGTGCGACTTGTGCAGCAGCTCCTTCAATACTTCCGCCAATTTGAGAGCTCACATTCTTTCAATCCACGACAAGCGGAAGCCGTACGTGTGCATCGTTTGCGGCTTTGCTTCGGCGACGTCGAGCGCTCTAAAGCAGCACATGATAGTTCACACCGGCGAGCGAAACTATCAGTGTCGTCATTGCGAGAAAAAGTTCGCTCTCTCTTCGACTCTCAAGAACCACGAGCGTCTTCACACCGGCGAGCGACCGCACAAATGCAACCAATGCCCTGCGGCTTATATAAAGTTGCGCTCATTGCGACTGCACGAGCGCAAGCAACACTCCTAGCCTTGTTTGTGTAGCTGTCAGTTGGTAAACTGCAATTTTCCTAAACTTTTTTGAATTCAATTGTTGCCTTTGCTGTTAAAACTTGTTTTATGGAACGATTTGGGGATGCTAGCTTTAAGTGTTAAGAGTTATTGTTTAGTTTGCCAATGATAAAAATTTTGGCTTACAATATTCCACTATTAACTCAATTCAAGTATAAGTACAAGTTTCAAATGCGAGATTCTTTTTTTTTTTTACCTTATGATTGGCTTTGAAATTTTAGTTAATTAGATCTGCTTCTCGTAAAGAAGCTGATCCCTCTGGTAAAAAGTTTTTTGTAACTAAAGATATAAAATCAGTGATTGCAGTAAATGTTAAAGTTTCAACCTGATCAAACTGCGATTGGTAGGCTAATTCGTCTCCGTATTTCCGAAGATTTGTCACTTTTGATTCGATTGTAATCAGGAGCGTAATGGTGTGGGAACGCATGGAAACGGCGCCATCGCAGTTTTTTTCATGCAAGAACGACGTTTCTGTACTAACATTGTACTGCTTTTTTCACTACCGTGGTCCTCCTTTTTGTAAAGTTTTTTCTATACTGTTTGTTTTTAGCGCGGCATCCCTGATAGTAATCCTTGTTACGCTTCTGTCGGCTCTCGTTTGGTCAATAATTATTTTTCAATCTAGTCATATTGTGCGTCCCAATAGATTTTTCTATTGGCCTACACTTCTTTATCTCGTACGTTTCCTTGTTCAACCGAACCTTTTTGTTGATTTGAAATATGGATATTTATTTTTTATGCATTTGAGCGTGTTTGTAGCGTTCGTGTTTACAAACCTCATAGACCTACTGCAGATTTGCTGCAAGAAAACTCGATAACCAGGCAACTCTCCACTGTCTGAATGAACTATCTAGAGAAGAGAGTGAAGTGTTGTGTACTGGCACGGCAAAGATGTCGAGAAGAAGTTATGAATACCCTATTGGGTTACCAACAAGTAAAGCCAAAAATATCCCTTCAATTCAACAAATCAAACATTGCCAACAACAAAACACTCAAAAATTCTAGAAATCACTCTTGAGCCAAAACTGACTTTTTTACAACATATAAATGTCACCAACACTAAAGTAAAACAAACGCTTAACATTCTGAAAGCAGTCACTACCAAATCGGGTAAACAAAAGAAATTAATTGTCTCTATATTCAAAGCTATCACTCACCCCATTTTGGAATATGCAAACACGTTATGGAGCATTACGAGGTGTGTTTGAAAAGTATCGGGACTGTATGCTTTGCACAAACAACACTTGCAACAGTGATAAAACCTTTGTTTTTTAAGATGGCGCAATGTCTTGTGGTTGTAAAAATGTAGTTTCAGCATTCTGTGACAACCATATGCTTTTTTACAGGCTTTTCTTGAAAGGCGCTTTACTGTAGTTCGTTTTGGGATAATTTATTTAGTAAATATTTTTTTCTTTTTTTTTCTTTTGTTAACAAATAATGAGCATTGAACAAAGAATCAACTTGAAGTTTCTCGTTCGACTTGGAAAAACTCCAACTGAAACATTCAATTTGCTCCAAGAAGTTTACGGAGATGCTACGATGTCAAGAACTCGGATTTTTGAGTGGCACAAGAGGTTTAGAGAGGGAAGAGAGGATGTGGAAGATGATCCTAAGAGTGGAAGGCCAACAACACAAACGAAAATGTTAAGCGTGTGAGAGAAAAAGTGCGCAGTGACCGCCGCTTTACTGTTAGAATGATAGTAGATGAGTTGAGCATGAATAGTGAGAGGGTGTGGAGGATCATTACAGAAGATCTGGGGATGAGGAAGGTTTGTGCGAAAATGGTACCAAGGTTGCTGAATGATGGGCAAAAGGAAAATCGTGTGCAAGTGTGTCAAGACATCCTGAAACAACTTGAAATTACACCAGATCTGCTGAGTAGAGTTGTTACCGGTGATGAGTCGTGGATCTTCGAGTACAATCCACTCACCAAACGGCAGAGCCTTGAATGGAAGAGTGTATCCTCACCAAGACCCAAGAAAGCAAGGCTGTTCAAGTCCAAAATTAAGGTAATGCTGATTGTTTTCTTTGACGTTCATGGAATTTTTCATCTAGAATTCTTGCCACAGGCCCAAACCATTAACCAGAATGTTTACAAAGACATCTTGCGACGTTTGATGCGTTCGGTAAGGGAGAAAAGAAGAGAATTGTGGGAGACAAAGTCATGGCTGCTTCATCATGACAATGCTCCTGCTCACAATGCCTTAAGCCGTAACGAAGGAACTACGAGCGATTTCAATGGAATCTTTCCAGAAGTGCATAGAAGCATGGCAGCAGAGATTAGAAAAGTGCATTCGAGCTAAAGGAGATTACTTTGAAGGGGACAAGTTGTAATTTTTACGTGGCATTTCAAATAAAATAATTATTTACACAGTCCCGTTACTTTTCAAACAGCCCTCGTATTATATCACACACACCAACATTAAGAAACTGCAAATCATTCAGAACCCTGCTTTGTAAAATTGCTACTGGCAGCACACAAGATACAAACTCTCAACACACATTTGGCCCAGATGGTAGGTGCTTTCACGTAGCCTGGGCCGTGAGTAAGTCTGCTCATTGATTTTAAAAATGACAGACCGAAACCGAACCTACCAAAACGGAAGGGTATCCACCCATTCCGATGTTCAGTGTGGGTCTGTTAATCGGCAAACGTCCTTTTCAGGACGGGGCAATGTCAGGATAAAACTGCCCTTTTCAGGGCACATTGCCAACAAGTTCCGAAGACCCACTATTCTTCAGCTGAACATCGAAGGCCTCACTGCAAGCAAGATGAATGTTCTTCATCACCTCGCTATGCAGTCTGAGGCACTCGTCATCCTACTGCAGGAGACCCACTGCACTGATGCAGAGAAGTTGGTGCTACCACACTACCAACTAGCTGGGTCTTCTTTAAGCAGGAAGCATGGCCTTGCCACGTTTGTTCACGAGCGACTGAGATACACGCTTTTGGACCAATCTCCACCGACATCGGAGATCGAGTGGCTGTGTGTGGACGTTGATGGTTATAAAATAGTCAACGTCTACAAACCACCGCCAACGCGATTGCGAACCCTGGATCTCCCAGTGTTTCCTCACCCCTGTCTGTACGCTGGCGATTTTAACTGTCGTCATGCTGACTGGGGTTATGATGACAACAGTCCGGATGGTAAGTGCTTGGCTGGCTGGGCAAGTATTAATTGTCTTGCCCTGCTATATAATGCCAAGGACGCTGCCAGTTTTTATTCCGGCCGCTGGAACACTGGCACCAATCCAGACCTAGCTTTCGCTAGCGTAGGTCCAAACAGTCGCTTACCGGATAGACGTGTCCTTGAGAAGTTTCCCAGGTCACAACATCGACCCTCGCTTATTACACCACCAAGGTTTGCTATGGCAGTGCCAAGCATGCCTGTTAAGCGATGGAACTTCCGCAAGGCCAATTGGAGTCACTACATTGCTTTGACGAATAAATTCGCAAAGACTTTGTTGCCGCCTGATTCACTTGATGTGGATGCGGCTTACCAGGACTTCTGTAACATCATTAAGAAAGCAGCCAAGAAGACTATCCCACGCGGGTATCGAAATAACTATATTCCGTGTTGGGATGCAGAGTGTGAATCCCTCTATAAAACCTTTCTGCAGTCTCCTCAGGGAGACGACTCAAGTTTGGCTGCTACAGCTCTGCTTGCCAAGCTTGACAGAAAACGGAGGGATCGATGGTCCGAAGCAGTTCGGAGCATTGACTTCTCACACTCTAGTCGAAAAGCGTGGAGTATCTTGAACAACCTTACTGGTAGGTCACGACACTCTCCTCGTCATTGTCCCGTTTCAGCCGATGCTATTGCATCTCAGCTGGTTAGAAATGGGAAATACGAGGCTGTTGATCGCAAGTCATCTCGACTTGTCTTTCAAGAAGTGTCTGACCTTTGGAGGGCCACAACACCAGACGCAGTAAATATCTCTGACAATTTTTCACAGAGAGAATTTGCTGCTGCCCTTCAACATTTAAAACCAGGTAAAGCTCCGGGTCCTGATTCCATCTGCCCCGAGCTTATACTCCATGCTGGAGCTGCTTTGAAGTCCTGGTTACGTGACTTCCTTTCTTCCTGTTTGCGCCGACTCAAAATTCCCAAGATCTGGAGAAGAGCGCTTGTGGTCGCGATCCCAAAACCAGCAAAGCCCGTGGGGGACCCAAAGAGTTATCGACCGATATCTCTGCTCTGTGTCCCCTACAAGATCCTCGAGAGGCTTATCTACGCCCGCGTTGAACCATTAATCGATCCACTGCTCCCTAAAGAGCAGGCTGGGTTCCGACGCGGGAAGTCAACCGTAGATCAAGTTGTTCTGCTAACCCAGAACATCGAGGATTCTTTCGAGGCTAAAAAGAAGACCGGTGCCGTATTTATCGATCTGACAGCTGCTTATGACACTGTCTGGCACCGTGGCCTTACCTGCAAGCTGCTGAGACTACTTCCGGATAAGCACATGGTCAAAATGATCATGGAGCTTGTCCGAAATCGAAGTTTCACCCTTACCACCGGTGACAGCAAGCAAAGCAGGCTACGCCGTCTTAAAAACGGCGTTCCTCAGGGATCGGTCTTGGCTCCCCTCCTATTTAACATCTATACGTACGATCTTCCTTCCATGATTTCCAGAAAGTTTGCTTATGCTGATGATTTAGCATTGTTGCACTCTTCTGGAAACTGGAAGGACTTGGAGGGGACATTAAGCCAAGACATGTCCACACTGTCAGCGTATCTCCAGACTTGGAGGTTGAAGCTCAGTCACACTAAGACGGTGACGACAGCCTTTCACTTAAACAACCGAGAGGCCAAACGTGAGCTAAAGGTCTACAACAATAGTAGACTTTTACCGTTCTGTTCAACCCCTACATACCTTGGGGTAAAACTGGACAGATCGCTCACGTTTCGTCACCATTTAGTGGCATTGCGCAAAAAACTATCATCGCGCGTCACACTGTTGAGGCGACTCGTGGGCTCGGGATGGGGTGCTGGTGCTAAAACACTACGCATAGCCACCTTGTCTCTAGTCTACTCAACAGCTGAGTACTGTGCGCCAGTCTGGTGTCGCAGTGCTCACACTCGCCTCATTGACAGTGTCTTGAATGACGCCTTGCGCATAGTTACTGGATGCCTGCGTCCCACTCCAACGGACCACCTACCTGTACTTTCAGGCATCCAGCCAGATGAGCTTCGCCGAATGGGAGCGACACTCTCCTTGGCTCACCGTGGATCTCTGGACCCCGATCATATTTTGCATGGTCTTTTAAGTGGGTCCTCAGATACTGGCCAAGTGAGACTAAGATCCAGACGCCCGTTTGTGCCAGGTGCGCGGAATCTCTTGGACAATCTTGCCAGACTTGGCATCCGCGCCTCTGAATGGACAAATCATAAATGGAACGCAGAGTACTGTGAAAGTGCTTCCAGGCTCCGTGCTTTTGTGCCCGGGACCAGTGTCAGGCCTGTTGGGATGGGCTTACCCCGAGCAGCTTGGGTTAAGCTCAACCGCCTGCGGACTGGTGTTGGGCGATTCCATTCGTCCATGCACAAATGGGGTCTCGCTCCTTCACCGAATTGCGAGTGTGGCGCCTCAGAGCAAACCGCAGACCATGTACTAACAATGTGCCCCATACATCGGGCACCACATGGAGCACGCGGTCTGACGGTTTTGGATGACGAAACTCGATGCTGGCTTAATAACACCACTGCCAGCATCTGATCCAGGCAGTGCAGCAGTCTGGGGTAGTAAAAGGATAAACCCTCGGCCCCAGTTCTGTTTGTGTCTGGCCTGGGGTGGATGCCCTTCAAACGATGACGACGAACACACATTTGATGAGTGTCCATCCTTCCAATGGACACTCATCAAACATCATCAACTTCATGCTACTCAACTTAAGCCAGTGACTCAAACACACCCTTTACATGATCTTAATGCATACTCAGATTCACCCAGAAACATAAAAGCTACATTCTTTCAAAACAATAACCACACTATCATCATTTCAAAACTGGACTCAACACCTAAGGAATGTCAAGAAGACCTCGAGCATCACCTCACAATAGCTCAGTTCTAGAAAAAAACGTCATTAACACCTCACCCTATGACATTCATTCATTCATCAGAACAAACATTACCATGTTATAAGCGTGCAAAACTGGCACAGTTCAGCCAACAAATCACCACTCTTGCAAAGTTACATCCATACAATAAACCCTAATACTTACTTGCAACAATGCCCAACTATGTTTGACACACACACACATGACACTAATCACCTCTAACTGTAATCAAGTACCAACACAACACCACTAATCTGGAAAAAACCTTTAGAAGCAGCAAAGTTAATCCAAGAGTGGGAATCTAGAATGTTAGATCAAAATTTAAGTCTAATTTTGCTGTTTAAATGTTCGATTTGTTTGTTTTTTTTAAAGATAGATAAAAAATTTAACTGGACCCAGGAACTTACAGCTCAAAATTGTTTGTTAAAGAAAATTAGTAAACAATGCTTGCTCAGTTGAGTTAAATTTTCATCTTGGTTAACTGTGCCACCCATCATCATTACGCAGACTAGTCATGCACTGGTTATTCAATCTCTCATCTAATGTTATTATATTTTCTTTTTTTCTCATTTCTTAGATTTTTATCTGAGGGAAGGTGTTGCGGCCATGCTTTCTACTGTTTTGTACTTTCACTTTCTAATTATCTTATGCATGTTTTAACGTCTGACGTTGTGCTGCTTCTTCCTTTTCTTGATCTTTCCAATATTTATAATTTTTGTGTCAAACTGTTTAATAATAATTGAGAAGAAAATAAAATGAATGAATGAATGCTCTTCTAATACAAGAATTGTAACAGAAGTGTTGTAGCCTACTTTACCAAGCTACATTTAAAATTCCAACGAGGCCCACAGTTGTTTTCATAAGTCGTTTATTTCATCTTTCATTTTTTTCTCACTGTTTGTCCTCCTAACTGGCAGGAAAGCGACGGAGGCGCTAATATAGAGGACAAGCAATTACTCTGACTTGCTTCCAGAGATGCCAAGGTATAACCGTTCGGTTGAAATTTTTATTTAGGGTTTCTTAGTTTTACAGATATAACTGAAATTTAGAATTGCTTGCCAGGACCACCAAGCAGGGAAAAGTGCCGTAAAGTGTCTTTCCCAAGGACATAACCATGCCGATCACAATCACGGTGGACTTACTACTCGACCGCGCTGCAAACATCTTTTTTTTTTTATCTCTATATTTATCCTCCTGATACGCAAAAAAGCGACTGAGGCGCCAAAGATATTGCTGTCCGCTAGTAATTTAATAGAGATATTACTGTAATTTAAAACTGCTTGCCACGACCACCAAGCAGGGGAAAGTGCCGTAAAGTGTCTTTCCCAAGGACACAACAGAATGGCGCAAGTGGGTTTTGAACCTAGACCAATCATCATCATCATCGATATAATATCAATTTGCATAGTAACAACTTTTCTAAGTGCAAATAAATTTTGTCTAGTGAAATTTTTTAATTATTTTTACATGAATGTGTTTAAATAAATGCTTACGGGGCCCCTGATAATGTGCTATTTTGATGAATTCAGACTGGCCAAAAAGATAGCAAGAACGACGTCTAAATTTTATTTAACCCTGTCAGTTTAAAAGTTTTAGAAATTGTAACTCATTCACTAATCATAAAAAGGTTTGTCCAAAAGTCAAAGCTGATCCGTGAATATTTTTATAAATATTTACTATTCAGCATTTGACCACTAGGGTAAGATGCAAAGAGATTGGCGGGATACAAAAGCTTTTACGGGGGAGAGAGGGCAAAAAAGTTAATATCAATCAAACAAAAAGACAACAAAAAAGTTTAGCGTAGGACTTCAGAAATAAAAACTGCATTTTTGCCCATTATTTTTTCCTAACTCTATATATTTTCCTACGTTCCAAAAAGTGTCGGAAAGCTGATACTTAGGGCAATTGTTAAATAATGCCCCTCTCGGCAGCGTGGGGGAGTGGTTAAGAGCGCCGTGATAGTAATTGGTGTGGTTTTGGTTCAAAACCGACTGGCGCCATTCTGGTGTGTTCTTGGGAAAAACATTTAACGACACTTTCCCCTGCTTGGCGGTCTTGGCAAGCAGTTCTAATTTTAGTTATTCCTCCATAAAAGAAAACAAAAAACCAAATATAAAATTTCTACCGGACAGCATGCGAATATTTTGGCATCTCCGGAAGCAGGTCAGGATAATTGCTTGCCCCATGTATTCATGAAAGTCAAGAAGATAAATATAGAGATGAAATGAAAAATAAATAGATTAGCCGTCAGACCACCACCAAAACCAGCTCATAAAGCATTTAGATGCAAAATCAATTTGTGTTTCGTGATTATTAACCTCTTTAAGTAATTTTTAGCTAGTACAAATGTTCTTCAGTACAATATGATGATTGTTCTTAAAGAATAATTTAAACCAGTGATGAAGGTCTCCAGATTGGTCTTTCTCTCGAAAATTATTTTTTGTGGTCTCGGTCTCGTCTCGGTCCGACCATGTGCTGATGGTTTCGCTCTTGGTCTCGAAATGACGCGGCTCGGACTCTTGTTTTTTAAATTGATCTTGAGACCAGATATTTTTTGATATTTTTGTTGCTTTATGTTATTGTGATAAATTTTGCAATTTGCGTAAAAACTACATTCAATTGACCAGCTTTGCTGCAATCTGTTGCGGTAAAAATTTAAAGTCAAATTTTTTGATCTTTAATTTTGTACCTCTCATACGTCCATTTCAATAAAGATTCTTATTGTGATTAGGGCCATTTGTTACAAACTAAATGAATTTCGAAAACACTTTATTTTAATTTTTTTCTTTCGGCCACAAACAAATCTGGATACTCACACGCTTGCCCATTAAAATATTCACACCACCGATTTTAGAATTACAGTAATCTCCCGGTTAAGTTCGCACTTGTTTAAGTTCGCATCCCGATTAAGTTCGCAAAAAATTTTCAAAAAATCAAGATTTAACTTTTAGAAAAATTTATTGATATTTACAGCAAATCAGACAAGTCATAAAAATATTCACGATTTAAACAAGTCATGAATTGTCAAGTGATGCATATTTCGTTCTCTTTTGCGTTTTGCATCCAAAATAACCTGCCTTAATTTTTGCTGAAAAAGCTCAAAGGAATTTCTCAGCTCATTATTGTAATTTCTTGCTTGAACTTGCACATCGGGACACAAAAACTGATTCTCAACTTCAAGAACTTTATTGTATATGGCTGTGGCATTTTGTTCTTGTGGCATTTGCACAAACTACAAGTGACAGTCTTTCTTTGGCTTTTTTCTTTCCTCATGTGCTGCTAACATCCTCAAATGGCATAAGCAAGGTGTACTTAGGCAGCAGCCGAAAAAATAAGCTTGTTTCGTCCATGTTATGTACATTTTCGTAATCATACTTTGAAATTATGGCATATAACTTATCCAAAGCTGCAACAAGATCAGGATTTTCTCGGTCCACCTCTGCTCCTTCATCGTGAAGAAAAAGCTGTTGTATTCCACGGCGTTCTCTAAATCGGCTAAACTACTACCATGATTCTTTAAAGTCACCCTGTGATATTAATAGTTCATTAGCGATTTTTTTTGCTTTCAAAATGGCGAGCGAAGGTGGAACAGGTAGGTTTGCTCGACGCATGCTATCAATCCACAGGTATAACTTATCATCTACCTCTGTAAACCTACCCACAGATGCTCTGAACATTTTCTTTTTTGCTTCTTCGAACATCAGAGCAGAACGCTTACGAGTATCTTCACGCTTCGACCAGACTTTTCTAATAGTAGCCTCACTCACTCCGTACTGTCGTGCGATACTTCGTTTACTAAGAGATTACTTCCAATCTTTCTGACTCATTCAATCCCTTAACTTTGCCTGACATTATTATGTCAATAATATTAACTTTGCCTGCCAAAAATTAATTTTTATCTTAAATCAATGCAGCAATTAGTCTCAAAACACTAGCTTAATGACGAGAGTTTTCACTTTAACTGATAATTGAGCAGGTTCTATGTTACGTAATAATGGCTTCGTTATAAATGTTAAGTTCGCACTCGCTGTTTAGATTCAAGTTGCGAACTTATGCGGGAGATTACCGTACTGTCATATCTCTGCCAACCTTTTGAGTTTTGTTTTTCTTGCCTTTGTTTTTGTTGTTGAGTGTTACGTCACAAACGACCTAATTTTGCGATCCAGTTATACTTAGCTCGGTTTACGTTTTCGTTTCCTTTTTCGAATTTCAAACTTTCAGCCAGCATACTTTTTAGTTTAGAAAATGAATTGTCTTTAGTAATTATGGTGCCATTTGCTAGTGGCGTTGTAAATATTGGTTGTGTTGGATCTTACTTGGAAAATTGGTTGGAACCGTACTTCGTCAATTAATTTATGAATTCGATTTATAACAATAAAAGTTAACAAAAGAAAATCAATTGAGCTGGATATAATCAGACAAAAGCGAAGACGAGTTTTTCGACCGCGTGTGGCAACCCAGCGCCAGATCCCGAAACGTGGCTGCTACAGTTACCTTAAAATTTAATACACCTACCGAAAGTTGCTTTTTAAATGAAATTAAAATGCTTGTTTAGGAGTTTGATTTGGATGAATGTCATGTCATAAGCAATATAAAGCAAAATAACTGTGATAAAAAAAAAAAAAATTTAACATCAACTAGAAGCTAAAACTTGTTAAATATCCAGTTTAAAAACGTCTTTAAAATGAACTTAGATTTAGAAGTCAATAGTAATCCTAATAACGTTCTGTTAACAATGAAGTTGGCTGAAGATTAGGGTGGAGTGAAAATAATTTTTTTTTTTGAAATTGAAAAAAGTGTAGTTCTAAAAACCAGCCAAACAGATAAAATCTACAAAAAAATTGGTTTTGGCGAGTTGCTACCTTTGGGGGGCTAGCAACCCCCCAAAATGTGTTTTGAGGGGTAAAATTTCCTAAAAATGTCGTAACTCAGTAACCGGTTATCGTAGAGGCATGATTTATGGCTTAAAATTTGCAGAATCATCATGTTTCTATATGTGCTAAGAGAAAGTTTTTGTCTATTTCCACTAGAAAAAAAGTTATGATAGAAAAACTGTTTAATAAGTTTGTTTGTTTGTACTTAACTAATAGTTATCTGAAAAGTTATTATTATTTTTTGCAGGTATATTGTTAAGTAATTGTGTAAATCAAAGCTTTGGCCAAACTGCGAAGTAGTAAAACATGAAAAGACGGAGTTCAACTTCTGTAAAGAAGATTTTACATAGTGGACACATTTTCTCTACCCGTGATAGTTTTCCACCAGGAGTATTGTCTACCAAGCGACATGTAATAGAACGCATTCTTCATTTGAAAAACTTTCGAACCTTCAATGCTGCAAATGACATTGCCAGAGAAATTTATGACAGATGGGTATGGTGCAACGTATATCCCATTCATCTGTACACCATTTCGAAAAAAGTTCAAAGTTTTGTGAATTGTTTCAGTGCACTTGATCGCTGGTCAAAGAAAAAACGAGGAGAAGCATTTTTACAAAAGGAAAAAGAGTTTATGTCAACTATTGATGAAATATTTGATGTTTTTTGTGCTGACGATAAACAGCGCAGAATTTTGGAGAAACAACATGGTTTGAAAATGACAGATGATGATTATGCTTTTTATAAAGATCAAACTAGTAAGCGAGTTGGAAAATGTGTGGATGCTGTGGTTCCTTCAACGTCAGTTGACATACAGTTTTTGAGGCGCTCTCGACCCTTACAACCTCATCCAGAACTACCAACATGTTCTTCCGTTACATCAGTTACATCAGTGCCTGAGTCAGCTTTGGATTATCTGTCAGATTCTAGTTCAACCAACACAGACCAAACGCAATCTTCTGCTGCTTCTGAATTTGTTTCTCAATCAATGCCATATGAAAATCAGAATCGAATGATTTGGTCAAACCTTGCAAGGATGAGTGAGCGTTTTCAGATATCCGACAGAGCTGCTGCTGCGATCGCTAATAGTGTGATGCAAGATTTGGGTCTAATTACTGATGATGACAAGACATACGTTATTGATCGTAGCAAGCTTCGAAGAGAGCGAGAACGATGCCGTGCTGAAATTAGGAAAAAGGAGCAAGAAAATTTCAAGTTAGTGAATGCCATATACTTTGATGGGTGCAAAGATGCAACACAGGTCACCATGCAAGGGCCAAATGACAAGTTTTACAGGTCTGTGCAACTTGAAGATCACTATACAATGGTTGGGCAGCCTGGTGAATACTATCTTTCTCATTTTTCCACAGAGGATGGCAAAGGAAGAACCATAGCACAAAAGATCTTCAACACCATTGCCAACACCGAATTACATGACAAGCTTACAGTAGTTGGCACTGATGGAACTGCAGCAATGACAGGCAAGTTCAATGGTTGCATTCGTAAGTTGGAAGAACTATTGAACAAGCCACTACAATGGGTAATTTGCCTACTACATACCAATGAACTACCCTTGCGCCATGTCTTTACTATGCTTGATGGAACCACCAATAGTCCTGACACATTTGCAGGACCAATTGGGAAGTGTTTAACTGGAGATGTTTCAAGTTGGCCGGTTGCTACTAATTTTAAGTCAATTTCAAACCCTCAGTTTGTACAGTTTCCAGAATCAGTTGTTAATGATCTGAGTACTGATCAACACTATGCTTACAAGATATGTTCAGCAATAATCATGGGAGTTGTCGACAGCGACTTGCAATATTTAAAAGTAGGTCCCATTGTGCATTCACGCTGGCTAACTCTGGGCTGTCGAATCCTCAGATATTATGTTTCGGTGGATGAACCCTCCTCAGACTTGGAAACTCTGACGAAGTTTTGTCTTCAAGTTTACTTTCCAAGTTGGTTTGAAATTAAATTAAATAGTCAACTAACTTGCGGATCTAGAAATTTTTTCAACTTGGTCCAACGAATTCTTCAGGTGCCTGACGAAGCTGTTCGGAAAACTGCTCTGAAAGTTGTGCAACGAAATGCATTTTTCTCACACCAGGAAAATGTCTTGATCGCCATGTTGGGTGACAACGATGAGGAAATACGAATGCGAGGAGTGAACAAAGTGCTTTCGATTCGTGGAAATTTGCCATCAACGGTTTCATTTGATAATCATGACTTGGTTGACAGTCGCAATGAAGAATATTCTTTGGAAGGAGCAAAATATTATGATACCGCCTCAACTGTACGGCTGTTTGAACCGCCCACACTGGATCTAACAGTGAACTCGTACTACAAGATGGTGAATTTAACATCTTGCCATCAGCAGCCTCCAGTAATTGAACATTTAAATGATTTAGATATTGAACAATGCCGCATAAGACCACTGCAGCTCGACCACCCATGTCACAGCCAATGTGTAGAGCGCCATGTCAAAATGGTAACAGAGGCTGCAGCACAAGTTGAAGGATTTGAGCGAAGAGATGGGTTGATTCGCCAGAAGATTAAATCTCGAAAACTTTTGAAAAAATTTGACACTAAAGTGCAATTCTGATGCGCTTCATTTTGCGTAGGGTATTTGGTGTACTCTAACTTGCTTTCTTATTTTTCTCTCACTCCTTAGGTAAAACAACCCAATATCAGCATCAACAGTTCGAAAGTAATGAGATGTAACAGATTTTCTTTAAATTACTGAAATACTAAACATTTTATGGGCAGTAAAGCTAGCACGTTCTGTACCTTATGAGTAGGCCTATTTAGGTACTTTGTCTGGTGACCAAAGTTATCCCAAATCATTTTGTTAATATTGTGATTGTCATAATTAGTCCTTATATTGTGATTGTCATAATTAGTCCTTATCAGTTAGACATACGTATATCATTTCAAATGTTAAATCAAAGTTATTTCCATACAGCGCAATTTTCGAGTATTGAGCATAAAAAACGGTTTATCGATTATAACTTTTTTTCTTGTGGAAATAGACAAAAACTTTCTCTTAGCACATATAGAAACATGATGATTCTTCAAATTTTGAGCCATAAATCATGCCTCTACGATAAGCGGTTACCGAATTACGACATTTTTTGTCAATTTTACCCCTCAAAAACACATTTTGGAAAGTTGCTAGCCCCCCAAAGATAGCAACTCGCCAAAACCAATTTTTTTTGAAGTTTTAGCCTATTTGGCAGGATTTAAGAACTACACTTTTTTCAAATTTTTTTTCACTCTACCCTACTGAAGATAGGACTTAAAGCGGATTGTGCAATAGAATGCAATAGTATAGTTTAAGCCTGGAAAAATATAACCCGTAAATGCCCATATTATGGCCCACAACACCATTAATAAAATTTTCCTTTTGAATTTTTTTGAGTTGTAATAAAGTATCGATATGGAAGGAGTTCAGTTACAAAAGATGATGCAGTAGTAGTATACAATGATCCATTTGGTGACCGTTTCCGCTAGTGGCGCTAGAGAGCAGAGGAGGGGAGGAGATTTTTGTCCACTGGAGGCGCTAGAGAGGAGGAGGAGGAGGAGGAGGAGGTTTTTTTTTGTCCACTGGAGGCGCTAGAGAGGAGGAGGGTTTTTCTCCACTGGGGGTGCCATAGAGGAGGAGGTGGGTTGGGAAACATAGTAGTCCTGAGTTTGATTCCCCACCAAGATAATAGAAAGTTTAATCATTAGAAAATCGATGGTCCTGAGTTTGATCCCCAACCAAGATAATAGAAAGTTTAATCTTTAAAAATCAATGGTCCTGAGTTTGATCCCCAAACAAGATAATAGAAAGTTTAATCCTAAGAAAAACAGTGGTCCTGAGTTTGATCCCCAACCAAGATAATAGAAAGTTTAACTCTTAGAAAATCAGTGGTCCTGAGTTTGATCCCCAAACAAGATAATAGAAAGTTTAATCTTTAGAAATCAATGGTCCTGAGTTTGATTCCCCACCAAGATAATAAAAAGTTTAATCCTAAGAAAATCAATGGTCCTGAGTTTGATCCCCAACCAAGATAATAGAAAGTTTAACCCTTAGAAAAACAGTGGTCCTGAGTTTGATTCCCCACCAAGATAATAGAAAGTTTAATCCTAAGAAAATCAGTGGTCCTGAGTTTGATTCCCCACCAAGATAGTAGAAAGTTTAATCCTTAGAAAAACAGTGGTCCTGAGTTTGATTCCCCACCAAGATAATAGAAGGTTTAATCCTAAGAAAATCAGTGGTCCTCCCTAAAAAAGTTTGGTTTTCAGATATTTTTATTCAATTTTAAAACTTTTTTGTCTCTAAAAAACCGTGATTGTTACTATAACTTTGTTGAATTTTTATCTAGTCAAAAATTGTTCTTGGTCAACCTTGTTTTCTAGATAAATTCTATTTTTGTTATAACTTTGCTCAAATTTAAAACTTTTTCTCCGAACAACCGTGATTATCGTTTTAAGGTTTTTTTCAATTTTTTTCAATCAACCTTGATTTTGATATACCTTTGCTTAATTTTTTTCTTGACAACCTTGAATTTTAGTTACTCATCTTCAATTTTTTTGTTATACCTAAGTTGGATGTTTTTCGTGACAATCTTGGTTTTTTATTCGTACTCGATTTTAAATTAATTGTCAAAAGGTTTCTTAAAGCGCACAATAAGCGAGCTCGTCAAAGGTTAAGAAAGTTACAATATGATAAGATATTATGCAGCTGCTGTCTGGATTTATATAAATTGATGAGACAGAAACCCGTCAAAGCTTTTCCTGTTTGTCGTCATACAATAACTAAATCGTGAAGAAAGTTACAATATTATGCAGCTGCTGTCTGGATTTATATAAATTGATGAGACAGAAACCCGTCAAAGCTTTTCCTGTTTGTCGTCATACAATAACTAAATCGTGAAGAAAGTTACAATATTATGCAGCTGCTGTCTGGATTTATATAAATTGATGAGACAGAAACCCGTCAAAGCTTTTCCTGTTTGTCGTCATACAATAACTAAATCGTGAAGAAAGTCACAATATGTTAAGATATTATGCAGCTGCTTTCTGTGGCTATATAAGCAGGTGGGTGTGGGCACTCAGTTATTCTAGTCTTAAGAGTTACATCGAGAAGGTTGATTTTGTTGATTTTGATGAGATGGCGTTATTCAAATGTAATGTTTGTGAAAAGTTGTTCAAATGTGTCGATAATTTAAATCGTCACAAAAAGAACGTGCACGAGAGGAAAACAGAGGCTCGGTGTGAAAATTGCAAAAAGATTTTCAGCCGGGTTGATAATTTAAAAAGACACCAGAAAGTGTGTGGTAAGTTTTATATTTTCTTTTGATTAGATTTTTAAAGTAATTTAAATTTTTATTTTAGTTGCTAGAGAGACAACCTCATTAGAAAGTCCTCGTGAAGTTGCTTCTGAGTTGGTTGATGGTAAGTTTTATAGCTTCTTTTGATTAGATTTTTAAAGTAATTTAAATTTTTATTTTAGTTGCTAGAGAGACAACCTCATTAGAAAGTCCTCGTGAAGTTGCTTCTGAGTTGGTTGGTGGTAAGTTTTATATTTTCTTTTGATTAGATTTTTAAAGTAATTTAAATTTTTATTTTAGTTGCTAGAGAGACAACCTCATTAGAAAGTCCTCGTGAAGTTGCTTCTGAGTTGGTTGGTGGTAAGTTTTTTGTTCGTGTTCAGTGAAATAGAAAATAATACTTGTTTTCTTTAGAAGAAACAAAAAGAGGACATATCGATTATTTGCGGGAAGTTGGTAAAAAACCAGCAATCCCCACTGTCTGCAAGAAGTTGGTTACAAGTAAGTTTTTTGTTTGAATTCAGTAAAATTGCAAATAACAATTGTTTCGTTATAGACCAAATACAACAATCGGATCAAGTTGTTGTTGGCGAGCGTTCGACTCCAATCAGTGAGTTTTTTATAGTGTATATGGTGAAATTGAAATAATCAGTTGTTTGTGATAGAACGAGCGCAACCTAACAATCCCCCGGAAAATTTACCCGAAATTCCGGTTGAAAATTCGGTCGAGGTTGCAAACAGTAAGTTTGTTTTTACAATTTGATTTTGAGTTACTATAAATTTGTTTTTGTAGAAATTATCGAGGAGCCTCCAATGAAAAAAATGAAAAGCAACCCCGTTGCAATGATCAATGGTATGTTTTTATGTAATAGAGTTTGATTTGAAATTTGATGTTGGGTTTTCTTAGAAATGGAAAACCTACCGGATGAGAAGGAGATCAGAACCTTCGTAGAAAAACATTGGACCAGTATTCGTACTTTTTCCAAAAAAGGGAAAGTGCAATCTATTTTTAATTTTTGTTATATTGTAGATTTAAAATTGTTAATTTCGAAAATTGTCGAACAAATTTTAAAATCCCAATTTCAACGCTTTAAATTAAATTATAGTTTTGGATATATTTTGAAAAATATCGACAACGAGGAGTTACGATATTATCATGCGTCTTACAACAATAATGTGATGATGTCTACTGCTCGCTTAATTAGTAATCGCCAAGAATTAATAGAGTTTTTAAACGAATTAGCGGAAGAATCATTTTTTGACAAAATTAATCGTCCTGACACAAAGTGGAGAGTGGTAGACATCACCAACATTACCTTTTATGTAAATCACCTCAAAGACGCCCCACTTGGCGCCCCAATTTCTCTTCCTGATTATATTATGAACAACCGTGGTTTAAGGAATGTAAGTTCTAGCGACAATTTGTGCTTTTTTCGTTGTTTGGCAGTGCACCGGGGTGCAAACCCTCACAAGTGCGAGAGGGCTGCCAAAAATTTATTTTATAAATATTGTATTCATTTTGACGTTGCGCCTGCAGATTTTGCGGGCGTTCAACTTTTTGATTTTGTCCATTTAGAGGATTTTTTTGAACTCAACCTCATTGCGTATAAACTTAACGGTAAGGTTGCCAAACTGGTTCAGCGGAGCCGTGAGTTGTACCAGGAGACCATGCGGTTGAACGTTTTTGAAAATCATCTAAGTGTCATTGTAAATTTTGAGAGCTATTGCGGTGTGTACCAATGCGTACACTGTGATAAGTTGTGGACAGAAAACAATAACTATCACCGTCATACCAAAAGTTGTACCACCACGGTGCGTGAGGTTTTTCCTGGGGGTATTCACAAAATCCTGCCACTATTTTTGAAAAATTGGAGGAAATAGGGATTGTTGTTCCACGGTGTGATCGGCATTTCCCTTTTTTTGCTTGCTACGATTTTGAAGCCTATTTTTCAAAAACTAAAATTTTTAATAATTCGATGTTAACACTAGACGCTTGCCACCTTCCTTTGAGCGTTGCAGTCACAAGCAACATCCCTGGTTATGAGTCAGGTGTTTGCTTCGTGACTGAAGGAGATGAAGAGCGTTTGGTTCAAAAATTAGTTGACTATCTGGAAAACCTCTCTGATATTTGTTATCAACTGCTTGTACAAAAATTCGATTATGTGTTCGAGCAATTGGACAGGAGTGAACACGTGAGGAAAGAAAAAATTTTAAATGAATTTCACTGTTATTGTAAGGAATTGGTTGTACTTGGTTTCAATTCGGCTTCATACGATTTAAATCTTATCAAACCCACATTAATTCAAATTCTTTTGAAAGACATTCAATTTGTAATTAAAAGAACAAATAGTTATCTTTGTTTGAAAACATCAACATTGCGATTTTTGGACATCAAAAACTTTTTGGCTCCCGGTTTTAGTTATCGAAAATTTTTGGTAGCTTATGGGGCACAACTCAGAAAGTTTTACTTTCCTTACGAGTTCGTTACTAATCTTGACAAATTAGAAAGCGGATTGCCCGAACACGGTGATTTTTATTCTTCACTTTCGAAGTCCAATATCACCCAAGAGGAATACGATCTTGTGGTGAAAACTTGGATGGAGAAAGGTTGGAGTTCTTTACGTGAAATGCTAATATATTACAACTTACTCGATTGTGTGCCTTTCGTACAAGCAGTTGAAAACCTACTCCAACCTTATCTTGACCAAGATTTGGATATTTTTAAAACATCTTTTTCGGTTAGTGGGGTAGCTAAACTCCAAATGATGAAAAAAATTGAAAAAAATGCGTTCTTTTGTCTCTTCCCTAAGCGGCATGGGGATTTGTATAAATCACTTCGCTCTCAATTGACGGGTGGTTTAAGTTTGATTTTTTGTAGACTTGCGATTTCGGGAGAAACCAAAATTCGCTCCCACGAAATCGAAAATCCCGAAACCGTAAAAAAAGTGATCGGTTTGGACGCTAATTCTTTGTATTTACATGCTATTGCTCAGAATAACCCCACTGGTTATTTTTGTCGGTATAAAGAAGAAGAAGAGTTTCGGCCTGATCCTTGTTCCAAATTCGGTTTTCAGTCGTATCAGTGGTTAAGTTATGTTGCATACAAAGAAAATACGTTTTTGCAAACTAGATTTAATATGGGGGAGAGAAGAGTGAGTAAGTATAGTTTGCCAGTGGACGGTTATTCTGAGCAACAAAACACTGTGTATCAGTATCTTGGTTGTTTTTTTCATTCTTGTGATAAATGTAAAACGAATCGAAACTCTGACGGTAGTTTGGAAGTTACGCATCCTCTTAGAAACATTCCCCACGAAATTATTCGGGAAGAGACAAAAAACAATAAAAAAAGGTTGGAAGAAGAAGGGTTTCGCGTGGTGGAGATGAGGGAGTGTGAATGGTTGAAGATAAGAAAACAGCCAGAAGTTTCTCGTTTCTTAAAAACCTTAAAATCGGTAACACCTAAAAGTAAATTGTCTTTTGAAAAAATTTTAGATGGCGTTCGAAACGAGAGTTTGTATGGTTTTCTTATCGTCGACATCCACACTCCCGACGAGTTAAAAGAAAAATTTAAAGATTTTCCTTTAATTATTAAAAATAGTTTTATTTCTCTGGATGATATTGGTGACTATATGAAGAGTGTGGTAGAGGAGCATGACCTTTTAAAGAAAGAACAAAAATATTTAATTAGTAGTTATTTTGGAGAGAAATTTTTAATTAATTCGGAAATGGCCAAATTTTACCTAGAAATGGGTTTAAAAATCACCAGAATTTATGAATTCATCGAATTTTTTCCGCAAAAATGTTTTGCTCCTCTGGCACAAGAAATTGTAAACTCCAGAAGATTGGCTGATACAGATAAATTCAAAACAGTAATAGCTCTTACTAATAAATTAACTGGGAATTCACTTTATTCTGCTAGTTTGTTAAATAAAGAAAAACATAGAAATATTACATACCATTCGGGGGACACAGTCAACAAAACCATCAACGACCCTCGTTTCATTCATTTGGACCAAATTAAAGAAGATATCTACGAAGTAAAAAGTTTAAAGAACAAAATTGTGAATGATCTTCCAATCCAAATTGGCCTCAATGTATATTTAAATTCCAAACTACACATGTTAAAATTTTTTTATTTGTTTCTCAAAAAATACATTCCGGATCGTCATTTTGAACTGTTAGAAACCGATACCGACTCTATTTATTTTAGTCTTAGTAAAGAAAATCTGGATGACTGTGTCCCTCCCCATTTGAAAGCGAGTTACTTTCGCGATAAATTAAAATGGTTGACTTCGGAGGTATGCCCCAACCACGAAGAAACCTTCATCCAGAGAAAACTTGAAGGTCGGGAGTGGGATGCACAACCTTGTTGCACTTCATTCGAATTATTTGATAAAAGAACTTTGGGCAAGATGAAGTTGGAGTACGAAGGGGACAACCAAATTTGTTTGGCTTCAAAATCGTACTTTTGCGAAGGGAAAACAAAAAAGCAAGTGTGTAAAGGGGTGTCCATCGCTCAAAACCCTCTCACCTTTGATCAGTATGTGCGTGTTTTGGAGACCGGTGAACCACTCCTAGTGGAAAACCGCGGGTTTCGCTCCAAAAAACACAAAATTTTTAGCTACACTCAAAAGAAAAGAGGATTGAGTAATTTTTATCCAAAGAGAAAGGTGTTGAGCGATGGGGTTCATATGGTGCCGCTAAATTTATAATTTTTTTTCCAAATTTTAGTTCATCAAAAAAAGCTCACGCACCGTGGTGGTAGTTATTATGCTTCGAATTGTTATGTATCGGGATTTTTTGTCAATGTGTTTTTTCATTACAAAAAGGTTATGTGATGAAGTTTGCTTTCATTTTGCCCCACGAAGAGCTAGCATAATGTCTTTGCGATTTCAAAATCCAACTAGTTTTGTGGTAAGCGGACCTTCCGGAGTTGGAAAGTCTTATTGGGTCCTACGTTTTATAGACAGTCTAAAACAACTTTGGCCTAAAATCAAGCAGGTTGTTTATCATTACGAGGTGTGGCAAGCAATGTTTGATCGTTACACGGATAAAGTAAACTTTAAACAGGGCATGGCAAGTCTTGAAGATCTAAAAGAAAGTCGAGACGCGTTTCTAGTACTAGACGATTTGATGTTTTCCAATTCTGAATTCTTATCCAAAATCTATAGCGTCTACTCCCACCACTTTCATTTCAGTGTTCTCATGACCGTGCAAAATTTGTTTCATAAAGGTTTGCGTGAAATAAGTCTCAATGCACAAATTATGGTGCTCTTTAAAAGTTGTAGGGATGTGAATCAAATTGCGCATTTCTTACGTCAGGTCTACCCCAAAACATATAAAAACGCACTGGAGGCCTATAAAAATGCTGTATCATCCGACAGAGGTTATTTGGTGATTGACTTACGCTGCGAAACACACGATAACCAACGTCTGCGTTCAGGGATTTTTCCAGAAGACACGCATTATCTCTATCAATGAACCGCTTGCGAAAAAACGGACCCACCTTGCGTTTGCTACAAAAAGCCCCTGCACCTTTGCAAAAGCGTATTTTAGACAAAGCATCGCCCGAGTTAATACGTTGTCTTTGTGACTGTGCTCACAACGTGCTGCAAGGAAACGTCAAGATATCGCATCATCACAAGCGGAAATTAAAACCGCACAAAACCAAACTTCGGAAGTTGGCTGATCGTAAGGTAGCGTTAAAAACAAAACAAAGAATTATACAAAAAGGTGGATTTTTACCCATCTTGTTGTCTGCACTCGCTCCGGTCATTAGTGGTGTGGTAGGGAGTCTTATAAAATGAGAAAATTAATTGCGTTGGAACCTGAAGTGTACGAAAAACTCAAAAACAAACATCAAGTCACAGATAAAAAAGTACTTTCTTAACTGGATGCTAAAATGCAAGAAATCTTAACTTCCAACCGACCCGACAGCGAGAAAGTAACTCTATATAACGAGGCGTTGCAAAAATCAAAGTTATTTCTGAAAAAGTTTCAACCGAAAACACCAGTGAAAAAACACTTGTCTGAAAGTGCAGTGTTAAAGCGTTTTAAAAAGCGAACCAAAGCCAAAAAACTGTTCAAAGACGCCACTAGCAAAAAGAATTTAGATTGGAATGAAGACGGACAAATGCTTTTAGACGATCGAGTGGTACCGGGATCCCATATCGACGATTTGTTTCAATCTACCCTAAAGAAACGAGACCCAATTTTACCCGGTGCACGCGAGTTTGAATCGATGTTATGGGAGAGCGTTTAAATTATTACAATCCTAAAAAAGAAGCTTCTTTCTCGGGAGCCCACCGTTTTCCAAAAGCAACCCAAGAATGGTTGCAATCGCAAGACACTTATACGCTTCACAAACCCGTACGAAAAAATTTCAAGCGCCGAAAAACAATTGTTTCTGGCGCCAACTTTCAAATGCAAGCCGATCTCATTGATTTTTCTTTGCTCAAGTCGTACAACGACCGATATAAATACATTTTGGTGGTCATTGACGTGTTCTCCAAAAAAGCCTTTACTGCTTACTTGAAAAACAAAACCAGCTCGGACATGATCCAAGTTTTTGAGCAGTTAATGCCTGAGATTGGTAAGTTTCAAAAATTGCAGACGGATATGGGACGTGAGTTTCTGAATCGACCCTTTCAAACCTGGTTGAAACAACATCACATAGAACATTTTCACACTCAAAATTTCGACACCAAAGCAACCATTGCTGAACGATTTATACGCACTTTGAAAGAGAAACTATGGCGTTATTTTACGTACACCAACAGCCGAAGATATGTGGAAGTGCTGCCTGCTCTGGTTGAATCTTACAACAACACCTATCACCGATCCATTCGACGTGCTCCAAATTCAGTCAACTCTGAAAATCAAGAAGCGGTTTGGCTCACGCTCTATGCCGACCCCGAGTTAAGAAAACCAAAATTGAAAGTAGGTGATCAAGCCAGACTGTCCATGACTCGAATGCGGTTCCGCAAAGGTTACTTACCCGGTTGGACAGACGAATTGTTTCAAGTTGCTCAAGTGTTTCGAGACAATCCTCCTTATTACAAAATAAAAGACTTACAAGGTGAATGGTTGGAAGGAACTTTTTACGAAGAAGAGTTGCAAAAAATCTATAAAAAGGATGACGTGTTTCGAATCGAGCGTATTCTCCAACAACGCAAGCGCAAGAAAGGTGTTGAATTTTTAGTAAAGTGGTTTGGATATCCTGCTTCTTTTAATTCTTGGGTGCCAGAAAAAGACATGGTATGTCTCCTTTGAGAACCTTTGACATTGTTTTGTTTGGTGCTCAAGTTTTGGTAATTTACGTAGTCGTGTCGATCAGTTTGTACAATTTAACACAAAGCAACGACAACAAAGAACTCTGGATTAGTCTGCTTAGTAGCTCTGTAGGTTATTTGCTCCCGTCACCTATTCTTACCAAACATGTTCCTCACCCTCCCCAGTAACTCGTCTATGGACATTTATCCTGAAAACAAACTTTCGGATTACATGGTTCACTTGCCGAAAGAAATCAATTTGTCTGGATCGTGGGAGATGGGTTTGTCCGAGATTCTGTACCCCAACACTTGGTACAACATTGACACCAACCAATATTACATTTTCTACCAACGCGGTGATTTGGAGTTTGTAGCAGTGCTTCCATCAGGTTATTATCAACAACCTCAATATATCGTGCGTCAGATACTTCAAGAAATGAGACGAGAGTTTCAAGATAAAAACAAAACGCTTGTCAGTGAAGGAGTGTTGACGCAACCAATTGACTTTCTCTTTGATCTCACTTACAATCCTCAAACACAACTAACCACCATGTCGATCCAACACAAAAAAGGAGCACCTACGACCGACCGCAATGGTACCACGAAACCGGATGTGGTGGTGACGCTTTCGAATGAGTTGACTTCTATTTTGGGTTTTCGAGAGACATGGTATCGGGAAATCGGAGAGTACACTTCGGTAAGCGTTGTCAACGTAGACACCGTGAACGCCATCTATGTCTACTGCAATGTCATCGAACACAGAACGGTTGGTCATACTCTTGCACCCTTGATTGGTGTCCTTCCTGTAACAGGGAACCCGGGGTCCTATGTTTCCAAAAGATATGACAAAATACAATACCACCACGTCTTAAAGAAAAATCTTAGTGACATTCACATCTCGCTTCGTGACGATCAAGGAAAACGAATTCGTTTTCGCAAGGGCAAAGTGATTGTGACTTTACATTTACGACCCAAAAAGCTAAATTCGTTATAAAAACCAGATGCAAAGGAAAACGGGCTTATTGTAAGAAATCGACGGTAGTAGAAACATGCGTGTCAAATATTGTTGTGATGCAAAAGCTTATGAAAACTATTATTTGTCTCAAGTCGGTCATGGTATGCCTTATTTTGCTGGGGCACGAGTGCAGCAAGGTTATGGATTAGGAAATCTGTTTAGCTCCATTGCCAAAAGCGTTCTTCCTTTGGTCAAAAAAGGTGCCAAAACCCTCGGAAAACAAGTTTTACAAAGCGGTGTCGAGTTTGCTTCTGATGTCTTACAAGGTAAAAACGCCAAACAAGCTGCCATCGATCAAGCAAGAGCTGCTGGTTCCAATCTCTTACAAGTAGCTAAACAACAAGTAGGAATGCGAAAAGCAGCTAAACAACAAGTAGGAAAGCGAAAAGCAGCGCCGAGAAAAGTACAAAAGAAGAAACGCAAGAGGCATCACGACATTTTCTCGTAAACCATGGCGACGTTAGTACATCCCAGTTCGGCAGAATCCACCACTTCTCAACTGGATTTGTTTTCGGTGCCACCAAGTCAAACTAGTTTGGAGGAAGGAAGTTTTACCGAATACCACCCTGTATCTGTATTGACCTCCACAGGTTCTATTGAATTTACGATTAGTGCTGAAAACTCCAACTACATCGACCTTACCAATAGCTTTCTTTATGTGCATGCAAGCGTGACTACTGCAGCCGGAGCTGATTTGGAAAAGAACGCGCCTGAATGTAATTTTCTGCATACACTATGGACGCAAGTGGATGTTTATTTGAACGGTTCGCTAGTGACACAATCCAACAACAACTATCCTTATCGAGCCTATATTGAAAACTTGCTTAGTTTTGGACAAGAAGCAAAAAATTCCCAACTTTCTGCTCTGTTGTGGCACCGCAACACATCAGAACATTTCGATACTCGTGGAGCTACCAACCTAGGTTACACCAAACGAAAAGCTTTGGCTGAAGAAAGCAAAGAAATGGATATGATGGGGAAATTGCATCTTGATTTGTTTTTTCAAAATCGATATTTGTTGAACGGAGTCGAAGTGCGTTTGCGTTTGATTCGTTCCAACGATCTTTTTTGCTTGCATGGAAACGCAAACCAAGCAGATAACAAAGTGTCTTTGAAAGAAGTGACCTTGTTTGTTCGTAAAGTAAAACCCAATCCCGCTGTACAGCTTGCTCATGTCAAAGCTTTGCAACACGGCACTGCAAAATATCCGCTTCGACGTGTGGAAGTCAAGAGCTTTACTGTGCCAACCGGGAATCGAAGCATCACCAAAGAAAATTTGTTTTTGGGTCAATTGCCCACACGAATGGTAGTCGGTGTAGTGGACAATGACGCTTACAACGGTGTCATCACCAAATCTCCTTTTAATTTCAAACACAACAGCATCAATTTCATGACGATTTACTGTGACGGAGTTCAAATCCCTTCCAAACCACTGCAACCAGATTTCACCAACGATCGTTTTATTCGAAGTTACGTTCGTTTGTTTACGCAAACGGGTCAATATTATCGTGACACAGGAAATGCTATTTCGCGAGAACAGTACAAAGACGGTTGTGCTTTGTTTGCTTTTGATCTCACACCCCAAATGGATTCCAGTGAGGTCGGTTTTGAATTGATAAAGCATGGTAACATACGCATCGAAATTCATTTTGCTACTGCTACTGCACGTACTCTTACGGTCATTGTGTTTGCCGAACACGACAACCTGCTGGAGATTGATCAAGACAGAAACGTTGCTTTTGACTATACGGCATGAACACGTTGCAAATCGAACGCTTGCTCAAGAAGGATTGGAAAACCAAAAACATCTTTAAAAAAGTCTGTGCTTTGGATCAATTGGAAAAACCTACTTTTCCGTCTGCTTACGTCATCAACTCGGACCCGAGTAGTGAACCTGGAGAACATTGGGTTGCGGTTTATTTCGACAAGCGCGGTCGAGGGGAATATTTTGATAGTTATGGACTACCCCCTACCTTGGTCGGTCTCGAGTCTTACATGGATGCCTACTCCTTATCAGGATGGATTTACAATCGCAAAACCTTACAAGCGTACTTTTCCAGTTTTTGTGGTCATTATTGTGTCTATTTTATTTTATTTCGTTGTCGCGGCGTACCTTTGCATGTTATTGTATCTGATTTTACGTCAAATCTAACTGAAAACGATCGCTCTATCTCTCGCTTTATTCGTGATGTATCACAACATTGATTGTACACATATCGTTTATTAATAAAATACAAAAAACAAATCAAGGCGTGCTTGCAATAAAATCCACTTTTCGCTTTTTCCTTGGTTCAGGTTCAGTTAAAAGCTTGACAAAGGTCTCCAGTTGTTCGTGGTTGTCTGTAGGCAGGTGGCAGACATCGTCTTTTTGCACTTTTAAAAAGATGTAGTTGTTGAGTAAGTAGAGGAATTGACGTCTTGCAGCTGGTACATTTTCCACCACACAACGCAATTGAAACTGATCTACTGCTATTTCTTGTTTGATGATTTCCATTTTTTTTGTACTTCACATGCAGCATCGTCCATATTGGTGGACCAGAATAGTAAAACAACATATTCTTTTGTTTCGGATTTGGGATGAAAAAGGATGTAAGGAAGATTCTCCATCATCACATCAACCACTTGAACAAGTTGATCCATCGAAAACATGACTTTACCTCTTTTGACACTAATAATCGCTTTTCGCAATAGCGATGAAGTGGGTATCGTCAGTCCAGATGCAGCAATTTCCTGAAATTTTTTTCGAATGTCTCTAGCTGCACTTTCCATTTCTCTTGCTCTGGTGATAATCTTTTCAAATTCTAACAAACTTTCGTAACAACTTGTATAAGGAGGAACGTAGTCGGGATACTCGATTTCGTTTGCTTCTTGATAAAGATCGTCCGCTTGACTCGTATACGTTTCCATAATGTGAGGTTTTGCAAATGCGTCTCTTTTTATAACCAACAAAACGGATATTGCGCAACGTTTTAAAATAGACTTACGTCACACTAATCTTGTGCAACGTTTTGAAATAGACTTACGTCACACTAATCTTGCGCAACGTTTTAAAATAGACTTACGTCACACTAATCTTGCGCAACATTTTGAAATAGACTTACGTCACACTAATCTTGCGCAACGTTTTGAAATAGTCTTACGTCACACACTAATCTTACATATTCAACATTGAAAGACACGAATTTTTTCAGAGATCCATTGGGAACACAACCAACAAGAGGGGGTGTCTTGAACGCATGTCCAACAAAGCACCATGTGTCCACAGGGCATGCATACTGCATTTTTTTCTGCATTTTTACATTTTAAACATTTGTCGTCTTTTTTAAAATCTAATACAGCATTTAACAATTCTTGATGATTGGAGAAATTGCATTGATTTTTTTCCATTTGATTTAATAGTGCATAACGGATCTTGGTGTCCTCCACCCCAATACTTTTTGCATATTTTACATGAGGATCAAACAGCATAAGATCCTCTAATTTTTTATTTCTTTGCTTTGCCGCCGCATTGTTTCGCATTTGATCAAACAACATACTACGTAAGTGGTTCGCTGCAATAGTTCGAGTTGGATTTTTTATGCCTGGTCGATGCAAATCCGAATGTTTCTGACATACTTTCTCCACATAGTTTATTCCTTGTTTTTTCAAAACAAATTCACACATAGGGAACCACTTTGCATGTTCGTACCAAGGATTGTCATGCGGTTTCCAGTAAAACAAACCTCCACCACAATAAAAACAAAGAACACGGTCGCCAGAACCTTTATAATAAAAACCTGCATCCACCATTTTGCGTGGCGTTGGGCGCTCCTCATTACACCAAGAGGCAGGAAAGGTTCTCATGCGATCCTCTTCATCACACATAAGCGGATTTTGCAGAGAGGAACAATGAAACATTTGCGCTTCCCATTCTCTTTTGAGAGCTTCACAGTTTTGAGTATCAGATATCGCTGCAGCATCAACACAATCTTGATCCATATTTTTAGAGTGATAAAATATACAAAAACTTTGCTTTATATACCTACCGTTATGGATTACATCATAGTTTTGCAAAAAAAAACCTATACAAACAAACCTGGTAAAAACCTAGGGAATTCCCCACGAAACAACTGCTTATCGTGCAGTAAAACTGACTTGCCCAAACTTGCCCAGTTGGCAAACAAACTTAGAACCATCGATTTTCTTAAGATTAAACTTTCTACTATCTTGGTGGGGAATCAAACTCAGGACCACTGTTTTTCTAAAGATTAAACTTTCTATTATCCTGGTTGGGGATCAAAATCAGGACCACTGATTTTTAAAGATTAAACTTTCTATTATCTTGTTTGGGGATCAAACTCAGGACCACTGATTTTCTAAGGGTTAAACTTTCTATTATCTTGGTTGGGGATCAAACTCAGGACCATTGATTTTCTTAGGATTAAACTTTCTATTATCTTGTTTGGGGATCAAACTCAGGACCATCGATTTTCTAAGGGTTAAACTTTATCTTATCTTGTTTGGGGATCAAACTCAGGACCATTGATTTTCTTAGGATTAAACTTTCTATTATCTTGGTGGGGAATCGAACTCAGGACTACTACGTTTCCCAACCCACCTCCTCCTCTCTGGCACCCCTAGTGGACAAAAACCCTCCTTCTCTCTAGCGCCTCCAGTGGACAAAAACCCCTCCTCTCTAGCGCCTCCAGTGGACAAAAAAACCTCCCTCTTCTCTAGCGCCTCCAATGGACAAAAAACCTCCTCCTCTCTAGCGCCTCCCAATGGACAAAACCCCCCTCCTTCTCTCTAGCACCTCTAGCACCACCTCTAGCACCACCTCTCCTCGACCTTTTACATAATGGGGGCCGAATTTTTCTGCAAGTATTTTTTGGGTCGAAATCGGTACAGAACGATTGTGATAAAAATTTTTTTGTATTTACTTTGGTTTTAATAATAATTTCAAATCATCTTTCGTGTAAACTTGGATCGAAATCGAAACCCTCACCCTCCAAAAAAAGTTTATTATCTTGATCCTACGTTATAATATATATTTTTTTCCTAAATAAAACGAATACGTTCTTGTTATAATGAAATTTATGTTGGCAATAATTTGAACACATATTTATATATTTATATTTAATGGCCCGTAATTATTTATAAAGGTGAAGAGCTAATGGCCCTCTGAGTCACAGCGTTTATTTTGTTAATTTATTTATTTTTTTATATTTTGATCTTTATTTTTCTGACTCGCAGGAAAGTGTCGCTATACATAAGGCAAGCAATTATCTCACTTGCTTCCCAAGACATTGTTGTCTGATTAAATTTTTTTATTTTGGTGTTTTATTTTGCTCGATTCCCCCCCTAGGAGATCACTAATACGAGAAATCAGAGACAAATTCTGAGTGAAGAGCCTCTTTTTTATACAGACCAACAAATTTTTGGGACGAAAATCGAGAAATTAGAGACTGGAAAAAAATTTTTCCGTGTTTGCATAACCCTCACCCCTTTTAAAAATCTTCGGTACACCACTGGGTAGGCCTATATTGAATCTACCAAGTGATAAATAGTGTGGCTGCGACAATGTTAAACATCGGTTTTTGCTACAGAAGCAAGAAGATAGAATTGATGTAGAAACAGTGATGGTTTTAGTACGAAGCAAATAACGAAGCGGCCGCACCTGCCCCCCTAAAAAAAGGTCAAAAATTGTCCCCACTTCTAAGCAAAATAGTGCTCCGTTTCTTTTTAGTAGCACTGTGATGGCAGCCCTCTCTATATAATCATGTAGGCAACTCGATTTTAGAGATCACTGTGATTTTGAGAAAAAATGGAGATTTTGAACAGAAATTTAAAATAATGACTTTTTTATTTTTCTATTTTTATTTCATTTTTTAGAAATCACTAAACTTTGGGGTAAAAAAAAGCTTGAACACTAAAAGGTGCCCCCTTTTTTTTGGAAAAAGGCCTCCTTTTTTGTAAGGCCATCACTATGTAGAAAAATTTAATTTGAAAAACGCGGTAAAAGATAATATGATCAGTCCTGATCCTTGCAATAAAAAATCAATTTGTTTTCTACAATATCAGCAGTGGCGTACGCAGAAATTTGTAAAGGGTGGGGTTTTAGAGCCGAATACATAATTGCTCTGAGTGGTGCTGGTACTGGGCAAAAACTTTCAAAATTAGGCCTACATTCCTAAATAAAGTGTTTTGGTTTTAAGAACATCTTGCAGTAGCATGAATTTCTTTTTACCAAACCGTAAAACTAACTATTAAAAATGAATGTGCGTGTAATTCAATTATGACAAGAAACTTTCCAAATTAAAAGCAACTCATGTAAATGAAGAGAACAATAGGTGAAAAATCAAACAAACAAAAAAAATCTTACTTAACAAATATTTAAATTTTTTTTACAGTCTTATATTCAAACGCCTATTTTTTTCACTTAATCCGTTAATTACGTCATCAGGGCAAGGCGTGTGGCTCCTATAAATGCTTAGTAATGCAAGTCCATTCATTCGAGTGGTACCAGTTGTGTTTCGTAAACATGTTTTTAGTCTACGTAATGTGGAAAACAATTGTTCACTAGTGCATGTTGTCACTGGAAGAGTTAACAAAATGGTCATCAATGTAAATACATTTCGGAAAAGCATTAAAGCTGCTCAACGCATCAGTTGGTCTTTTTGCTGCGTTCAACCGAAAAAGTTTCCCGTACCAAAATATCAGTTCAGGCACTAATTCTTCCGAGGATTTCGTTAAATCATTTTTGTAAAATTTTTCCAAAACTTGAATACTTTTAATTTGTTGAGAAGTTAGTCCACTAGTTGGATCAACAGAAATTAACACTGAAATTTACCAATAATTGATTTGTGGGCTGTAAATCTTGCTTCAAGAGTAGCAATAAAGTTATCAAGAAATGGAATAAAAATCTCTACTCTAAAATGTTCTTCATCTGTTGCAGCAGCAATGTTGCATAGATTGGTCGGTCTTGAAGTAAGGCGTGGTGTTTTCAAAATAAAATCTTTGGCTGTGGCCGTTCTTGCCAAAAATATAGAGCTGATGAAATTCATATGCGGCTTTTTGTCTAAGACACTTCAATTCATTTGCAATATCCTGTGCAATGTTGAAGGCTTCAAGAAGGTATATCGACTTTTTTTGTTTAACTTAGCACAAAACAACACTGTATCCAAAAACGTTTTTTATTAATAAAACTAAGAGAGCAATGCAAAATTCACTTTGCCTAATTGTCGATAGCAACTGCGGAGCTCGTGATGAAGTTTCTCTGTCTGGCCATGCTGAAATTTCTGTTAAAGCTTCTACAACGGTAAATTGTAAATTTGAAAAAGTACTAACACTCTCGTGTCGATCGACCCATCTGGTGGCACAAATTTGAACAAGTTTTTAAGCTTTTGTTGTTGACGAAATCGTCTTGATGGACTTGCGTAAAATGTTTTGACGTTTTGGAGCATTAAAAAAATTGTGAACTGAAGTTATTGTTCCCATACAGTTTATTTCCATTCCCATGCTTAACTTTCAATATTTTACAAGTTTGAAAATTTTCTTCACAGTGGCAGTTGACATTAGTTAACTTTGACGCTATTTAAGCGATAGCAAAAATTGATGTGAAAGCAGTAATTAAGTTTAAAAAGTGCGGTAAATAATAAAAAACAAAATCATCTTATCGAAGCCTACTTATTACCATGTATATAAGACTGAACACCATTCTTCAAGGGTGGGAGTTGACCCCTGAAGCCCCCCTTGCGTACGCCTATGATTATCAGCAATGCTTTGTATATTTGGTACGCTATAGTAATCGGTTATAACGATTGCTACAACAGAGAGAAGGTATAGTCCTTTTAAACGACTCAAAATATACTTAAGTTTTACCTATCGGCAGTGTGGCCGAGTAGTGACAAACATCGTATTGATACGGTTGGGGTTCAAAAGCTAATCGCGTGTCACTCTCATAGGTCCTTGACAGTAAGGACCTTGCAAAATAGGGGTACGTTGCAAGAAAAATAGGGGGAGTTAGAGTGCGTCAAGTTTTTTTTGTTTCAAAATAAAGTGATCTCAACGTCTTCACTTTCAATTAACGTCCGAAATCTTCATTTTTGTCCCAAAATTATAGCAATTTCTAAAAAAATCGAGTAGGCTACATTATCTTTACTTTTGTCCTAAAGTTAAGGTGCAGAGAGGGGGCACCGTCATGGTTCTACTATAAAAAAATAAAGCAATATTTATTTAGGGGGCCACTTTTGGACTTTTTTTTTAGACGGGGACAGTGCGGCAGCCCGTTTGTGTCGTACCAAAGCCATCTTTGGTCCTTGAAAAAGATACTTTACGATACTTTCTTCTGCTTGACGGTTTTATAAAGCAACTTTAAAAAACAGTTAGCCTATTTGTGATTAAACAAAAAAAAAAAAATTTTTTTTTCAACCAACCAGCAATTAGAATAACAGCTTGCATGCAATTGCTCGAGTACCGGAGCTAAAAGAATTGAATGGTAAGTTTATAGCGTACTATCAGACATTATAAATATTTAAATAAAGAATACAATTTTTAAAAAGTTTTATAATTTTTAAACAAAATTGAACTCCTCACTGCTCTAAGCACCTTTTGAAAATAAACATGGCACACAAAAAATCATGTGGCACTTTGTTTGGAAAAACTGAACAATGGGTGTAGACTTCAAGTTTTGAAGTCAAGCTATTCTTTTGAGTTAATTAATGCTTGGCAGCAGTTGGCAGTAAAGAGCAATTTTTAATTAAGCTCGGAATCAGGAAAAAACTAGTAAGACGTCATGTGTACTCTGTAATAATTGCTCGAATCTGCGGAATGAGATTTACTTGTTGCTGCAAAATGATGTTATCAACTTTTAGTAAAGTCCATCTGTAGCAAGCTAGTTAGTGAAACTGTTTCAATTGGATTTGTTATTTCATAAGTTTTTCAAGTTTTATTTTAACATAAAGTAACTATATCTTTACTTTATGTTGTGCTTAAATTATTACTAGCCCTTTGTGTCTTTCTTCTTAATTATTATAAAAGTTTGGGCCAGTGTTAGTAATCCATTTGATCTTTTTTTTTTTATCATTGCTTGATTTTAGTGAATTTTTTTAAATGTGTAAATATATATATATATAATTATTTATTAAGGTAAAACATCACGCATAAAAATTGGTTCTCTTCAAGAAGATGAAACCGTAACTGTTGTTTGTCAGTAAAACTAACCCGAAATCCTCCCTACAGCACAAAAAAAATAATAAAGAAACCAAGAAAAAGAGAATCTCTCAAAAAACAATAGTAACCACAGAAGTATTTGGGGTTCGTTTGTTGAAAAAATCGCTCACAGTCGCTTAATAAAGAGACCCTAAAAATTAAAAAAATTTTATGGGTGGTGTTTTTGATCATCAAACATTGTTTTATTATTATAAATAAATTTTATTTTGATTCTCATTATCGAGCACTGTATTAGCTAATTTAAAAGCACATACTTTTGTATCCAGTGGTGTGCAGTGACTTATGAGACTGATGCAGTTGATATCCCAAAGCTGGTCATGCAATTGGGTATTTTATTGGTAGTTAATGAGTAGGACAAAAAATTGTGTTGAATTCTAAGACATAGACCAATTTTTATCCCGAAATTGTGGTGTTCTCTAAAAGAAAAAAATCTTCACTTGAAATCAGACTCAGATTTTTTACTTTTCATCCCAAAATCATGGTGTTATCTTAAAAAAAAGGTCCTCAGTTAAAATCTGTCCAAGATTTTGAACTTTTTGTCCTAAAATTGTAGTGTTCTCTAAAAAAAGTCTTTGTCTTGAATCAGCTTCACATTTCTCCAATTTCGTCCCAAAACAGTGCTATTCTTTATTAAGTTAAAAAATAAAGGTCATTATTTAAAAGTTTGTTGGTCATGCAATGCATGACTTGCATGCCCTGACTGCACACCACTAATATATATATACATATATAATCCAGTAATGTTTATCCTTGCTGGTTTAGTGCTCAATAACACATGGTTAGAGCAAGTATATTTGTAGTTTTCTGAAAATTTTTCTAGCGTATTGAAGAGATTTAGTATATTTCATAGCTTATTAAAGAGATTTTATAGCTTATTGTAGCTTCCAAGATTCCAGGTTAGTTTCTCTAAAAAAAATTGCAGGTCTTTTTAAGAAGAGACTGTAGCTGTTGTTTGTTGGGGAAACTAACCCAGAATCCCTCCTACAGCACTAGGAGACAATGAAAAACAAACCAAGAGAAAAATGATCTCTCAAGAAATGACAGTAAGCACAGGGAATTCTGGGTTAGTTTCAATAACAAAAATCGCTCACAGTCACTTATTGAAGTGACCCAAAATTGGTTATGGTGACTTCTTAAATAAAGAGATGCAAATTGAAATGGCTGTAATTGCACAAAAAAGAAGAAATCTATTTCTGAAGATTTAAACAAAAAATTTATGTTTGTAGTTAGATAAAATGTTATGTTTCTAACTGAAATTAAACACTTAGTTTTACCAACTAGCTGCAATAAAAGTTGAGACAAGTGACGGATTTTGATTCAAAACTATGTAATTGTATAAGTTTTATTTGATAAACTTTTTTACATCCCTAGATTTCAGGATCAATCAAGAAAATTGAAAATAATAGAAACATTAAAATTGTATTTTAAATTTGTGGCTCATATCAATAAATTGCTGCATTGATAAAAGCTTCATTCTAAACAAAGTATTTCTGTATAAAAAGAAGGAGTGGTATTGTGCATCATGTATGCTTTAACCCTGTTAAATTAGTATAATATATATAAAAAAGAGAAAAACAGTTTTAAGTAGAATGTTACAAGTATTAGAGTACTGTGTATGCCCTCCTGGCATAATGCATAATGCCAAAGTGCTGTCATGCTCTCTTCATAAATGTTCTTAATGCATCTGGTCATCCTCTGGCAAACAATGCATAATGATGCTCTTTTTGCGCACATCTTTAATATGCAGCTTTTATCTTTGTAGCAATTTATTGGTGAGGCCACAAATTAAAAATTTATCCTCACACTAGCTTTGCTTTCACCCTTGAGTAAGTCAAGTTTTAGTGCTGAGAGTTCAAAATGGAAAACCATAATGAGGCAATGAGCTTGGGGAAGGTATGCATCATGCACAATGCCACCTCTGACACTCTAGTTCTGTTTTTCTTTTTTAGATATAAAATCGTAATTTTCAAAATAAAAATAGTTAGAGATTATTTTTATAAAATTTCTTTTGTTATTTATAATTTAAATGAAAATGACTGAACAATTACAGTATAACTAAAGTACAACTAATGTTCTACTGTAAACTAAAGTATTTTATTTTTATTTTTTAAAGCCATCATTTTTATGCAATTTTTTGCTCTTGTTTTGATCTTGCAATTAGTATACAACTTTTAGTACTGCCAGGCCAATTAGACATGGGCCACACTTGCATTTCTCAACAGATATATGATTTTATCTTTTAGACAATAAAATTGTCAGAGCATGTTTCCTTCAGTAAAGAATTCTTGAACATACACTAAAGATTGTTAAAAAATCTTTGAAAAACTTAATTTAGAGGTGATTGCAAGAAGCTACTTTGTTTCGTGTGAAAACAGTAAAAAAACTTAACTTTAAAAATTTACAGGTTGTATGATTATGCTATAAAATTAGTGTTTGTCATATGAGCCATCACTAAAATTAAACTCATAGCTTTTTTAAGATTACAAAATTGTGCTTTCTGGACCTAAGGTTGTGCAGTGCATATCCATGTTTTATAATAAATAGTTGACAAGTAATTCTGTTATGTAAGGCAGTTGTAATTGAAAAGCTTTATCTAAACTGTATATTAGAATTTTTCTTTATGATTTCTTTTTACAAAATAGACAAATCTAACCAATATTTGTACATTTTTTCTATTTTGTAATTTAGTTAAGCGTTTTAGCTTTCAAAATATTGAAGTACTGCTGTAAATGTTTATGTGGTCATGAGCTTTCTTAAACCAATGGTAATGACCAAAAAAAGATTTAAATTTCAAGTTACCCTCCTGGTTGATGAGCTGAATGCTATTCCTATGGTTAATGGTGTTTTACATTGCAAACTACGCTTAAAAAATGGAACATATACCAACCATACCACCAGAAAAGCTATAGATAGTCATTGTGTGTACTGGCACCAGCGATTTGAATTTTCTTGTAAATTGTCTGCAGATCCTAGTACTGGTGTTCTTGATTCTTGTGTTGCTCGTTTATCAGTGAGAAAAGAGGTTCGTGGTGGACGAAGCACAAACAAACTAGGCTATGTTGATTTAAATTTAGCCGAGTTTGCTGGATCAAGTCAAACAAGTCGCCATTGCCTTCTTGAAGGTTATGATGAAAAAATTCGATTAGACAATTCAATCCTTAAAGTGGTAGTTGGCATGCAACTTCTATCTGGTGATCCTTTGTTTAAAGTTCCAGCGGTGCAACGTGATACATCATTAAAGCTTCCTGAAACTTCACCAGATACAATAACTTCTACACATGATGGCAACAGTAGTGGATTTGGAAGTCTACCTCGTAAACCAACAAAGCACAAGCGTTCTGATACAACAGATTCATTCGAACCTGGTCATATAAGAAATCCAAGTTCAGTCAGTCAACATTCCAAAAGATCTGATTACAGTTCACAACACTCACGGACTCCTAGTAATATTAGTCAATTAAGCAATTCATTGAATACTATTACAGAAACTGATTCTGCTATAAGCAGCACAAGCACTTATAAATCACCCCAAAAAGCATTATCAATGGGCAAAATGCCTCCATCAAGACCACCACCTCCTCATGCAACAACTATTAACTTATCACAAAGTCGTATGGGTGAAACAAGAGTATGTGCTGATGATGTAGTGAGAAAATTAATTGAAAGCCAAGACTTTACACGCAATGAAAGTGGAAACGATGGTGATAACTGTTTACAGCTGTATGTTGCCAGTGATGGCTCAACAGCATTAAGTGGCCAAACACTTCACAATCGTGTTGGCTCGGGTGTTTATCATCCTGTTGTCTTTGAAACAAAAGTCCGACCTGGAACTGATAAATGCGATGTTATACACTGATATCGTTTTATTACACCTTTTTAGTAATTCCCATATTATGCTATAATAATTATAAAAAATTATAATAGTGTAATTATGGTTGAAAAGAATAAGATTATTCATAATGGTGGAGTGATAAAATTTTTCCAGTTACACATTATGTTGGTTAGGTTTATTGTGTTTTCTAAGTGATGTTTTTGGTTTATCACAAAAAATTTTCAAAGTTTACCAATTTATGGGGTCAAATTTTTTAAACGGTTAAATTTGGGGTCATCTGTGCTTATGCATACACAAATTAACAAAATCGTCATTAATTTATACAATAAAAATAAAAAAATTGTTAATCAAGTAAAATTTTTTATTTATTCAAGGTTACTATTTCAATCTTGCTAACACTGCATTTCTTGACCCAGCTGACTCATACACGTAGTGTATATTTATGTTTGAAGTAATTCAAAGATTCAAACCAATATACTGTAGTTATTGCATGAAATATCTTAATTTAAGGCTTAAATAACAATTTTCTTCTTGTAATAATCTATTGGTAATTTAGCATGTAATTTGATGCTTTTAATGCAAGCTCGGCCTTGTGCAATTTTTTATCAACTTAGTGACATTATAAAAGTTACATTGTCAACTTTGGTAGAAAGAATTACTTGTATATTTTGTTGAAACAAACTGTTTATTGTGGTTGAATAGAAATTAATTAAAAAATGTTTTTTCAAATTTTGAATTATGTTATTGAATAATGTGGTAAACTTAAAAAACTTCTTGCTTGTTAATGGTATTTTAATGTTAAATTGTAATGTTCGTGCTTGTAATGACATATAACAAAAACTATGTTTTAGTTTATGAAGAAAAAAGAAATTTTTTTTTACTGTTTTCAAAGATATGCCCAGTCATGTCATAACATATAAATAATGAAAAGTTTTTGGTTTTGCAATCATAGCAATCGACATAAATGCAACGTTTTGTTTTTTGCATTATTATTATTATTATTATTATTATTTGTTCATTACTATCACATCAAAAACAGCTGTAGCAAGGATGAAGTCTTTAGATTGACATTTTATGGCACTAATTTTTCACAGAAGTAAACTCTATGGTGCTTAAAAATGCAGGAAGTTATTGTTTTAACAAAATGGCATTTTGCTGTTTATTCTGATGTCGCCAGTTGTTGACCAATTGTTTGTTTTATTGTATTTTCTTTTGAAATTTTTATTATTTTTTATTCTATTTAATTGACTGTGTTTTTTTGTTTCGTGTAAGTGAAAGGCGTGAATGTTACGTACTGTATTTCTCGAATCTTCTATTTCTTTTGCTAACCACTGGGCTCTAGACTTTTTTGACGTAAATGTTTTTAACAAACATAGATATTTCGGTAACCTTTTAGTTTAATTGTGTTTGCACAGTTTGAGACACTTTACAATGCGTAGAATAACGCTTGAGCAGTTTTGAAGCTGCTGTTGTTGTTTCTAACTATTTTGCTAACAAATTATTTGACGCAAATAATTTTTAACTATATTATGTTTTTATGTTAAACTATTTTTTTACTATTGAATTATTTTTCAGTTTTCAAACATATTTTCATTTGTCATGATCGAAACCTGTTGTATTTTCAGTGATGCTATGTCATTTTTAACCAAGATGTACAGTTTTATCTGGTTGGGTAACGTAAAATTGTTAATTTGTTACTTGTATAGTGCACAGTTTGAATGAAATTTTAAGAGTACTTTTCACTAGGAATTGAATGTTTTATGATTTCTGCTTGTGCACGATGCTGGATAATATTTTCAATGTTATCCAAAAACCTTTGATTGAATTTTCATCGTTTTCGTGTTAAAACAAAGAAATTGCAATTTTTAAGTAACTATGCTGATGCTATTAGCGACGATGCGTAATTTCCTCCGTTTTTTGTGGCGTATGCATACAAATATCTTCTAAAAGTAAACGTGTTACTGACAGCATCTAAACGGCCGCTTTTCTCAGGCTTCGATCTGCTATGGTTGATTGAAATCAAGCATTCAGTTTTGATTTGCAATTTGCCGAAACAATGCAACTAATTATTTTTTGCTTTTCTGCGGTCAATCATTCGCTATTCATTCAAAATAACCCACCTTTGTTTGCCATGCTCCGATGAAGCTTTTATCCGAGCTAATGGAGCTTAAAAGAAGCATTGATCATTAATTTTAACGCCTTCCGCTTTGTTTATGATAGTGCGTTTTGCAGTACAATTCAATGCAAAAGCACATTTTCTTTATTTTAATGTTTTTGGGCGAATGAAATACGCATTTGTAGTAGCTTTTGAAAATAAATAGTTATAATAGTGAAGGACATCTATTCATTTTTTGCGATTTCTGAATTTTGAAGTTTGCTAAGCTTACGTGTTAGACATTCGATTCGACAAGTCCGTTCTCAGTAAAAAAATAAATAAATTACTGACTTATGTCTGCGTAGTCATGAAAAGCTATTGAAACTCAGCTGTAATTTTTAAAGGAATTTATGTGAAGAACGTTTACGAACATTTGCTTTCCAAGTAGTCGAAATGCTAAAAATGTTCTGGTAAAATTCTTATCGGTTGAAATGCTTTCGTGTTTGCACGAAGACGACAAACGAACGCCGACGTTCCAGCAAACATCGTTGCTATTGCCAACTTTATTACTTTTGCGCAATCGTTGCACATTCAAAGTTCAATTACCCCGGCTTGTAACAGTTGCAAATTTTCAATTTATCGCGTCCGCTCGTTTAGATTTGCTTGAATACGATACTTTTTGTTGTAATGCTCAGTAAGCGACTTCAACAACATCCTACCTAACTTGTTTTTTTTTTTTTTTTTATCTCTACACATTTATACTCCTTACATGAAAGCGACGGAGGCAATAATACGTTAATAAAATAGGTTAAGCAATTACAGCGATCTGCTTTCGGAGATGCCAAGATATTGATGTCCGCTGGAAATTTAAGAGATATGAATAAAATTTGGAACTGCTTGCCAAGACCACTAAGCAGGAAAAAATTGCCGTAGAGTGTCTTTCACAAGGGCACAACAGCATGGCGCGAGTAGGTTTTGATTGACAAGTCCTTGCAGTCAGTGCTACGCGTATGTCCAATCAAGAATTTTTGCACTCAATAAATAACCAATACGTTGAAAAAGATTAGCACGCAAGCGTCGACAACCTTCTTTGTTCTTGTAACTGCTCATGTACTATATGTTAATGCGTGACAAGAAATAATCTGTTGCTAATTATATCACTGTGATTGCGATTTCATAAAAAGCTCGGCATCTACAGCAAGGCACAGTGCTTTGCGGGCAAAGTTTTTCGCTTTGCAGCTTTTTTCAATCTGTTTTAGATACAGGCAATAGTGCCGTTATTCGTGCATCATGAATTATTAAACGCGAAGAATATCACAGCTATCTAGTTGACCGGCATTCTGCTTTGTTTCCACTGGTATCCTTATGTTTTGATACGAACAGGTTTGGGCTCAGAGTTGATTCTTGGTTACCGCAGACTGCTGCGCGGTGCACGGTAGAAGCTGGCAGTGACGATCTTCGTTCGTACGAGTGCCAGTCATTCAAGTCAAAACTATTTAATCAGTGCGGCTTTCGTGTTGTCTATTGTCATTTTTTCCTTTTTTTAAGTCTATTGCATATTTAAAGATAATTAGCTAAAGTTCGATTTATCGCAGGCGAAAAGTTATCTGTACTATTCCCAAGGATTTTATTTTTTGAAGATTAGTTTATGTATGGATCGTTTGATTTTTTGGATGACTTTTTTGTGTTTCTTACATAAAAAGAGAGTTTCATAGAAACGCAGTCCGCGAAACAATAACTAAGAGCTGACGCAATTCACGCTTAATAATGTTTGCACGAATAATGAATAGACAAGTCTAAATAATGTTCTTCCACTTTTGATTGTATTTATAGATTATTCTATGTCTAAAACAGGAAAAATAATTTCCTCCCGTTAGAAAACATTGATACAGTACAGATAGTAAATCTATGCAAACAATGATTTTTAGTACGTATAACTTAGCGTTCATTGTGCTTGTGTTTGTTGTAACTTCGTCAATATAATTTTGCTTGATCATTCTTCTACATATATCGAAGCTTAACGTGGAAAATGAGTCACGGATCAAATTAAAAAATTTTTACTTGCGATACAATATTAACTGTAGAGCAACCTTTCAATTTGAAAGACATTTATTCCCATGTTAATTATCCTTACACGTTTAAACACTTACTACTTTTATTTGCAAATCACGCTTTAGAGCAGCCTATGTCGTTTTTTTTTTTTTTTTTTTTTGTATGTAAATTAAAGGCTTGCTCAACACCTGGCATATACTTTGTTAGTAAACCTACCTTTGTTTGTTCAATAAATTTCGGCGGTTACCCTTTGCGTTGATCGTGTCAAAATTTCATAAACAAACAAAAACACGCCGAGCATACCTGTTGTAGACCAATTAAAAGCGTTTGATTAGAACCCGCCAAAATATGGCGATTTGTCTTTTTTTGACGGTGCGCAAAAATGTGTTTCCAGTCTTTTTTTAAAATCTATAAGTAAAAGAATAGAAATATTGAGGGGAAGACCTTCTAGAACAATTTTACTGATTTGCACTTAAATCTTAATTGCTTTCTAAAATACGATATATATAGGAAAATGATAATGGAAGAAAATTTGTAGATGTGTAATTGTAAAATTTAAGCAGTGTTTTTTAAAAGTGGTTTATATTCTCAAACTGTTGGTCGCGACCCCTAATGGGGTCACAAAACAAATTGGCTTTTTGTGCTTTCGAAATTGTTTTTTTTTACAATAATATTTATTGACATTCAAAAACTAAAAAAGGTAAAGTGTCGTTACACCATTGCTGCGTCATTAAGTAGTAAGGTGGCGTGATCAGAAGATGAGTCGTGTGGCGTATTCAAGAGAACAGCACAAAACAAAAGCAAAAAAATTACTGAGTCTAAAGCCAAGATTAATTTTTATAAATGAATGCGAAAAAATTAAATTATTTATTTGTCTTGATAAGGTAGCTGTGAAAGAATATAAAGTAGCTTTTCCATCCTATTAAATGTGCTTGATAATGTTTATTAAGTAAAGTCTGTTTTTGTAATTTTGTTTAATTCGCTTTTGGTTACTATTTCCATTTCTCGTTGTTATTTCATGGTTTTTCATGCACACGCATGGTTTTCCATAGGAAAAAATTAATCTAAAATTAGCCTACACATATAAGGGTCGCACAAAAATTTATTTCTTAAAATGGGTCTCAGAACAAAAAAGTTTGAGAAGCCCTGGTCTATATCAATTCCGGGGGTCAATAAATGTCCAGGAGTCTACTGCAATAATTATGCAGCAATACGTTATTAACAAAGTATAATCATTCATATTAGTTTATACCTTTTCTTCGGTTTTCACTTGTTTTTCTTCACAATCATTAAAAAAACATAGTTTCGTGAAAGTGAAGACCAAAAAAAGGTCTTTTCTTTAAAGATTCATTAGATTACTAAAGAGAGTGTACTGAATTAGGTAGTCGATAAAAAAGTTTTATTGAAATTGCAGCCGACGTGCAGAAAAATGTGAAACCACTGCTTTAAAATGTAAGCCTCTATATTACAAACTTGTAGCCTACATTTCTAAGTTTTACAAATGAATAACATGTGTTCTTCTAGAGACCTAAAATTTTGGAAATAGCATAAACATTCATTATAACGAATCAAAACAAACATGCATGCTTTTTTCATTATGACTTAGTGATTTGCTTACCGTCTTTCGAGCAGTCTACATTTTTTCACAACTCCCTTTTTCAAACTTCTTATCAAATAGCTTCGGCGCATTTTTTATTTGATCTCGTAAGGTTACTGGCATTTCAGTCAAGTGCTTGCTCGCGTCATATGGCGATTCCAGATTTGTTTATCTCTGACGTGAGCAGTGACATAGCATAGCCGTGAGATATAGGTTGTTGAATTTGTTGCGTAGCTTGTAATTTCGCTTTTACATTATAGCCATTTGTTTACATACCACGCAGTGCAATAATTAATGAGTTTTTCGCTCTAACCGTCGACAGTTATGCGCTTTTTGGTTTAGATTTATGGATCAAACCTAGACTAATATTCGGAATTAATCACATTTTCTACCACTGCTGCATTGCAATGGCTGGATACGCGCTCAAATTTTATACCCGAACGGCTGCTCTATTTCATCATCGTCTTAATAGGCTTGGCCGCATTAGATAATGATACGATATTATTATAAAACAAATTTTACAGCCTTTGGTCAGCTTCAATGATCTAAAAATTTCTGAAGTTTTCGTTCGTTTCTCATTCGAAAAGAAGCGGGCGGCGTTTAATTGTTGAATAACAATTCCTGACGCGACCAACCAGCGGTTTAAGGTGAACAAAAGCAAGGCTATTGACCGAATAGCTGCCGCGATGCCGGGTCATATTTATGTGAAATAGTTGTGTCAAGGGAGTGGTTTAGCCTATAAAATAATAAATACCAGTCATGACTAAGTTGCGAAACTAGCCGAGCCTTTTTTAAATATTAAATAAACAACGGTTTGAAACGTGAAGTAGATACAGTGGGTGTGGAACAAAGGGTCACCACTACGTTCATTGTTCAATGCGTTCTTTATTGTTTTTACTTGGTATTTTTACGCTCCCTTATTTTGTTTTTGGTTTAACATTTCTCTTCAAACAATATCAATTATTTGAATGTTTGAATGTGTTTAATAACTTTAAAAAAATAGTTTCAAAAAATTAGATAAGCAAATCTTTGAAGTTTTTCGTTTTTTACAAAACGAAAACTTAAGAAGAACATAAACCTGCAACAGCTGTTTTGAACCAAAGCTTTTTTCAAAAAGATTTTGCGCTGTTGGCCGCACGACGATGAAAGTGTAACACCGGATGCTGTTCAGAGTTTTGTTTTCCATGTTTCAGTATCATAATGTTGTCTCTTGTATTACAGCCAGACCACTATTTAACACTAGAATTACTGGTGCGGCCATTTTGACCGTTTTTGATTTTTAATTGCTCATATCTCTCCTTAGGTAAGTCTTAGAATGATGAAACTTTTTGACTTTTCCTAAGTCTTTGTCAACTTTTAGCATGTTAATTTCTATTGCATTGCAATAAGGACAGCTGATGTTGGGGGGCAATTTATCTTAAATTACCGCCAACGGTCATTTTGACCGGAAAGCAACTTGCAATTTCTCTACTGTTAAAGTTGCCTTTACAATAAAGCCTTTTGTTGTGTTATTGTTTCAAAACAATCATGCAACAAATACTGCAGTATCTGGCAGCAGTTAGTTACTAGCTAGTTCATAATGTTGAGTCATTTGCAGAATGCCGAGATCAGAACGAGTGAGTAAGTATTCAAGCTCTAGCTTGGCTGAACGCAATTGTAGAAGATGATTCGGGAGATGAAAGCGAAGGTGAAAATGTTGTACAAGAAGAAAACTGGAGATGCTATCTCGAAAAATAATTTTATGTTTCATCTCGCCACTGAAATAAAAGAAGCATATGTTCAAGGAAAGACAGCTTAACTAGCCAGAGTTTTGCTTCCACTTTTCAACAATTCTCATCAAAATTCGATCGTGAATGGAAGCAGAAAGCGAAAGCAAAGCCAAGTTAATGTAAACTGTGAACAAAACAAAACAGCAAAATTCTTTTGTGGATGCGGTAGATCAGTTTGCGGAAAGGATAGAGGTTGTGTAAAAGTTGAATGTGTGGACTGTGTAAAGCGCTGCAATTTTCTTTGTTTTTGTATGCTTTTGAATAGCCGTTTGTGGTCTACGTAAAGAGCAGTATGATGAAAAATAATCATTTGATGTTTTGAACTCTTTTTAAGGTAAATTGTTTTCCATTTAGTTTGAGACCTCGTGTTTGTTATAAATACAATAAAAACTTTGAGAAAATTTTAACCACGCAACTAAAAAGCAGGTTGAAGGTTTTAAATGTAATTCGTAGATCAGGGCTTATGCAGTATATATTTTAGAACATGATATTAAAAAGAAGCCTACAAAGCACCAAACTCACACCTACAAAAATTCAAATCATTACTAGGTATACTACAAAAGTATAAAATAAAGTAAAGCTAAATTATTGCGCATTTTTTTCTTTATTGGACAAACGATCATTTTGACCGCTTGTGGTAATTCTAGGTAAATCAAAAACGCGGTAATTCTAGTGTTAATACGGAGTGCTCGGTTTTGGGACGAAATCGCTCGGATCGATTAAGTGGAATATCCGGATAATCGAAATTGATATAACAACTATACCTAGTAGCTAAGATTAGCGAACTTATTAATCATCTATAACACGTGGCTGATAAAATATCTTACAGTAATACAACTTAACATAAGTCACTTATTTTGTGTAGAGAACAGGATTTTACAGTTTTGTTTTTTTTTGCTACCAAATAAAAACGCAGGGATTTGTAATTAATCTGGTTTATCGGAGAATTTTTTTATTTTTTTGGTACATTTGTTTATAAATAGCTGTGTCAGAATCAGACAGATGGGTTTCCAGAAAAAAAAAAAAAAAAGTGCATGAAAAAAACTCTTTACTTACAGATTCTCACTGGTGTACATCAGATTGCCGCTCGTCTGTTGGATTAAAAATTAGCTAGAGATTGATTTTTTAACTTAAATCAATTAAATGAAAGTATACCTTTTTATACGCTTGCGTGGTACGGCGAAACGCGATACAAGTTTGTGACGGCCATTTTTGCAACATTTTGCTGTACAACACAGCCATTTGAATTAACCTTTCACAACAAGGACAACCGTCTTAGGTTTGGCTGACCCAGGAATCGAACCCAAGTCACTGTGTCAAAATCTAATGGCAATGATGATTGACATTGACTTGCTTCCACTAATGTTTTCGTCATGCAGTACCACATGTAGAAAAGACATTTTACGGCACTTTCTTTGGCGGTCGTAGCAAGCAGTTCCAAATTTTAGTCATATCACAATATTAAGAACCAAAAAAAAATCAAACAAAAATTGCAATAGGACAGCAATGTTTTGGCATTTACAAAATACATCGTGACATTCGCTCGACGGTTGCCCTACAACGTCTCTGATTTTGTCCTGCGAGTCCAAAAGAATAAATACAGTAGATGATATGATGATGATGTGATATAGCTTTGTGCTAAAAACAAATTGGAAAAAGCTATTGAATTTAGAGCGAGCAGATTTAATAAATAGGCCTAGTCTATCCCGATTGAGCGTTCCGGTTTCGCAAAAACTACGTATGTTCAATTGACGTCATCGAGTCGTTTCATGCAAAATCTTGGAATTTTTTTACTTTATTATATATTCTGGTACTTTTTCACTTTGCGTTAAGAGAAACCACTAGGCCAAGCTGATTGTAAAATAAGTTGATAAACATTAAATCCAACGTTTTGTTACACATTGCATGAAGTGCCTAAGTTTACAATTAAAACATAGGCCAAGAAAGCATTTTTTAAATAGAAGATACAAATTTCGGTTCAAAAAAATGTGCTAGCTTTATTTCCTACCGCAAAGAGCTAAGCACAAGTTTAAAAAACAAGTAGTTAAACCTTAAATGTTGGTTTCAAAAAGGTTGAGATAGTCTTTTTTAAATTATTGTGCCTGTTTTTGACTAGCTTAATTTGTATCTTTGCAGCGATTGTTTTTTATTCTAAAATTAATTGTTCATTATATCATAGTGAGTAAACCAATGGTTCTCAAAGTAGTCGATTTGAATATCCAAGGGGTCGAATGGGGATCGATAAGTAATTGTTTGGATTTCTTGGAGCGATAGAACTACGGCACCATTTTTGCAAGTATTTACTAAACAAAAAATGTATAGTTATTTAGGTAAAAACCTTCTGTACAAAAGTGAAAATTAAAACCAAGTTTCCACTTTACATGGAAATTACATTAGTTAAAAGTGAGTACTGGATTAGAGGGTCGATAAAATAATTTTTATTCGAATTTGGGTCGAAGTGAAAAAAAGTTTGAGAACCACTGATTTAACCTAACCAAAGTGCTTGAAAAGTGAATCAAAAAAATTCGCAAGTCATCCAAAAAATCCAACAATAAACACATTAAATGTATTCTTTAAATGAAGTGAATCTAGACCAGTGGTTGTCAACCTATTCGCGCCTGCGGCACACTTTCGGACCTTTTCAAAATTCGCGACACGCTTGGACCAGAGTGTAGATCTTGATTTTTGTACATAAAAAGTAGGGTTCTCTAAAAAAAAGGTCTGCACTTTGAATCTGTCTCGGATTTTTTGATTTTCGTCCCTAAAAAGTAGTGACCACTAAAAAAAGGATGGGAGCAATGCATTAATGTTTTTTAAACAGTTTCGCAGCACATTTGGGAATTTCTGGTATACGCTACTGTGCCGCGGAAGACAGGTTGAAAACCTCTAATCTAGACCAGTGCTAATAAAAACAACGTCTATTACTGACTAAAAGTTTAAAAAACAAATAAAATCTTTCGACAGATCCTCATATACTGGTATTTCGAAAAACCGGTTGGAAAAATCGCTTATTGGTTGTTCTTAGTTTAACGCTACGGACGTTATCTTGAAAGTCAAGAGGATGAATAAGTTGTTTCAGACTAAGCATCGGAAAAAAAACCATGTAGCGGAAAGTGCAAAAAAACAAAGCAAAAATTCTGTTCAGGCAAAAAACCGAAAATATAAAAAAAATGGCAAAAAAGAAAAATTTTTTGTGCTTAGAGTAAAGGATCAAACTTTAAATATTTCAACTTTTTAGCTCGGTTTAGTTTTAAACCGAAAGCGGTCTTGATGACGATAATAATGACAAACCGCGATACTAAAGATAGAACGTCCAAGAATGCGCTATATGCGTTAATAGATTCAATTTAATACAATTTAAACATGAGTCGGACCAAATTTTTACGTTGTAAATGTTATTATTGATGTGAAACGTTTTTTAATAAATTACATTTCAATTATGAAAGAGTCTGCTTTAATAGACGCCTCAAATTGTACATTGTCTTTCAGCGAAAAAGCATTGACGCGCAAAGCATGCGAAAGCAACAAAACCCTGGTTAAATAGAAAAGCGCCAAAGCGATTTACTTCAACTGAAATTGAATTCAACCGCAACCTACAGTTTGACAATGTCACAAAAAGTAATTCAATCCAATTTTGTTCAGTCTACCCAGAATCTTAAGCTTTAATAATTCTCACCACTGAGAGCAGTTTGCGACAGCCGTAATTCAGACACTTTAATTGATTTCTATTGTAATATTTTGTATCGTCACTCGACGGAAGACGACCGCTTGCATAGTCGCTGTTACGCGGTTTTATTTTGCACGTCATGATATGAGAAATAAGTCTGCGCTTTAAGCTATTATAGAATAAAACTTATATTATATTTGCGTCACCCACGGCGGTTTAATAGTTGGAAAGTTTTCTATTGCTTAATAAGTCATTGCAAACTGTTTGCTAGCGTTTTTTCGGGGGGCAGTTTTCAAATTTAAAACAGATAAAATATAGTTTGACTCAAAAGCTTTATGACATTTACTTTGTTTATGTTGACGTCATTTCCCTGGAAAAAACGGCAATTCATGTTATGAATAAAAATCAAATTAGTATCAATATTGAAGTTAAATTTAACAATTTTAAATTATTTTTTTTCAGGCAATAAGCTTCGTACTCTAATTCTTTTTGTAAAAAAAACAGACTTTTAAAGTAAAACCTGTATTTCAAGTTTATATCAAATCTTAGAAGACAATCATCTGTATTCAACTTTTTCGTTCTAGTCCCGTAGCTCGCAGTTATGTCGATACCGCCGGCAAAACACTTGGGATTTAAATCGGAAACCAAGCATATCTAATTGGTCAAAATTTTTTTAAAGAACAATACCTACAGGGTGGGCCATAAGTTTCGATACATAAAAGAAATGTACAATGTATCTTTTTTTATATTTCGGATATCAACTGGGCTAATGCGTGTTCATCAACAGTGGAAAACACATATTGATATGTGTTTTTAAAAGAATGGTATTTTTATAAAAGCACATTATATAAATAAAAACTTGTGCAATATAAAATGTTTATTTTTCCTATGTATCGAAACATAAGGTCCACCCTGAATATTACTTACTAGTTAATTCTTGTTGGTTCAATTGAAAGCAAATTTGGAGACTTTATCAACAGTTAACTACTTTAGTTTGATTGTCATAGGGATATTAATCAATTCAAACAAGGAAAACTCGAAAAAAAATTTATAAAATTCGAACTACACCTTTTTTTTATACTCTTTTTACTCGCGGGCGATTATTGCAATTCAGATAACACTCTAACTTGCAAGCAGAAGAACCGCAGCTCGATACTCAGCCTACCTGAGTAATTTGCGCTGTGTTTTCGGAAAAGGCATCTTACCCTAATTCTTCCATGAGATCATGTTGTTTATTGTCACAATTTACTCTGGAATCCGAAAAGACCAGTTTAACTAGGTAACCCAAATACCTGCGATGAAGTAAAGCTGTGTTTGTTTTTATTTATGCCGGTTCTAGAAATAGTTTGCGGCAAAACTGACGTTTTTAAAACAGTTAGTTTTGGATAAGTACGAATGGATTCGCTATAAAACTTCACTATCTATAAATAAAAAAAATCACGGTTTATTTTTTTTATCTCTATATTTATCCTCCTGACTCGCAGAAAAGCAACGGAGGCGCTAATACATAGGGTAAGCAACTACCCCGACCTGCTTCCGAAGATACCAAGAGATTGTTGTTCGCTTGTAATTTAATAGAGATATGACTGTAATTTAAAACTGCTTGCCAGGACCACCAAGCAGGCGAATGTGCCGTAAAGTGTCTTTCCCAAGGACACAACAGAATGGCGCGAGTGGGTTTTGAACCGAGACCATGTTGGTCACGAGCCTGGCGCTTTAACCACTCGGCCACGCTGCCGACAAAAGAATATATTCATAGTTTCTGAGTATATAAAGCATATATTCATAAAATTAACAGAACTCGATTTCATTTCAGTAAAACTTAGCTCTAAAGCTTTATACAGCTTTAAAGAATTCACAACGCCAACAACTACAAATAATCACTCAACAACTTTGTATTGACTAAATGTACGAATAAATTAGCACCCCTATGGTTAATATTAAACTTATTATTTTATCCGTCACAGAGTTCTATCTTACTATAGAATTATTTTCCAAGGCGTCAACAATAAGGTTTATGCCCCGGGTCTCGAGATTTGGGACTTCGAAAATCCCGGTTTATTGCATTTCAGTTGAAAGTAAGGATTTAAAATAGGGGTGGTCAATACGTCGGTCGATCACGACCTACGTATTAAGCAAAAGCTCGGAATTGCAGGTGAAGATCTTTTTTGGGATAAAAATGAGGAAATGCATATTTCTGATTGTAAGTAAAGACTTTTTTTTGTAATCGCCTGCCATTTGGGAGGAAAATGGAGAAATTGGAAACAAATTGTAAGTAAAGAATTTTTTTCAGTTTTTGGTAAATTTTTCAGGCAAAATGTTTCAGACAATATTGTTGCCTGTGCATAGGTTTTTAATCATAACAAACAATTTTGACCGCAGAACGAATGATATATAATTTACGACGCTATAGGCTAATTCATAATTTTGATAATAAGAGATTGATTTGATAATAAGAGACAATTGATAATTTCGCTCTGATCTTCAAATCATTGAGCACTGTCAAAAGTGAATTGTCAGCACTGTCCCTTGTATATATATATATATTAAGCAAATGACTGGACAATGCCAGGGAAGCTACTACATGTCCGACCATACAATAAGTTTGAAAGTTAATCGTGTCTTGGTTGTATTCGCATTTCAAATGTACGACAAGGCCCTGTTTCGTCCTTAAGGGACTCATCAGGTACATGAATAGAAAAAGCGAATTGCAGTTACAACGCTACGAAGGACAAACAGATTCAGTTGAAATATATATATATATATATACATATAAATCAGCCAATGTTACTAGATAATAACCGACGCTAGTAGTACGGGCCAGAATTCTTAGATTTTAACTATTACATAACGTTCACGAGAGACAATGTACAATCGGACCAAGCAGTCTACGACGTCGCAGTACAATAAGAAGATACAATAATAAATAAGTAATCTAACTTATAATGTCGAATTAGCTTAAAAGAAGTAGATCGTTCGTTTTTTGAACAATACAGCAAAATTACGTCATCTTCCGCAAAACGTCCCAATGCTTAAAACTTCAGTTAATTAATGTTAGTATAACAAAAAGAAAAAACGAAATTTTTTTATTAAACACTTATAAGAACAATTTGCAGACAAAATAAATTAAGTAATGGGGTGGTGTACCGATTATTACGTGCAATGAAAAATATTACGTCATAATCAAAAGCTTAAAAATTACTGCAAAAGACTGAAAATCAAATATAGGGTTATAAAGATAAAATTAGAACTATAAATGAAGTATGACACTTACCTACAACTGTGACTCCCCTTATGACATAAGAATAGCAACCAGGCCATGCGGCCATACAAAAAATACGACTAGGATGCCCATCTTCTTAACATTTACGTGGTTAGGTGGTTTAGTCGCATATGTTCTGATAAATTTGATCCCCTCAAAAATCAAACCCAAATTTTCCGAGTCGAAATCAAAAGTAATGCCTCCTAGATAAATCAAAATCTACTACGAAAAAGGAAGAAAGTGGTTATTTTATTACTATACTTTTTTCGCACCTCTCTTTATAGCCTATTTTTTTGTCAAAATTTCTGATACTTATTTTGCTCGTAGCGTTGTAAAATATCTGGTTTACATTTAATTGAGGTGAATAAACTATTTTGATGCAAAAAAAAGGATCATTGCTGTGATGTTTTTTTATTTCAATCACAATTTTATAAAGTTTCACGACTTCCCTAGTTTTACACTTTTTTTATTTGGTTGAAATTGACAATAGGACCTATTTTTTAAAGTACTGTGTTATTTTCTAGTACGCTAAATAATAAAAATATAAAAACAGAAAAATGTTTTGAAAAATTTTTCCAAATGGCTTAAAACATTTTAAATAATTTTGTAAATATCTGAAAAAAGCTAAAAATATAAGAAAAAAACTTCAGAAAGCAACAGCAAAACAGTATTTGGATTCTTTTTTTGATTTATGATTAAAAACATACTTTTGGATTTTTTAGCCATATCGTAACCACAATTTCTCAGCAATTAAAGAATAAAAAAAAACAACAATGCGTTTGTTTACTAAATCGATTAGTCATATTTATTTTTAGCGCTGTCCATACGGTTGTGTTTTTCGGCTAAGCTTGCGCTTTCACAATCGATTTTCAGATTAATATGCAATGTCTGTAAAAAGTTGGTTAATTATTAATTTGTGATCAGGCAAGTCAAACGTGCGGCAATTCTGAGTTTGATGACGTCCTCTATTCTATAGCCTACTTTGATTGGTAGTTTCCACGCGATCGTTTTTGCTCGTTTAACAAAAGAGAGTAGCCTAAATTTCGGATACAATATTCCGACATTGACAGGCAATCAGAGATAATCGCCAAAACGTGATAATCGAGGAGTGATAATTTTCTTGTTTGCAACATATTGTTTTTCAGTTTTATATGATTCAAGTGCATTCGGATTGTCTGCGTAATGCAGCATATTTCTGTTCTGCAAAACATTGCAGGTTTGTTTTGTTTAATGTTTGTTTATATCAACATTTTTACATAACAGTTTCTTTAAAAATTGTCTTTTTTATAATTCTCACAATTTTTTTCCAAACATCGCTTTTACATTGATATCATTCTACATGTATTTTTTTTTGTTTATTTAAATTTTCTTCACTATTTTATTTTTTTGTTTTTTTTTCGTTTATTTTATGTATTTTGAGTAAATGATATTTTACTTTAAAACACAATATTTGCTTTGCTCGAAGTAAAAATGATGTGTGTTCTCTACTCCCTAGGCCTAGTAGACATTATATTGTATTTACTTAGTGTAAAATGAATTGTCTAGCCCTGTTTCCCATTGTCATTTAAAATTTTTCCTAAAAAAACTATTATAGTTGTCACAAAAAAGAAAAATATGGAAAATCACATAATATCAGCCTAGGATGAATTTATTTGCTAACAAAACAAAAAAAAAGCAATCACAAAGTTAATTTAAAAAAATTATCTACCGGTACGCATATGATAACAGCATATATGTAGATATAAATTTAGCTATAAGGTAAAGTTAAATATGAGCTTTGCAAAATATTTTGGTCCGAAAAACCTTGATAGAAGAAATAACACACAGCTATTTGTATACAAAATTGCTTCTTGTAGAATTACATAAATTACCTTACTTATGAATAGATTTTAGCAGCTGAAAAACCTTCAAAAAATTGAAGGAGTGCCTCTTAAAACTAATGCGAGTTTCCTTAACTTAGTTGTATCAACATTCATAAAAGCAAAGGTATATGAATAATGTCTAACTATGTGTTTTGATCTACGAATAATTTATTCGAACAAAAAGCGAAAGACTCGGGCAAAATTTTTTTGTACCCCCGTTCCCAACAATGTCTTTATCGTAAAAGAGCTGGAAATAATTGGGTGTGAATAAGCGTGGGAGCGATATTTTTTGGTTTTTCACATTTTTTCAAGATGTTTTTATTTCTAAAAAAATGTTATAAAACGATAAAATATATAGGACTTTGAGAAGATGTTTCCTTTGAGATGATGTTAGTTTTTGAAAGTTCAATTTAAACTATAAACGGCTAAGTTGTTTGCCACGTCGTAATTTGCAAATCTTGTAAATTTTAACTTTTTAACCAATTCTAAGTTGCTGATATGAATCCTCATTGTTATTGCTTTTTTTTATGTTTTCTTCTTGTTGATCAGTGTAAGGAAGTTGTGGAAAAACATCGATAAGAAGATTTTTTTTGTTGGTGTTTATCTCTTGAGGGTAACTTCACTTTATTCTTAGCTCGCTTTATTTTAGGGTTTCTAAACCAGAGACTCATACCTGCTTATCAGGGAGCCCAAAAGACTTTTCTATAAAATAATAATTTATAATGAGCATTTTACTTCATGTAAAAACAGCTCTAAGATCGTAAAAATTTGTTGATGTTGACATTGAAACATAAACTTGTTTCGAAAGTTAAGTAAAGACCAAAAAAAAAAGTTATTTAAAGTTCAAACTAGGCCTATGTAGCTTTTGTTAAACGAAGTATGAAAACCAATTTTTGGTGTTCACTTCACTTTAAAAAAAATTAATTGTAAAGAAAAAAATTCAAGGCTTGTGTTTTGGATTTAAAAAAGTTTTTAAAAAGTTAGCTCATTGGTCAAAGTATGACCACGAGTAAAATAAGAAAACAATAAATGGCCATTTTCAATTGAAACATTTCGTTATAGATCGAGCATCTTGGATCAAACAGATCTAACACAGATCTGGAAAAACAACCGGCTTAATTACTTGAACGGGCCTAATCAGAAATTTATCATCAGAAATCTAACTTTTTCTTGGCTCCATACTATGCCAGATTTGGTCACGAACTGGCATTGTCAAGCAAAACAAATAAAATGTTTAAAATATTGATCAAGTTTGCCAGATTTTCCGAAAAACTTTTCTTTTTCTGGAATTATCAAGCTTTTTATCGGGTCAATTCCAGATCTGGTGTAGATTTCGTGGCTATTTGAGAGGTGACATAAATAGAAAGGCCGCCAGAGAATCTAGCTAAAGCAGGAATGGCCAAACTTTTTTATAGGAGGGGTCAAAAAATCTCAGTTTTATCAAAATTACCATTATGTGGGCCATTGGCTAAAATGAGTGAGCAACCTTTAATTTCGGAAAAAATTCAAGGGGAAGACTAAAAATAAAGTCTTCACTTTTCAATTAGCGTGCAATCCGTCCTAAATCCTAATGTTGCTGCTAAAAAATATGTTAGTGCAACTATCTGTTTAGTTTCCAACCAGTTGCTCACGCCCCCCTGAAAAGTTTTTTCATACCCCACTTTAAGAACCAAGGCTTAAGACAATAATTGTAGCATAGCTTCTCTTTAATTGTTTTTGAAAAAAAAGATTAGGCCGTCATAATCCCAGGAATCGTAACATATGGGTCATCAAATTTCGCGTAGTGGGTCTTTGCCATTCCTGTTCTAAAGTAACAACTGATAGCACAGGAATCTCTCTTTTTTTTCTATGGAATGAATTTAGTTAATTGGTAAAAGCACACTATTAAGTGCCACTGATATAAAGCATATCTGTATAAATCTGGCTTGTACTTTGTTTCTTTGCCATCTCTGAATCTTAATATCCTGAATAATAGTCCAAATATAGTCGAATGAATAGTAGATATACAAAATATCAAAAAAAATTTCTTAATGTGCTGTAGCGTAACAGCAAAACAAAGACAGAAGTCTGTTATATTATATCTATTTATTATAAAAAGTAAGGATAAGAAAACGCTTTAATTGTATGAGTTTACGCCCCCTCGCGGAAGAGAAAAATTAATTGAAACGCATTAGCTGAGGCAAAACAGTTTATAAAATAATAAACTGATTTTAAAGTCTTAAGCAAGGGTCAATAACGTGGTGCCCGCGCGTACCAAGTTGCCCACAAAGACCACACGAGTCGCCGGAAGACCTGTTCTATAAATAACACAACTCGCAAGTGAGTTACGACTAAATTGTAGTTTCGGAAAAAAGACGTAGGATATTTCGTAGAGACCAATGTTTAATTTTTTTTGGTCTTCAACTCAATTTTCGCTTCGAATTGCAGTTAAGTTAAAAATGTTACATTGAAGTCGAAGTGAAGGTCAATAAAAATAAAATTATCAATTTCAATAGTGAACAGCTTTCAACCCGCGATAAATTTGCAGATAAAAAATTGGCTCGTGATGCGAAAAATGTTAATGCCCCTGGTCAAAAGTATCGCATTTGTTTGGTTTAAATGTAAAGTAGACACTCTCTCCGAAAACGATCAAAACGAATTACTTATTCTCTTCAAGATATACCGGCTTACGTTAAACTAATTTATAAAAGACTGCTAGATTAGAATTAAAATTAGGAAGAAATTTTGATGTAACTTGACTTTGATAATTTCTTGATATTAATATCTCCTGTCTCAGTTTTGATTAAACCTTATCACTACTTACTTCCATGATTAAAAATTTTTACTGCTTAGCTTTTAGTTACTTCTAAAAATTTATAATTCCATTATTTTGATATTTTGATATTTGTAGCCTAGTCTACAAGTGAGATCGAATTTCAACTTTCACGTAAAGCCTTTTCCGGTCTTACGTTTAATTGTTATGCATAAAAATCTTCATGTATTGATTAACTGATCAATACCTTAACATTTTAGGAAACACTTTGAGAACGTTCTACTCATATTTATCTTTTCAATGTTAATAATTATAATAATAATATTTGTTTTCCCTTTGACATGTAACAACAAGTAAACCATAACTGACTATTAGTTTTAAACTTGATTGAAATTGCTAAAATATTGTTACTTTTAAATAGCAATAAACAGCGCTATTGAAGCATATAGGCCTAATTGTTTTTTTGAAGTTAATTGTTTTATACTTCCATGTAGTTCGGATAATTTTATTTAAAAGTTAAGCTTAATTGGTACTAAAGTTATAGCGTTTTTCTTAATTTACAGATTGAAGTGTTTAGGCGAAATGTGGGACCAATAAATCAAGAACAACAATTTGTCCGCTAGCACACAAGTTTGAGGCCAAAAATTTATAATTATATTTAGGGTAGGACATCCAGTATTTAGCAATTACTGGGATAGATAAAAAATAATTAACAAAAGTTGACCTATTGGTCCCCTACGTAAGGGATCACATGGCTGGGACCAATGGATCATAGTTAATGATAATTTAAAATGAATTCTAAAGAAGTAAAATGGCACGAAAATAAGTTAAAATACTAAAACTATTTGCTTTTTTAACAAATGTTGTTCGTAAATAAATCTTCAGAAAATTTGAGTACATTTAAAAAGCGTGCAGTATGCCTACGTGCAATCGGTCACAGATTTTTTAAAACACAGATCATGTCGTCAAAAAAAAATTGATACAAGATTTTTTAATAGACTACTAATTTAGTTAGATGAAACTTTTGAATCTCGTCTACTGTTCGCTGTTAGAGCTCGTTTTTTACTTCCGTCCGCGCTTAAACGTAAAGAAAAGCAAAAAAGATCAATAAAACAAACAAAGAATCGTCCTGCCAACGCTCGTAGTGGAAACGAGTTCTTACCTCGACGGCTGCAGGGATTCCCTCAAATTCAAAAGCTTATAAAGTTAGAAGGGCGAATAATAAACGAGATTCAAACTTTTTTCAAAGCAATACATATAAGTTAATTAATAAAATCAGTCAAAGTTTAACGGGCCAAATATTTAATACAGAAATTAAAAACTAAAACAAACTAACTCAAAACGAAAAATTAATTTCGACCTGCATGCAGCATTAGTTTCTGTAAAAAATTGGTTCTGTAATATCTAAAATCTCCATGCTCCACCGGTGGGGCGCAAGCTCCATGTTGAGAATTACTGGTCTAACCAGGGCTGAGGAGCCGGAGCCGGAGCCAGAGCAACATCAAAATTTTTGCTGGCTCCAGCTCCTTGCTATAGACCTATTTTTTTTGTTTGAAATTCACTTAATTAAATCGCGGATTTGAATGTGCATTAAGATAATGTAAAAGGTGTGTTTGTGTTTGAGTTAATTGTTTAAGTTGAGTAGCATAGAGTTTAAGATTAGTGTTCTAAATGCTTTGCAGTTTTTTGATGTTGGTGGTTGATATGATAGGAGTCCATATGGTATTTGAATTTGAATATTCCACTATGGGGCAAATGAAAGCTTTAAATGTAGAAACGATAAGTTTTTTTTGTTTACCCCATTTGGTGAAAGTGAATGTTAAGCTTTGAAAATCTTAAACATTTGTTTTACTTTAATGATAATGAGATTTATGCATTGTAAAAATGTTAGTTTTAGGTCTTTTATGGTTTGTGGCTCCTTTCCAGAGACTCTCAATACCCATAGCCGCCTGTTTATTAATAAGAATATAGTTCCAAAAGACTAGTGAAGACTAAAAAAGGGTCATCATGCACTTTAAAACTGTCATCCATTTATTTATTTTTGTCTCAAAAAACTAGTGAAAAATAAACAAAATTCTTCAGCAAAGGCTTCTGCTCGTGGGCCCCCGGAAAATGCCTCATGGCCCCTTGGGAGACCAAAAGTGCCGGTTGAGAAATTCTGGTCTGGAGTAATTTCAAGAATTTTTGGGTGTTTTGTTGTTGATAGTGTTTGATTGCTTAATTTAAGTGATAGACTTTGCCATACTCAGTTGGGTCTGGTGTAAAAAGTGTGGTTGTAGTTTTGTCTGTGTTTATATTGTGGTGGCCCATTCATAGATTTTGTGAAGATAGAGTTAAGTTGTTGGGATTTTAACGGTGATTGGTGTGAGATGCTGTAATTGTTATCTCATCGGCTTATGTTATGATTTGTACGTCTTTTGGGGGGAAGAGAACCTCCGACGTGTAAATTTGGAATAATGTTGGAGACAGAATTCCACCTTATGGTTTTCCAAATGTTGATTTCTTGGAGTTTTGAGAGTATGCTATTGTATTGAGTGCATGCTTGTTCTTAGATGTAGTCGGCTATGAATTTAATAATGATTTTTGGAATGCTGGTTGGTGTAATTTTGTGTATGTTCATTGTATCAAACGCCTTGCTCATACTTAAAGCTACTGCTACAGTGTGATGTTGCCTTGAATTACTGAAGCTTTTTGTGATTGTGCAAAGCAGTGTAAGCTATATTGACTGTTTATGTTTGAATTAATATTGATAGAAATAACTGGAAGGTTTTCTGTTATTTTTGTTAATAGTGTTTTCTCTACTGTTTTGGCAAAAGATGATAAAAGTGATATGGGGTCGGTAGTTTGTGCCAATGTTGTGGTCCTTGTTTAGTTTTGAAATGAGAATGATTGTGGCACGTTTTCCAAGGTGTGGTATTGTGCTAGTGTTGAGGGCAGTGTTGTACATGTTTGTGAGGTATCTGATGGGAAGTGTTTTGGTGTTTTAGGTGTCTGATGTTTATGCCATCCGGTCTAATAAAATTTTTATTTGTGCTGCTTGAGATAGATAATCGCATTAAAATAATGATAAGTAATATTTCGTCAGTGGGAAGGTTTTCAATTTTATGTTTTATGCGTCTATTAGTTTTATCTCTGCTGTAATTAAAATTTGTAAATTGTTTATTTAAAACTTTTGTTTTGTACATGTCAGATGGCTATAGTTTCAAAACTGATGCTTATGTTCGGTTGTGTAGGCAGTTTTTTGTTGGATAGTTTTGCTATAGTGCTCACAGGGAGTCGGATGGTGTTTGTGATCAATTTTGTCAAGACGTTGTATTTGGGTGTTTGTTTTGTGTTTATGTATCTGTTTGTTTATGTGATTGTTAAGATAATGATTTGTAGGTCTGATCTGTTTTGTTTGCCGATGTGTCGTGTTGAATGAGTTTGGGGCTATGTATGGGAAAGGGAGTGCAATTTGTATTGCTTTGATTAAGCGTCCGTTGGCATCCAATATTACCTTGACAAGATGTTTGTTTACCTCATGGACATTTGAGAGGTGGGGTCTGTGGGAGAAATGTTCAACATGTTCCACATGTTATACTTATAGATGGTCTCCCAATGGTTTTTTGGTAATTTGTTATTGTTTTTGTGAAGTTATGGAGTTGTTTTGGTCTTGTAATTTATGCTGAGGGTGATGGATAAAAATAAATAGTCTGATGTGAGGGAGGGAATGGTCTGCCAACAAGTGCAATCATGCAAGTCTGTTGAAGCTGTGATATATGTTGAAGTAGGCTGTTGTGATTGGGTGGTAGATATGTTAAAGTGTTTGTGTTTAATGTGATGTGATTGGAGTTATTCAATGAGTTTTTATCTATGGTCTTTGTTCGGGGAAAATCATAATAGCGAGTGAGCATTGACATCTGCGGTAATGATTATGTTTAAAAGATTTGTCATGTATGTGAATACGCTTGGATAATCAAGTTTTCATTTTTTTGAAATACATAATTGATCCTAGGGTTGTAGAAGGATAATATATAGGACCTTGAGTATAATTGAGCCCTTAATAATATATTCAATATATATAACACTGTATGAAAATCAGTTCTTCTAAAGTGGTCGATAACAAAGTTAGAGCTTGAATTAAAATTAACAATAGCGAAATCACGGAAATAAAAACAAAACTAAAACCCAACAGACTGTTTCACCCATAAAAGGGATCATCAGGAGTATTTTATTCAAAGAAAATTATTCAAAAAAAAAAAAATATATATATATCAAATTAAGTATAAAAACTGCAGATAAAATTTATTTATTAAAATTCGCAACAGTCTGTTTCACCATAGAAACGGCTCATCAGGCGATTATTTGAAATTAAAAGCAAAAACAAAAATAAATACGATAACCAAAATAAATAACCCGGAATAAATACTAATAGAATAAAAAATAAAAATAAAAATAGAATAAAAACGGGAAATTATACAAATTTCATACAACTTAAAAAACTATAAACAGCTATACCGTATACAAATAAAATAATAATAATAAGTGCTTTTAATTTCAGATAATCGCCTGATGAGCCGTTTTTATGGTGAAACAGACTGTTGCGAATTTTAATAAATAAATTTTATCTGCAGTGTTTATACTTAATTTGATAATTTTGCTCTGATCTTCAAATCATTGAGCACTGTCATAAGTGAATTGTCAGCACTGTCTCTTATATATATATATATGTATGTTATTACTATTACTAGTGTTATTATTTTCGTTTTCGTTCGTGTTTATTTTCATGTGTTTTTAAGGTTTATTTGCTTTTATTTTTGTTTATTTGCAAGTGGTTTGGTGGTTTGTGTAAAAAGATATTTATGTAAGAAGTATAAATGAAATCAGAAGACTACGTTGCAGTAGTATTATCATAGGCAGGGGCGCCGGAAGCGGGGGGGCAGGGGGGGCAATTGCCCTTTTAATATTCTTGAATTAATATTCTGAAAACACGGGGGCACAGGGGGGCAGATTGTGCCTTTTAAAATTTGTCTTACAAAAATATTTTTAGATCTGCTTTACATTTAACCTATGTAGCCTAATCTTGATCAACATCAAATGCAACGATGTTTCTAAAATTAAAGACATCCGTAAATCATGGTACAATAATGAAAGTCGTGAAAATCGTAAGTTTTAGGTAGTGATGGATTTTGGTGAGGCGAATGAGGCAGATGTTTGTTTAGAGTGAAAGAACGATTTTGAGTGAAGACCTTTGATTTTGGGACGAAATAGGAAAATCAGAGCTCGACTACAAGTGAAGACCTTTTTTTTTTTTTTTTTAGAGAACACTATGATTTTGGGGCGAAAACAGAAAAATTGGAGATCGACTACAAGTGAAAACCTTTTTTTTTAGAGAAGACGCTAATTTGATTGCGACATGGTTGCTATAAACGACTTATGTTGGAGTGCCTTTTTAACAAAAAGTGCCCTTTTTTTGAAATTTGCCCCCCCTGGAAAAAAAACTCCGGCGCCCCTGATCATAGGGTACCGTCTATTTCGTTTTCCTTGCTGTTTTATTTTATTATTTTTTTTTTGTGCAGTGAAAACACTAATAATAGAATATGGATTAAAAAATAGTATTATTCAAATCAATCTTTTAAAAAACTGCAAAACTTGTGTTCGCTTGATAAAGCCGCGACTTCTACAACTATAATTTTCTTTTTTTATTGGTTTTAAAAGTTTTATTATTACTAGAATGATCCATTTCTTCATTTATTACGTGCTGAATAAAAAAAAAAGTTTTTAAAAAATACAACAAAAACAACTCCAAAATAAAAATTATGACTGGGGTCAATTTGACCCCACTGGTACAAAACGCACATTTTTTTGTGTCCTTGGGAAAGACACTTTACGGCACTTTCCCCTGCTTGGTGGTCTTGACAAGCAGTTCTAAATTACAGTCATATCTCTACTAAATTACTAGCGGACAGCAATATGATGGCATCTCCGGAAGCAGGTCGGGGTAATTGCTTACCCTATGTATAGCGCCTCCGTCGCTTTCCTGCGAGTCAGGAGGATAAATATAGAGATAAAAATAAAAAATAAAAAATTTTCTGGTAGACTGAGGGTTAATAAAAAACTTCGGTTTGTCCGGACTTTGCCTAATTCGGATAATTTTGTCTGACAAATTGAAGCCGGAATAACCGAGGTCTATTGATAAAAGATCTGTCTATGGTTACAACGATTGTGACCATTGTTCGTTGTTTTTTTTTATAACAATGCATATTCGAAGTTACTTCTGTTTAATTTCAACAGGTTGCACTTTAATGTCTTAAAAAATGTATCTTTTTTTTATTAGTGATTGAAATTTAAAAACTATCTGTGTTCCAGTGTATGGGCTTAAAATCCTATATTTAAAAAGCTTATTCTAATTTAAAACAATTTCAACTAAACTGTTAAATTGATAAAAAGATACATCAATAACCATTACGCAGGATTGTAAAAAAATTAACTAAAACTTGAATTAGGTAATGCCAGATTTTATTACTGATATTTAATTAAGTTATTCAATTTTAGTATGTCTGTTGATTGGAATTCTATCGGGGTTGGTTGTATAATGACTGCCATAACCCATCCATTTACTTATACAAAAGTTTTAGTTCAAGTAAGTGCCATTGCATATGGTGTATTAGACTTGCATGTAATGTAGATTGTTTTAATTCCTTATAGAAATATTTTTATCTTTATATAATTAGGCTTGGTATAGAATACTATTTTCAAAACAAAAATACAAATAATACCATACTTGATTTGCTTTTAACTTTGTTACTTTTATATAAATAACATGTAATTTTTTGAGTTAATATTTTTTTATGTCATTTATAAAATTTTATTCATTAGATCTATAAGCATATTTATTATATTTTAGATAAAAATACAATTAATATTTTTAATATTTGTTTTTTAGCTTGGTCATGAACCCCTAGAACCTGTTATGAGACGAAATTTTTTCTTTCGCAAACAATTACAATATCCCAGTTTATATCAATATTGTAAGTTTTGTCATTTATATAGAAAAATTGGATCTTTTTAAAAAGTCAATGTAAGTGATTTTTTTTCAGTAAAACTAACCTAGAAATCCTTCCTACAAAAACAGGAGGAAATAAAAAAGAAACCAAAAGAAAAAGGATCTCTCAAGAAACAATAGTAACCACAAGGGATTCTGGGTTAGTTTCATGAGCAAAAATTGCTTAAGGTGATTTCTTAAAGAGACTCAAAAAGTTTTTAATTTTTGTATTTTTTTATACTAAAACACAGCTGTAATTTGAGTGAAGGCTTGTATGAGTAATATTTTTGCTAGGCTGTGAGCAAGTATGGGCAGACTAACTATTTATATATGAAATTATTAGCAGCCAGTTGCAAATGGACCATACTAAGTCAGTGGCTCTTTATGAGCAGGTCAAATTAAAGTTGAAAACAAGAAAAATACTATATTTTGCAAGTTTCAATTTTGAGTCCATTATGTTTAAACAAAAAAAGATAATTATGGTTGTTTGTGTATTTTAAAGTTGAAAATCATATTAGTTACAGGTAAATTTTAAGTTCTGAAAAGGTTTTTAAAAACAATTCTTTCAGCATCACTCTTTGTTAATAATTGCTTTTTAAATGATAAGAATTTTGTAAATATTTGTTAAGTTTTTAATAAGCCTATATTTTGTTTATTATCTTGTAAAAGTTTTTATTTTGTTCATATATTCAATTTTTTCCAAAGATAGTAATTAATTAAAATTTATCTAACATAATATATTTGTTTAAAAATGTTTAATGTTGAAAATAAATGGACATTCAGAATCTAATATAACTTGGTTCATATCTATAACATTTAGTTTTAAAATAAGAAACAATTTTGTGTCAATATGTCAGTTTTGTTTTTCAATGTAATCTCTTACTTTTTCTACCTTATAATTATTGTGCATATTTTCCCTAAAATTTTCATAAATTTCTTGGCCTGTTTTAATTCATATCATTGCCCTGCTAGTCCAAAGCTAGAGTGTTTTCAGCCATATTGGGGTAACAGCAGTTTTAACTCTCAAAATGCCAAAAGTTTTAACCTTTAAGTAATTAATAAATAAAAATATAATCAGACATGGGATAATTGTAATCAGTAATGGTAATCAATTACAATTGATTATCATGTTATCATAATTGATTACATTGACAAAAACATAGATGTAATTGTAATTGATTACTTTGAGAAAAACTTAGATGTAATCAATTACATTGAGCAGAAACCCCATTTGTGACATCATGTCTTGTCACCTTTATTCAGATAACCAGTGGTTCTCAAAATTTTTGGCCCATGAAACATTTTTTTAAAAGAAAAATATTAGATCAACCATTTTGCTATGCTGCACTTCATGAACACCATTAATTGAAACTGTATTGCACATAGGACAGTGAACTCAAATGCATGTTCAATCTTTACCTTTAATAAAATAATAACTTATAAACTAATTAGGCAATCACTCTTAATTTGCACATTCAACCTAACTACTTGTTTAACCCTGTAACCCCTGAAACTTGAGAAATTTTTTCTTGGTTGTGAATTTCGACTTGTCAATGGCACAGGTTCATTGTCTAAATAATTTTCAGTACTTTTGTCCTCATATTCAGACCCCAGCACTTTCAGCATCACTTTCATAATTTGAATTATTATTAGCCACATTATCCTCCTCTGAGTCACTTCCACCATCAGATAGAATGTCTAACAAAATTTTTAACATTTTCTCAGTTGTAAATTTAGCTTTTCTGGACATTCTTGCTGCAAAAACTGCAGTAATTATCATGTAAATTTGTTCTGAATGAATGCAGACATATTAGACAGAATGCACAACAAGAATGAACCATATACAACTTGTCTCAGTGCAACATGGAAATGTAATATCACATAGTCTAATTCATCTGTCAAAATCACCGACTGAAACAAAAACCAATGACGTAATACTTCTATTTCAATCTTACAAAGTATAAAAACAATTAGTGTTTTTGGCATTGGATTTAAAAATATAAATATTTTTTACTATTTAAAACATAACAACAGGTTCAAGTCCCACTGATATATAACTGAGTATATATTTTTAGAAATTGGGTCAAGTATCCATGCCAAATGATGTGTTTTGGAGTTAAAGGATTAATTTTAACAACCAAAAGATTAGTGAGAAAATATACTTGAAATTTCAAATTTTAATTTAACAAATCATGTACATATGGTATAATGTATTTTGCAGAATCAATAGAATAGTATAGAGCACTAATGACTAACTTGGCTTTGGTGTTTTTGGCACAAAAAATCAAAATGTATTTTGACATAATTATTGAGTCTTAATCTGATAGTTCCTCTGCTGTTAATGTCCAATTTGCTTCTTTTTTAACTGAATATATCCAGTATAGCTTAAGATGCAGATTCATTATCTATCTAGTAGGGAAGACAATAATGCTTGCTTTTAAAACATTTAGGCGTAAATCCTTTATCAGGATGTATGCAAATACCCCTTCCTTCTTAACTCTTGCTCTTAGTTTCACATCCTCTTTAATCCAACAGTGTTTCAGCCATCTTGGATATTTTATCTTCTGGTTCATGATTTTCTAGGTCTACAAACTGGAGTAAATAATCCATTTCCAAAAGACCCTTAAAGTTTTTTCCAAAGTCTGGGTGAAGATCTTCAAGATGAGCAATGCATGCAGTAATGCATTCTAAATGTAGGAGCAGTTTTATTAAAATTTTTAAATCTCAATGGGTTTTTTTCTTAAGTTGTTTTTTCCAATATTTCAGTTTCTTGATGCAACCTTTTATCTCTTGATCGCAAGTAACCAAGTCTGATTTTTTACCTTGCAGCTCAAAGTTCAGTATATGTACTGTTTTAAAGATATGACCCCAAAGTAGTATATATATATGTTTGATTTTATCTCAGTATTAAGTTTTTCCAGAATTTCTTGAGCTTTACCAGCTTGGTTTTTGTATTTACAATAAACCATTTGGTATTTGAACTTCAGAAAATTGATCACTTGTTTTCAAAAAAATCACAAGCCTTTCAAGGCTGAGGCTTTTTGACTACTATTTTACCTCTTTGTAAAGCAACAGTATTTTTAAGTTTTTAGTTTCAAAAAATGGCACAAACACCCATCATTCATTGAGTTGGTTTTGACAAAGTTAAATTTAAATTGCATGTACGACAGCATTATGTTCTAAGTACAAGGCAAAGCATAGTGTTGAGTTGAAAACATCAAAGAAATTGGCTATTTAACACCAATCAAACACTAAAGAAAAACTGCTGCAATCTGGGGCTAGCTACATAATTTACTTACATGCACTTCTGACTTAATTTAATATTGTAACGTTTATACTTTTCAGGAACGTTTTCTCAAGAATTTCTACTCTCTTTGGACCACTGGTGGTCCACATGGACCAGGTTGAGAACCACGGACTGATAAATAATTTTAAAATTTACGTTTATGAATATAACAAGCATTTTAAATGCTAATCATGATACTAAATAACAAAAAGATTATTTTATCTATGCATTTCAGAATTTTTGTTGTAGCAAACAAAAAACACATGATCACTTTGAGTAATCATAATTCCAGATATGTATGTGATCATAATTGATTACTTTCAAATTTTTTGAATATTTGTAATTGCAGAATGGGTGAGTAATTGTGATCGATTACATTTGTCATGTAATCACCCCATCCCAGATATACATTTAGCATTTAAACTTTTATTAGGGGTCAAAATAGTGGTTCTCAAAGTGGTTGTTGATATTACCCTCGGATTCAGATTGGAATAACCAGGGTTTAATAAATAGCATTGGCTCAAAGAGGGGTCAATAAATGTATAGTTATTAAAGTTAACAGTGAACACTATTTAGTCTTCATTTGTTTTACCTTAAATTTAATTGAAAAAACCTGGTTGCATGCATGAAAGTAAAGATTAAAAAAGTCATTGTTTTAGTTAGTTAAGAGTATGTATTAGATTAGGGGGTGATTGGATTGTTTTTTCAGAAATTGGGGTTGACCTGCAGAAAGGTTTGAGATTGACTGTTTTAAAGCAAATGAAAATTATTTGGTGTTCGGTCTTGACAATATTGTTGGAGAATATATACAATATAGTCCTGATAAAGAAGCTTAAAAGCATTTACCCTAACCTGAAAGGTTTTGAGACTGGTGTAAGGCCTAGCTTTTGGTTGTTGCAAAAAACCTCAGACTTGCTCGTATAAAGCCAAAATCATGGTATTTTTGCTTTTAATTTTTTTAATATATCAGTGTAAACATGTTTTAATTTTCTGGTCGCTTCAGTAGAATCTCAGAACCCAATTACTGTAGCTTCAGACAAGCTTCAAGTCAGCTTGTTCATGAGCTTATGTGATCTGTTTTGGAATTTTTCTTTCACACATTTTTATAGCTTTCCCTGCACCTTTTATGACTAAACAAGTGCATTCATAGTGATGCATTCTTTTTTTCTGTCTGACTGATCTTACATTTTTGTTTTACTTGTCTCCTCACTGTGCTGTAGTGTAGCAGTCTGCATTGTCACTGTACACTGGACTATGGTTTTTACTCTGACAAGAGAAATTCATAAACAGCTTATTATTTATTCCAAGATTTTTTTGGGAAATCTTGCTAAATTATCTTCTAACATAAAGAATCAAAAGGTTACTTGAACTTTAAGTAGTCAGTTGCATTAAATTCAAAATCTTTAAACCTTAGCTCCAATGTATGATCTTTAAAAAATCAAATATCAGTTCAATAAATGCTGTAAAAAAAATCAGCTGTATTACTTTCCAAACATCTTTGCATATTGCCGTGTAATGTATTTTCAGTTACTTAAACCTTATATTTTATTATCATTAACCTATATTTATGTTTTAGTAACGTTGTTTTATGAAATATTTGTTTTTCAAAAGTTGTCTTTTTATATTCAAATATGTAATTGCTATACTAAATTACCTGTTTTGTTGGGTTTATTTTAATTTTTGGGAGATCATCGATTGAACTTGAGTTATAGCCAGATTATCTTTGTTGTTTCAGTTAAACACATTCAAGCAACTGATGGATATTTTGGATTATATCGCGGTTTATTTCCTCGTATTTGCGCCAGTGCCACCACATCCATTACCTATTCGATTGTTGCTAAGGTGAGATTCGCGTATAATGTACTAAAGTTAAATTTGTAAATATTACCATTTTGTATTTCTTGTTTTTAAGCAACTTGCAAATTGTTAGAATAAGTTTAACTTATTTGTCAATACTGTTGAGATTTTGTACAATAAAATTTTTTAGACTTAATATCTATCCCATACAAAAAATTTTGGTTTTATTGACCTAGATTTTACATGCATGTGCGTTTAAAAAATACCAAAGTGTTACAATACGTTTCTAGTTTAGCTAAAATGTTATCAGAATAGATTTTATTAAACCAGATATTTTGATTTTTTTTTGTACTCTGGTACATGCATAATAAAGAGGTTTTAAAATAGGAATGTTATTAAGCTCGAAATTTTGAATTTTTGATATTAATTTTGATCGTAAATATGGCTAGTATTTGAAATACTTAGTAAAATATTTTATTAATTAAAAAATCTTGTTTCTCTAGCTCTGTTTCTCATTTCTATGTTCGAGGTTTATGATACCTTATAAAGAAAAAGAATATTTTGAAGCAAATCTGCCCCTGTCTCTTTGACAATTGCCTCCTTTTGCTCAGCTGACCTTGCACCCAACTCATCGTACATAAGTGCAAAGCTTAACCTTTAAATGCGCTGAAGTGTGTAACGATCGTAGATCACCGCAAAATTGCACCTTGCAAACACAGCGCTTGCAACGTCAAAGCGGTAGCGAACTGTTGGCCCCATCGGGTCAAATTTTACCAACCCGGTAATCGAACCTAGACCTCCCTCGTTGAAGGCAGAAATATCAGATTAAATGTATATCATTAATATCAGATTAAAAATTATGTTATAAAAGTTAGTATTTCTAGTTTTAATGTGTTCAGCTGTTGGAAATCGACAAATTAACTTTTGATACATAAAGCTAGATTAAATTAACAGAATGTAAAATTTTTTCTCTTATAATATGTAAAAACTTTTGAAATCAAAATGTCATTTTGCTTGTATTTTACCTAACTTTTACCGAACTTTCATGAGGTTATTTGAGGTTTGTAGTCTACAAACATTTTGCAGAACCATTATTTCTTTAATTTTTTTCAGTTTTACGTAATAGCTTTTCTGCGTAGCTATTGATGGTTTAATATTAATATTAACATTAAGTTTTAGTTACTTCTTTGATGTGATTTATTTTATTTTATTTTTTTGCAGAAACTTGCCGCGAACGATAAAGTGAGTCTTTTTTAAGTTTGAATAAATGTTGCATTTTTTTTTTTTTAAGTAAAACAAATTTAGAATAGTAGAATATTGAAAAGATGACCTTTTTCTACAATGATTTTCAAGTTGCAAAAAAACAAAAAAATTGTCCTGAAGTGTCAATTAAAGCCAAGCACAATGCTTTGAAAATGCGTTCGATTTGCAAGCGAAGCCAGCCAGCATAAGGCACAGAAAATTTATTCATCATTATTTAACACCGATTAATTTGTTATTTGAAATACAATTATTAGCTAAATTTAATGAATATAATCGGTGTAATCTTTTTCGTTTTTAATACTTCTTTTTATTCTACGTTTTGATACAAGGTAATCTTAATGCTTTTTTTTAGCAATCGAACAAAATGGAAAAGGACGATACAATGGAGTTGCAAGCAGTTGTCAGAAAGGTGAGAATTGTTTGTTGTAACGTCTGATAAACTTGCGTAAGCAATTTCAGGTGATGTTTTCTAATCGCATATCGATTTTCATTAACCGATTACTTGATTGATGTGGTGTAATTTTAATGGTATGGTATTGTTTGCAACGGCTTTGGCTTTGGTACCGTGTCCTGAAATAGCTTTTGTCAGCTAAAAAGCTCAATCGTTCAGAGCTCGATGGATTGCTCTTTCGGTAAATATTGAGCAGTAATGCAGGAAGGTTTTAAGTATTCTGCCCTGAATAAACCTTTATCCTGCTTATGTATTTAGATCCATGTTTGAAAATACAAATTTTCCGGTAACACTAAGTTTTGTTTTCTCATGATCGAATAAGTTTAATCTTATTTAAATAGCAATTTAAACTATGTTAGAAATTATTTGCTTATGTTCATTTCATAAAGCCATATAACAGTATAATGAAAAAGAATACATGCTGCAGCTAAACCGAAATCACCTTTGTTAAATGCCCTCGCTCGGACGTAGAAAGTAGTTTCATGTGTCATTGACGCATTTAATTCGCTTTACGTTGATGAATGATTGTGATCTATTAAGTGTAAAGTAATCACGGCGTAATTGCTGTTTTTGATTTGAAACCGAGTCGATTAAGCGCTTCTAGAACCGTCGATTAGATGTGCATCGACTAAAATTTAATTCATACTTTGCTTTCCTAAAGCACGTCGTATGACGTAATTGTTTCTCTAAAGCGCGTTTGATATTTGATCGCCTAAAATAATTGCTTTACAATCGTTTTATTTTAATTTTATTTTATCGCTACGTTTATCCTCATGACTCGCAGGAAAGTGACGGAGGCGCTAATACATGGGGGGGGGCAATTACCCCGACATGCTCCGGAGATGCCGAGATATTGCTGTCCGCTTTTAATTTAATAGAGATATGATTGTAATTTAGAACTGCTTTCCAAGACCACCAACCAAGGGAAAGTGCCGTAAAGTGTCTTTTCCAAGAACAAAACAGAATAGCGCGAGTGGGTTTTGAACCGAGACCGTGTTGATTATAAGCACGGCGCTCTAATCACTCGACCACGCTCCGACGACTTATCATTATAATTGAATTTCTGTAGACTACCAAAGAGATGATGTCAAGGTGTGCTGCTGTTCTTGTGTCGCAGCCCTTCCATGGTGAGATATCGTTTTTATCGAATTTCCTGTTAAATTTGAATTTTTTTTTATTTAAGTAATTTTTATAGTAATCGCCATCCGCACAATGGCACAATTTGTCGGTCATGAAACGTTATACAGCAACATGTACGTGTCCGTAGTTGAAATATATTCTGATGAAGGAATCATTGGATTCTTTTCGTAAGTTTATCAGAGTTTTTGGAATTAGCCTAATCGTTAAAGCAGCAAATCTTTTTGTGCTTTAATTTAATTGGATTATTCTAAGTTTTTCCTGACTTACTGCATGTTACTCGTAGATTCTTTTGCACTACATGTGCGTACTTAGAGCTTAAAATTAAGTTTCGGGCCAGTGGATATTATTACTTATCTTGATGGCGCAGCTTATGGTCGTTATTGCGGGTGGAAGTTGGTTTCCCCAACTTTTTCCTAAATATGGGGAGCATAATAACATTGCTGAGTCCCAAGTAACAAAGATGTAACCAAAAGTTTATAATGCTGGGCAGGTGGCCAAAATGTCTAAGAAGGTCTAAATCTGAAATGTTTGTTGCAGTACTTTGTAAGTCTACTGCTCGGAAACAATGTTGAAAAAACATCTTGGTGGTGGTGATATGTTTACCCCATTCTTTTTTAAAGAGAGGAGGGCCCAAATCAACTCTATGCAGCCTCAATCAGGGTTGCAAGATTGACTTTTTTGACGCCAAATTAGCAAAATTTGGCTTTTTTTTAGTGTGATTGGCGTTAAAAATTTTGTTTGGCTTTTTAGCTTTTTTTGGCTTTTTTCCTTTTTAATTAATTTCAATTTTTAAAAATTTTTTTAAGCTTGATGTCAAATTATTTCTCCAAATTAAGCAAAACGCAGAAAAAAGCAGTCTTAAGTTCTAAAATGTAGTATTGTTTGCAAATTTGAGTCCATAAAATCCAACTTCCGAGTGCAAAACTAGCCTTGATTTTGTGACAAAAATTGAGAAATCAGAAAAAGATTCTAATAAAGACTTTTTTTTTTTTAAATCACCATGATTTTGGGACGAAAATTGAGAAATAAAAGACAAGTTTTAAGTGAAGACCTTTTTTTAGAGAACACTTTTTTTTGGCGATGAAAATTAAATTTTGTTTGGCTTAATTTCGGCATCTTTTTCAGCTTAGTTGGCTTATTTTCAAATTTTAAATCTTTCAAACCTGGCCTCAATAATTAAGTAACTCCTAAATCAGCGCCGAAAATTCGCACTTGGCTTTTGAAAACAATTTATTGTCAATTCCAAAGCGGCCATGGCCCTAATTACAATCTTGCAAATCAGCGAGTATAAACAAGTATTTACGTTTGCCCAAGTCAGTGGTTCTTAACCAGGGTTCGACGAAATCAATTTAAGCAGAAGAGAGCGAGATTTGATGCCAATGCTACCATTACATCTTATGGTTTTGTTTCAGTGAATAAACCGATTCTCACGGTGTCGTATGAAGTGGCATACCTAATTGCAAAACAGGGAAAACCGCATATCATTGGTGAGACACTTGTCAAGCTAGCTGCAATGCAGTTGGCCAAAGTTATGTTGGGAAAAGAAGCTGAAAACAAGCTTTCTTTTGTACCACTCTCAAATGACGTTGTTAAAATCGAATAAATGACATCGGTGAGGACATTCTCAGTCAGGTAGTAGCAGATTTGAAGGTTAGCCCGATAAAGTTCAGCATACAACTTGATAAAACCACCGATGTTGCTAATTTAAACCAGCTTATCGCATTTGTTCGTTACGTTAAAGGAGAAGAAATTAAAGAAGAGTTTCTCTTTTGCAAACAACTTATAACAACTGCAAAAAAGCCATCAATGTGAAAAATATTTTAGATGACTTCTTTACATGCAATGGTCTTTCTTGGAATATAATTTCTGCCGTGCGCACTCATGGGGCTCCTGCGATGATAGGGTGCAAGTCTGGTTTAAGAGGCTTGATTAAAAGTGTTGCTACACATATTGCATTCACGCATTGCATGTTGCACAAACACGCACTTGTATCTAAAATGCTACCTTCATCACTCGCTGACGTTCTCAAAATTGTTGAAACGGTTAATTTTGTGAGAGGTCGGGCTTTGAATCATCGCATTTTTATGTAGCTTTGCGAAAAAATGGACTCAAAATTCAAAATCCTTTTGTATCACACTGAAGTACGACGGCTATGGCGGGGGAAAGTGATGAATCGCGTTTTCGCTTTGCGTGCAGAATTATTAGAGTTTTTGAAAAATCACAATCATCAGCATTCAAAACACTTTGAAGACTCAAATTTTATCCTTTGGCATTTTTGGCTACATCTTTGATGCCCTCAATCAGTTGAGTCGCCAAATGGAAGGAGGTGGTAAAAATGTAAGAGAAGCTGCAGAGAAAATGAGTGCTTTTCAGAGGAAATTGAAGCTGTGGCGACAGCGATTGAAAAATAGCAACTTTGCTAACTTTCCACTTTTAGACGAGGTAGTAAGTAACGGTTCTACAATTAATGACAAAGTAAGTTTTAATGAACTTCAAGAGGCTTCTGCCAATATTTAGTGAGCATTTGCAGAAATTGCAAAGATCATTTAAAAACTACTTTCCTGAATAAATGCAATATCCTGCATGGGTGCGTCAGCCATTTTTTTATGATACTACAACAGCAGATATAAACAATCCATACACAGATGACATTATTGAGCTTCAAGAAAGGAGGTTAAAAAACGTGACTTTAACACAACAAATCTTTAAACGTTTTGCTCCCAACAAATCGAGGGTTTTCCTCTTATTGCTAAAGTTGCCCTTGAGGTTCTTAAGCCATTCATTAACACTTATTTATGCGAGCATGCGTTTTCTATTTTGGTGGATATTAAAGCAAAAAAGCGAAACAGGCTTGCATGCGAAAATGAGATGAGAATTGTTGTTTCCGAGACAAAGCCTTTAATTTCACAATCAGTCACCGAAAAACAACAGCAGAAGACGCATTGATATAGAAATGTATTACAATAAAATGTGGTTGATTTTTGTTCATGTGACTGAGCAAAAATTTAGGGTTCAACGAAAGCTTGCAGAATAACGCAGGGGTTAGGGAGTTTAGCAAAGGTTAAGAACCACTGGCCTAAGTAATAATGAAATTCAAGCCCCGAATAATCTGTTTCTAACTATTTTATTACTTTATGGAAATAAAAAAAATAGTACTCAAAACTTCTTAATATTTTGTCGTAATTTAGCACCCAACGATTTGTTAAACACGTTTTTATATAGATGGTTTTTGTCACGATGTTCATGTGATTGTTGTTATCTAGTACAAAAATGTTATCAGCAAAGATATTTCTTCGGGGAAAAAGAGCAGATGCTCAGTATCTTGCATAGTACGATCATTTTTGCAGCTTTAGTTATGCTGCATTGACTCGAGTTTTTTTTTTTTTGAAGCCTCGCTGTCTTAAGCAGAGAGTATATTTTTAAAAAGTTGAATTTTTCTTATCGCTTTGTGTAGCACCTGGTGGTGGTGGTGGGTTTACCCGACCCATTTCTGGGGATGGGGGCGCGGATCAACTCCGCGGTGTCCCAATAATTGGGCATCTCTCCACGTACGGGACTAGAGGTCCAGAATAGAGAGGAAGTGGCCGAAGATGACCAGACGCGTAGAGTCAAGTACAGGGCAGTCTTGAGATTCAGAATCACAGTTGCTGCATGAAGGAGTCTCGGCTTGACTGGATACTACGTCTCCAACTGGTGTAAAGGGATAGTCGTTGGAAGGAAATAAGCGATGAGAGAGAGTGATATCGTGGAGGGGTCAAGAGAGGCTCCAACTTTAGCGAGAGAGTCTGCTAAGTCATTGCCTGGGAGGGAAGAATGACCAGGTATCCATTGAAAATGGACTACCGTGCAGTCGGATAAAGTATTAAGGAGAGATTGGGTGTCAAAGAGGGACTTGGAGTTAAGTAAGGTAAAGGAGCAGAGAGGGTTGACAAGACAAATAGAGAGTAAGAGAACAAGGTGACAGATTCAAACGCACATGTCTTGGAGTGAAAGATACACCACTCAAGAGCATGAAGAATGGCATAGGTCTCTGCACTGTAGCTGTGGTGGCCCAGAGTCCAGCCGAGAAGGAGAGAGGGGTAGCAGTGAGACACTTTGTACTTAACTTTTTGAGCATTAAGTTTGTTACTTAACCCATTAACGACATGATCGCCATTTGGGGATCAGGAGCATGTTACCCCATATCATGATTTAACCTGGACTCGAACCACCGTAACACTCGCCTTATTCATAAGTTTATTTGTTTCTCTCATTGTCATCTTTCTGTGTAACTTGCTGCCTAGCGCGAACTTTTTAAACTTTAAATAGCACTCTGGTCTTGTTTAATGGATTTTAGCTAATTTAATTTAAAACGCTTAATTCTATTTGAATAAGATTTTAGTCATAATTTTGTGAATAAAAGCCTAGTTTACGGTTTACTTTATGACAATTTTATTCACAAAATATTAAACTATTATGGATCGCTTGTTAAGACCTGAGAAACTTGAAACGCTGCCAGAAGATCCTGATGCAGCTAAAGTATTTGAATACTGGTTCAAAACGTTTGAAAGTTTTCTATCTGCTGTTACAAATGTTACGGATAACGAAGGAGCTGTGAATCGACTTGCCCTGCTGACTAATCACTTGTCACCTCAAATATACGCTTACATAAGTGAAGCTACAGAATACGAAGAAGCCGTACAATTACTTCGTTCGTCATACCAAAAGAAAAAGAATGTTACTTTCGCCCGCCACGTCTTAATGAAAAGACTGCAAGCACAGAATGAAAGTATTTCTCAGTATGTTCATGCTCTCCGTGGTCTTGCAAAAGAATGTTCCTTTCAAGCAGTATCAGCAGAAAAGTACAAAAATGATATGACTAGGGACGCTTTCATCAACGGCCTTCGATCTGATACAACCAGAAGGAGGCTTTTAGAGGAAGAAACCTTAGATTTGGACACCGCTATAAAAAAAGCTGAAATATTGGAAGTGGCTAAGCAACAAACTGAACTTTACGCTAAATCCCTAGATAAACTAAACAGTGATTCAACTGATCGAAACAGAGATTCAACTGACCGTCTAGCAACTACTTTTGTTCCCAACGACAAGGTCTCTAACAGCGAAGAAAATGTCTCTTTAACTGCTACAACTTCACATTTCAAATGTTCAAAGAAAAAGTGTTTTTTTTGTGGTGGAGCTCTGCACGCTGGAGGAAGGTCTAACTGCCCAGCTAAGAACAGAGAGTGTTACGGATGTGGAAAACTGGGACACTACCAAAAGGTATGCCAAAATAAAAACAAGAGAACTATTTCAGCTGTTGGAACTGTAAATGACGACTGTAAAAACTCTTTAGCCGTTCTCGCCAGCGCACCGTGCTGTTTGAAGCCAACCGTAGTGACCGGTTTCTTGAAGGATGTGAAGCTCGATTGCTTGTTAGACTCTGGTGCCTCTGAAAACTTCATAAATAAAAAGGTTGTCGATGAATTGAGACTCAAAATCTTTGGTGCAAAAACGAATGTCGCTATGGCCTCTCAAGCATTCTCAGTCAAAGTGCTTGGTAAAGTAAAAGAAACTTTAAAGTTGAAAGGACGAACCTATGACAACCTTACGTTAGGCGTAGTCCCTAAACTATGCGCTGACATTGTCTTGGGACAAGCTTTTATGAGACAGCACGAGGAAGTAGTTTTTAAACTGGGAGGATCAAAAAAAGGTTTGGTAGTAGCACATTGTGGAGTAGCTGCATCTCGAGTCCATACCCAGAGACTTTTTCGCAATCTTATCCCCGGATGTCAACCGATAGTTACGAAATCACGCAAATTTAACAACGATGATCGACAGTTTATCTATAACGAGGTTAGTAAACTTCTTAATGACAACATTATAGAGCCGTCTTATTCTCCTTGGCGTGCTCAAGTACTGGTAACGAAAGATGAACGCCATAAACGCCGAATGGTTGTTGATTACTCCCAAACTATTAACAAATTTACGCTACTAGACGCTTACCCTCTACCTAACATAGATGAGCAAGTAAGTGAAATTGCAAAAGGTACAGTTTTTAGCACCTTAGATTTAAAGTCTGCTTATTACCAACTTCCATTATGTCCTGAAGACCGATCATATACGGCTTTTGAAGCCTGCGGCAAGCTATACCAGTACACCCGTTTACCGTTTGGAGTCACAAACGGTGTTTCCTACTTCCAACGTGTAATTGACCAGTTGATTGACAAATATCGTTTAAAGGGAGTTTATGCTTATGTTGATAACATCACTGTTTCTGGCTATGACAAGGCTGACCATGATTTAAAACTAAAGGCGTTACTAGCAGCTTCCGAAGCTGAAAACTTAACCTTTAACACTGATAAATGTGTGTTTGAGAAAAACCAAATAGACTTGTTAGGATATCGTGTGTCTCATCTAAAGATACGGCCTGATCCCGAACGATTGCGCCCTCTGCGTGAACTACCCCTGCCTAAAAGTAAAACAGAACTTCAAAGAGCGATCGGTATGTTTTCATACTATGCAAAGTGGCTTTCTGATTTTTCTTTAAAAATTAAACCCCTTATTGAATCAAACAAAAACAATGTTTTTCCTCTATCTAATGAATCGGCAGGAGCGTTTGAAATGCTTAAATCTGAATTAACTTCTGCTTGTTTAACTTGTGTGAATGAAGGATTGCCTTTTACAGTAGAATGTGATGCTTCTAACCATACTTTAGCAGCTAGTCTAAATCAAGGTGGTCGCCCTATTGCTTTTCATTCCCGGACCCTTTCTCCCAGCGAACGTCGATATTCGGCTGTCGAAAAAGAAGCGGCGGCCATCATCGACGCCGTACGAAAATGGAGTCATTTTTTATTTTCTAAACGCTTTCAACTAATCACTGATCAACGAGCTGTATCTTTTCTGTTTAACCCCCAACGTTTAGGAAAAATTAAGAATACGAAAATTCAACTTTGGAGAACAGAGCTGGGCAATTTTGACTACAATATTGTTCATAGGCCGGGCAAGCAAAATATTGTTCCAGATACTTTATCAAGAGTGTGTAGTGTGATGTACAACGGGCTTAATCTAGTGGAAATACACAAAGTACTTGGCCATCCAGGAGTTACTCGATTGTCACATTTCGTAAAAACCAAGAACTTACCATTTTCTGTCGAAGACGTCAAAAAGGTATGCTCAAACTGTCAAATTTGTGCTGAGATAAAACCGCGCTTCTTTCGAAAACCTGTAGAAACTCTTGTTAAAGCTATGCACCCATGGGAAAGATTGAGTGTCGACTTCAAAGGTCCGTTGCCAGGTAAAAATAAGTATGTTCTGTTTGTTGTCGATGAGTTTAGTCGCTTTCCTTTTGCCTTTCCATGCAAAGACATGAGCTCAGCTACGGTAATATCATGTTTGTCAACTTTGTTCAACATCTTCGGATTACCACTTTATGTTCATAGTGATCGTGGTTCAAGTTTTATTTCCAGGGAACTAAAACAATACTTGAACGATCGAGGAGTGGCTACCAGTAGATCAACGCCATATCACCCTACTGGTAACGCACAATGTGAGCGAGTGAACCAAACTGTTTGGAGAACGGTAAAGTTAACGCTACGTAACCTGAATTTACCAGAACTTTCATGGGAAACTGTGCTCCCTCAATCATTACATTCTGTTAGATCCTTACTATGCACGACAACTAATGCAACGCCCCACGAACGCTTCTTAAACTTTCACCGCAGAAGCATGCTGGGGCGCTCTCTTCCTAACTGGTTGTTGCAACCTGGGCCGGTACTGTTGCGGCGTTTCGTGCGAACAAAGAATCAACCCCTTGTTGACGTAGTGGAACTAGTTGAAGCAAATCCCAACTTCGCTATCGTAAAATTTTCAAACGGTAGAGAGTCAACAGTTTCTGTTACAGACTTGGCTCCTTCCCCAACCCGCGAAGTGAAAGCAAATGAAATCAATCCTTATGTCCCTTATCCTACCAGCGAAGCCGAAACAAGTGAAGTCAATCCTTCTGTCTCTTCTCCAACTCACGAAACCGAAGCAAATGAAATCAATCCTTATGCCGTAGGTCGACCACAATCAACGCCCAACGCTCCTTTGAATGAATCTCAAAGCAGTGAACTGCGTGAAGAGAGATCTCAACAAGCACTGCCTTCCAATTCCCGAGATGAAAATCGTTCAGACTTGAGACGCTCGACTCGAACGCGTAAACCACCGGACAGATTTGGCGTATACATAACTCACTAATTTTGTTTGCTTTAATTTGCGTTTTACTTTTCGATCGTAGGAAGATTATCATGATTTAACCTGGACTCGAACCACCGTAACACTCGCCTTATTCATAAGTTTATTTGTTTCTCTCATTGTCATCTTTCTGTGTAACTTGCTGCCTAGCGCGAACTTTTTAAACTTTAAATAGCACTCTGGTTTTGTTTAATGGATTTTAGCTAATTTAATTTAAAACGCTTAATTCTATTTCAATTATTATTATTGCTTTCTTTTCAGATTTTAGTCATAATTTTGTGAATAAAAGCCTAGTTTACGGTTTACTTTATGACACCCCATATTCCCCTAACTGCAAAAGTATAAGGTCTGTATATGCAACAGCTATGTGTACTATGTTAGTGGTGCTTTTTTATTTACACCAGCCAAAGGAAAATTACCGAATGATGGGAACTTTACAAGAAAAAGTCTTGTAAAAGTAGAAAGAAAAAGAAAAAAAAATTAGGCTTTAATGGGTTACATATGCTAAGCGTAGGTTACTCATGCATAAAAAATGCTAATATTCTTGTATTTTTAGCGGCATTGCTCCGAGATTACTGTGCGAAGTCATCAGCTTGTGGCTATGCAACCTCCTTACCTACGCCGTCAACAATTACGTGCTTACCGAAACAGTAAGTAGTAGTATTAATAATAATGATAGCGTTCTTTTTTCGAACTAATTCTGATTAAAAAATGAGCAGTTTCTTCTAGCACAACATAAGCAGAAAAGTTATACGTCATAACAACGTAAGCGTCAAGAGTGAGCACCGAACTCGTAGCCTTGTGATCGCAAGCCTAGAAACTAACGGCTGCGCCATGCGCAGAGACATTGATTTTCTTATATTCTGTTAAATTTTCTTTGCGTCACGCTTGAAGACTAGCTGTAGCTGTCCATATGAGCTGATGCTGACTGAATTGTTTTTGATGGTTAAATGTAAATTTCGAACTTTATTCAAGCTTGAAGTGTAAAATCTTTATTGCTTAGAAAAGTTCTCGATTTTATTGTCCCGGGCTCTCAGCGATTTTGGGTTGATCGACCAGTTCCTTTTTCTCGGCTGCTTTAGGAGATAAAGTTATACGCAAAACTATACGTCATTTTGGGAAAAGAGTCCACAAAAAAGAGAACTTTTCTTGGAAGTTTTTTCATCCATCATTCATCAAAAGAAAATCGTAACAATGAAAAGAAAAAACGACTGAAATAGCAGAGAAAAGAAGAATCACTAATTGAAATAATTGATCAATCAGAGAAAGAAGCGTTGACGAAACAGTTTTGGAGCCGTAAACAAATTCTTTTTAATTAGATTAAATTCGAAAGTTTAGATGAACTCGCAGTACATAGTGACCCCGGATGTTTCCTCCACGTTCAAGGATCTTTTTGGAAATATATTTTCACTTTTTCATGTCTTGATAATAATTATTGCAAGTAGGCATTTGTCCCTACAATATTTTCATTTTTACTTTTATAAACTTTTTAATATTGCCAGAGCGAGCTAAAAGACCTTCGGGATTACACACAAATGGTGATGGGTTATCTAGCGCAGACTGTCACCTACCCCCTCTCTTTAACTAGCACCATTATGGCCACGAACGGATCAAATTTATCCGCCGGAAGGCCTCCGTTTGTTTCCATATTCGACAGTTGGTTGGATTGTCTGAAAAATTTAAAGAAAACCGTGAGTTACTTTTTGTGTTTTGCAGTTTATTATTTTTTACAAAAATTAAATCATGTTAATCTGTTGCTTGTGTTGTTTAAAAAAATAACGGTTCAATGTTACCTGTGATATTACAATTTTTTATATTTTGACTCTATGACAATCTAACCGTTCAGAACAACGGTTCTCAAAATTTTTTGCTGCATTCCTCCCTTTCAGAACTTAGGTACTGTAATTTTTCTCCCAAAAAACCTCCATGATTAAAGTGAAAACTTTCTTCTTGTTTTCGTCCAAATTTGTGATACGCATTCTGATTATCCAAGAAGTTCATCAATAAAATTTACGTTCCAATTTAAAATGAAGACCAAAAGAAAGACCTTCACTTTAATGAAACCGATTTTATCAGTTGTCGTCATTCTACTGCGAAGTACATGCTGATTCTTTTTTTTGTGGGGTGGGGTCAACTTACATTGTATCATGTGCTCGAAATTCTCAAATCCCCCCAGCAATTTTTCTTTTTTTGGGATTTCAAATTACTTCTTAGAGAGCCAAAAGGCCTTTTTTGAGAAAAACCGGTCTAGAAGCTTTCCTTTAGTAACGCTGATTTGCTAAATATCTTATGGTAAAACCTTAATAAGGTCGCCAAATTAAAAGAAGGTTTCAATGTAATTTGTCTTCATTTTTTACTCACATAAGTGGTTTCATTTTTTCGGCCCCGGACCATCTTTTTACGAAATATCGGATGGATTGCTTTATGCTGGCAATTTATGAACACCACTTGTCAAAACTGTTTTGCACATGGTCAGTGAACTCAAAAGATCTATGACGCTTTTTGAGGACCACACGAAAAATTAACTGGTTTAAACAATGCAGCGCTCAACGGTTATTACACTTAGACAATTTATAATTTGTTACATTGCACGCATGCGATGTTTTGATGAACGTAGCGATTGGTTTACGTAAACCTTTTTGGTTCCGAAAAAAACCACGAATATGTACTTTTTTACAGCTTCGATATAATACAAAAAAAACTTATAAACACGGTGTTACCTGAGGCCATAGTTGCCGCTAATTTTCTAGAATTCTTACATTTAGTGCCGCAAATTCCATTGCATTGCCATCCAGGTTTTCGGTGTGAGCTCTGCAACTTTGCGAAGAATTTGAATCAACTGAACTAGTAGAGAATTATTTAAAATGTTTATGTTCAGGGCCAGACAAGTCGCGGATCCAGTATGCTGTTTCGCAAAGCGGTGGCGCATGTGTCTTCCGCCGGATCAGTGCTTCCTGTTCCTGCTCCGTTGTTTTCTTGATTCTTATCAATGTAACTTACGTCTTTAATTGTCGAATGCGTCAGTTGTGGATTTATTAAACGATTTATTATTGTAATTTGTGTGCGAGAGAGTGTGTGTGTGTGTGCCTTGTTTATAAGTAAATCCGTTATCAGAATGAAAGTAACGAGTAGTTTTGACATTATTGTCGACTTGTAAGATTTCTAAAAACGAGTTAATTTCCGATGTCGTCACATTGTTGTTACCACAAGCGTACGAAAGTGACAGCGTTGTCGTCTGCGGTTCTTTTTACGAATTGTTTACCACTGCGAAAAGATCGTATTATTTTTATCCGTACTTCCGAGTGCAAAATGTGGTCGGAGTGTTTTGAATTAGCTGCAATTTTATTATCATATTTTCTTAATTCTCTAAATTCTATGAAGAAATTGAAGGGACCATACTGACAAAAAGGTATCATTTTTAATCAACTAAGTTTGGCCAAAATCAAAAAATAACATGTATGTAATCTATTTAATAGCAGAGTTTTAACCAGGCAAGCATTGAACGGACTCTCGAATCCTAGCGAAGTCCGAGTCTTTTGAAACTCGTCGTCGCTGGGAGGGCATCCACTCTAGGTCAGACATAAACAGGACTGGGGCCGAAAGTTTATCCTTTTACTACCCCAGGCTGCTGTACTGCCCGAATTAGATGCTGGCGGTGATGTTAAGCCAGCAACAAGTTTCATCATCCAAAATCGTCAGACCTCGTGCTCCATGTGGTGCCCGATGCATGGGACACGCTATTAAAACGTGGTCTGCGGTTTATTCAGCGGCGCCACACTTGCAATTCGGTGAAGGAGCGAGATCCCATTTATGCATGGACATATGGAATCGCCCAGCACCAGTCCCGGGCCGGTTGAGCTTAACCCAAGCTGTTCGGGGCAAGCTCATCCCAACAGACCTGGCACTGGTCCTGGGTATAAAAACACGAAGCCTGGAAATATTTTCGCGATATTCCGCATTCCATTTATGGTCCACTCAAAAGCGCGGATGCCAAGTCTGGCAAGGTTGTCCAAAAGATTCCGTGCAGCTGGCACAAACGGGCGTCTGGATCTTAGTCTCTCTTGGCGAGCATTTGAGCACTTACTTAAAAGACCATAAAGATATAATTAAGGTCCAGAGACCATGGGGTAAGCCAAGGAGAGTGTCGCTCCCAGTTGGCAAATCTCAGCTGGCTGGATGCCTGAAAGTATGGGTAAGTGGTTTGTTGGAGTTGAACGCAGGCATCCAGTGATTATGCGAAAGGCGTCGTTCAAGATACTGTCGATGAAGCGCTGTGACACCAGGTTGGTGTGCAGTACTCAGCTGTAGAGTAAACCAGAGATAAGGCAGCTATGCGTAGTGCTTTGGCACCAGCACCCCATTCTGAGCCTACAAGTCGTCTCAGCAGTGTGATGCGCGGTGATAGTTTTTGCACAATGCCACTGGATGGTGAGGAAATGTGAGCGAACTGTTCCGTTATACCCCAAGATTAGTAGGGTTTGGACAGAACGGTAAAAGTCTATCGTCGTTGTAGACTTATAGCTCACGTTTGGCTTCTCAGTTAAGTGAAATGTTGCCGTCACCGTGTTAGTGTGACTGAGCTTTAACCTCCAAGTCTGGAGATACCCTGAAAGTGTAGACATGTCTTGGCTTAAAATCCCGTTTAAGTCCTTCCAGATTCCAGAAGAGTGCAACAATACTAAGTCATGAGCATAAGCAAACTTTCTGAAAATCATGGAAGACAGATCGTATGTATAGATGTTGAATAAGAGGGAAGCCAAGACCGATCCCTGAGGAACGTTGTTTTTAAGACGGCGTAGCCTACTTTGCTTGTCACTGGTAGTAAGGGTGAAACTTCGATTTCGGACAAGCTCCATAATTATTCTGACCATGTGCTTATCCCGGAAGAAGTCTCAGCAGCTTGCAGGTAAGGCCATGGTGCCAGACAGTGTCATAAGCAGGTATGAGATCGACAAATACGGCACCGGCCTTCTTCTTAGCCTCAAAAGAATCCTCAATGTTTTGGGTCAGCAGAACAACTTGATCGACGGTTAACTTCCCGCGTCGAAACCCAGCCTGCTCTTTAGGGAGCAGTGGATCGATTAATAAGTCTATCGAGGATCTTGTAGGGGACACAGAGCAAAAATATCGGTCGATAACTCTTTGGGTCCCCCACGGGCTTTGTTGGTTTTGGGATCACGACTACAAGTGTTCTTCTCCAGATCTTGGGAATATTGAGTCGGCGCAAACAGGAAGAGAGAAAGTCACGTAACCAGGACTTCAAAGCACCTCTAGCATGGATTATAAACTATGGGCAGATGGAATCAGGGTCAGTAGCTTTACCTGGTTTTAAGTGTTGAAGGGCAGCAGTAAATTCTCTCTGTGAAAACGTGTCAGAAATATTTACTGGATTTGGTGTTGTGGCCCTCCAAAGGTCAGACATTTCTTGAAAGACAAGTTGAGAAGACTTGCGATCAACAGCCTTGTATTTCCCATTTCAGACAAGCTGAGATGAAATAGCAACAGCTGAGACGGGTCAGTGACGAGGAGAGTGTCGTGACCTACCAGTAAGGTTATTCAAAATACTCCACGCTTTTCGACTAGAGTGTGAGAAGTCAATACTCCGAACTGCCTCGGACCATTGATCCCTCCGCTTTTTGTCAAGCTTGGCAAGCAGAGCTGTAGCAGCCAAACTTGAGTCGTCTCCCTGAGGAGACTGCAGGAAGGTTGTATAGAGGAATTCACACGCCTCATCCCAACACAGAATATACGGTAGTTGTTTCGATACCAGCGTGGGATAGTATTTTTGACTGCTTTCTTGATCATGTTACAGAAGTCCTGGTAAGCCGCATCCACATCAAGTGAATCAGGCGGCAACAAAGTCTTTTCGAATTTATTCGTCAAAGCAATGTAATTACTGCATTTGGCCTAACGGAAGTTCCATTACTTAAGAAACATGCTTGGCACTAACAGAGCAAACCATGGTGGTGTAACAAGCGAAGGTCGATGTTGTGACGTGGGGAACTTTTCAAGGACACGTCTATCCGGTAAGCGACTGTTTGGACCTACGCTTGCGAAAGCTAGATCTGGATTGGTGCCAGTGTTCCAGCGGCCGGAGTAAAAACTGGCAGCGTCCTTGGCATTTAATTGGAGGGCAAGACAATTAACCGCTTAACGAATTTAAACGTAATATTACGTTCACAAATTCTGTTTTAAAAAAAACAACAATACTTATATTTACGGTCAAAACCGATTTAAGCATATTTTTAAAGAAATAAACGTAACTATACGTTGGGCTCATTTCATTGGCTCACTGAATGACTAAGCTCCGCCTACAGAAAGCTTAGTCCAATCACAATCGTGAATTCATTGAGTTTTTGATCCGAGAGTTCAAATGACACATACAAGGTGGTCCGAATGATTATTTTTATTTTTTTATTTATCTCTATATTTATCCTCCTGACTCGCAGGAAAGCGACGGAGGCGCTATACATAGGGTAAGCAATTACCCCGACCTGCTTCCGGAGATGCCAAGATATTGCTGTCCGCTAGTAAGTTAGTAGAGATATTACTGCAATTTAGTACTGCTTGTTAAGACCACCAAGCAGGGGAAAGTGCCGTAAAGTGTCTTTCCCAAGGACACAACAGAATGGCATAAGTGGGTTTTGAACCTAGACCATGCTGATCATCAGCCCGGTGCTTTAACCACTCGACCACGCTGCCGACTTCATTTACCAATGCTTTAATTTACCAATGCTTTAACCATTTTATTAACTTCATTTACCAATGCTTTAATGGCTCGTGAAGTATTACTTCAATTGGCGCTTATGATATCATAGACGTAAAGCCACGTTTTTAAATCTACGGTCACAATTTATTACACAATAGTTCGCTTACCTAGAGGCATTCAAGTCTTGTGCATTATAATTACACATTATATTATGGAAATTGACAGTGAAACGGAACTTTGTCAGATAATGACAGCTTTGACATAAATTCGTCTGGTGAAGATAGTAATGATAGCTCTTCTTCTTATAAAAGTGACGATGATGCCCAAAATGATAGCGAAAATGATACTGCAGTATCTATGTATCGAGAATGGAATGAGACACAAGCAGGTGAGTCGGCACCACCTCCACCACCTAGATTCCCATTTACAGAAATTAATTCTGGCATTACATCAATTAGTGACATTGCAGACAAAACTCCTCCTGATTTCATGAATATAATTTTTTTTGATCAATTATAGTTGAATATATTGTTCAAGAAACAAATAGATATGCTAAACAAAAGCGTGATACTTGGAAAGAAACTAATCCTGATCAATTTAAAAGTATTTTTAGCTCTTTTGCAACTTCAAGGAATAGTTGTGAAGCCTCATTTCTGGCACTACTGGACTAAGAAGCCACTAATGGATACACCTTTTTTAGAGGCAGTGATGTAGTCGAGACCACAAACGTCGAGACCGAGACCGAGACCCGATAATTTTTCCGAGACCAAGACCGAGATCGAGACCGGAAAATTTTGAGACCTAAGGTTCGAGACCGAGACCAGAAATAATCAAGACCGAGACCGAGATCGAGACCAAAACATTTTACGTTTAATTATTTCAAAAACTATAAATTTCTATTTTCTAAAGAACAATCTAAGATTACTTTTTAATTAAACAAGCATCTCAATCATGTTGAAAAGAGCTTTGCTCAAGTGTGATTGCATCATAAAACAACCCTCTTTAAAAACCCTTTCAACTAAAGCAAAAGAAAGCCGAAGCATACAAGGCACGGCGGTAAACAATGTTGAAAAACTTTTAAAAAATCATTAAAAATTTTTTTCAAAACTCAAAAATGCTCGTCGTCGTCGTTTGAAGGGTATACACTCCAGGTCAGATACAAACAGAACTGGGGCCGAGGGTTTATCCTTTTACTACCCCAGACTGCTGCACTCCTGAATCAGATGCTGACAGTGGTGTTATTAAGCCAGCATCGAGTTTCGTCATCCAAAACCGTCAGACCTCGTGCTCCATGTGGTGACCGATGTACAGGGCATGCTGTTAGTACATGGTCTGCGGCTGGCTAAGAGGCGCCACACTCGCAATTCGGTGAAGGAGCGAGACCCCATTTGTGCATAAACAAATGGAATTGCCCAACACCAGTTCGCAGGCGTTGAGCTTACCCAAGCTGCTCGGGGTAAGCCCATCACAACAGGCCTGGCACCGGTCCCGGGCACAAAAGCACGGAGCCTGGAAGCATTTTGACAGTACTCCGTTTTCCATTTGTGATTTGTCCATTCAGAAGCGCGGATGCCAAGTCTGGCAAGGTTGTCCAAAAGATTCCGCGCACCTGGCACAAACGGGCGTCTGGATCTTAGTCTCACTTGGCGAGCATCTGAGGACCCACTTAAGAGACCATACTAGATACGATCGGGGTCCAGAGATCCACGGTGAGCCAAGGAGAGTGTCGTTCCCAGTCGGCGAAGCTCAGCTGGCTGGATGCCCGAGAGTACAGGTAGTTAGTCCGTTGGAGTGGGACGCAGGCATCCAGTAACTATGTGCAAGGCGTTGTTCAAGACACTGTCGATGAGACGAGTGTGAGCACTGCGACACCAGACTGGCGCACAGTACTCAGCTGTTGAGTAGACTAGAGATAAGGTGGCTATGCGTAGTGTTTTAGCACCAGCACCCCATCCCGAGCCCACGAGTCGCCTCAGCAGTGTGACGCGCGATGATACCTTTTTGCGCAATGCCACTAAATGGTGACGAAACGTGAGCGATCTGTCCAGTTATACCCCAAGATAAGTAGGGGTTGGACAGAAAGGTAAAAGTCTACTATTGTTGTAGACCTTTAGCTCACGTTTGGCCTCTCGGTTATTTAAGAAAAAGGCTGTCGTCACCGTCTTAGTGTGACTGAGCTTCCACCTCCAAGTCTGGAGATATGCTGAAAGTGTAGACATGTCTTGGCTTAAAGTCCCCTCCAAGTCCTTCCAGTTTCCAGAAGAGTGCAACAATGCTAAATCATCAGCATAACCAAACTTTCTGGAAATCATGGAAGACAGATCGTATGTATAGATGTTAAATAGGAGGGGAGCCAAGACCGATCCCTGAGGAACGTTGTTTTTAAGACGGCGTAGCCTACTTTGCTTGCTGTCACCGGTAGTAAGGGTAAAACTTCGATTTCGGACAAGCTCCATGATCATTCTGACCATGTGCTTATCCCGGAAGAGGTCTCAGCAGCTTGCAGGTAAGGCCATGGTGCCAGACAGTGTCATAAGTAGCTGTCAGATTGACAAATACGGCACCGGCCTTCTTCTTAGCCTCAAAAGAATCCTCGATGTTCTGGTTTAGCAGAACAACTTGATCTACGGTTAACTTCCCGCGTCGAAACCCAGCCTGCTCTTTAGGGAGCAGTGGATCAATTAATGGTTCAACGCGGGCGTAGATGAGCCTCTCGAGGATCTTGTAGGGGACACAGAGCAGAGATATTGGTCGATAACTCTTTGGGTCCCCCACGGGCTTTGTTGGTTTTGGTATCACGACCACAAGCGCTCTTCTCCAGATCTTGAGAATTTTGAGTCGGCGCAAACAGGAAGAGAGGAAGTCACGTAACCAGGACTTCAAAGCAGCTCCAGCAATGCTGAAGGCACACTAATCACGAAAATGGTTGAAACTTGGGTGACCGGTAAATTCCACCCCGGTATACTTCATCATAGTTAAATTCTAACACAGTATATTCTACCACGGAAATTTGTTAGGTTTAGAGGGTTAGGGTTAGAATTAGGATTAGGTGTTAGGGTTACACTTAGAATTAGGGGTTGGGGTTAGTAGAGTTAGGGAAATAAATGTGCTTGTCAACTACTGTACTCTGTCTTGGCAGCTTATAGCGTGATAAATCAACAACAATCTACAAATAAAATAAACAGTCAACATGGTGTGATATCGCGGTGGAATATACAGTGATAAAATATAAAATATAAACTACAGCGGTGGAATTTGTCGCGATGAACTGTGTCGTAGTGGAACTTACCGCAATAAAATACACCTAGAACCAAAACTTCATTTAAATATTTAATTAGCTTGATTATCTGTGTTGGTGCGTTGTATTTGTTGAATTTGTTGGCTATGTTTGATTTATATAGTATAGAATTAGTTTAATTAATCTCCTAAAAAAGATTAAAAATAAGGACAAATTATTCAAACCAGTAAAAGCTGCCTAACAATTTGCTAGTTTTTTTTTGTATTACCCCTATTTATTTTGTCCATCTTTGGGTAGGTTAATCAAAGCAATTTTTAGTTATTTTTCTTCTTTGCTACTTGGTCTTATTAGCAATTTGGTAATTTATTTTAAGCAATCAGATTTATATAATGGCGTTTGCAGATATTTGTTATGGGGGTTGAGAGCCGAAAACACGATCACTATAATTCGTAATGTTTTTTACAAAAGAAAGGGCTGAAGCAACAAAAAAAAGGAGCCACTTTCAAATATTCACTTAAAAAAACAAATAAATTATTTATTTATTCTTGATATTATTATGTATCTTTATTTTTATCCCCCTGACTCCCTGACTCACAGGAAATTGTCGGTGACTCACAGAAATAAGATGTTAAACGGAAAGGTATTTGGCCCAAAACGCCTCAAGGTCCAGCACTATAAATTTGTCCTTGGCTGCTGAGTTAAATTTTAACTCGAGAAACTTTTCTTGTGCTTCATCAAAAATGTTGCCTATTTCGCACAGTAATATGTTTTTTGCTTCTCATCTATAGGAGAATTTTATTTGATTAAAATTTTTTTTTAAATCAGATAAATGATTTTTTATTTGTGCTTTAATTGGAACTCAAAGTTACCGTTTGCGGGATGTAAATATAATCCAATTAAAAAAATCTTCTTAGATTTTGTTGTTCAATTTGATTCTTGCTGAGATCAAGTTTCCTGTCATTTTGATTATTAAAATTACTAAAGAATGTGTTGTAAACATGTTAACAATCGCGCCCTCTTGAAAATTTACGTACGCCCCCCAAGAGAGGCGTGCCTCCCCGGTTAAGAATCACTGAACTAAATCATTAATTGACTATGTTTATTCAAAAATTTTACAAGGCAATAAAAGGCTTTCAGTTTCATTTTGCAAGGAGAATTGTTTATGGTAAAGAAAGCAGTAAATCATCATAACCAAATCAAATAACAAAAATATCAAAAAATGTTTGGTCTCGAGACCAATTTAAAAAGTACGAGACCGAGACCAGGTTATTACGAGACCAAGACCGAGACCGCCAGCAAAAGGCCAAGACCGAGACCGAGACCCTGAAAATTGGTCTCGAGTCCAAGACCGGTTTTCAAACAATGAAACTTTTGACCCTGATGTGCACCCAAACTCTAAATTGAACAAGATTTACCATGTCTTTGATTATCTTACTACTAAATTCAAATCAATGTATACAATGGAAAGAGATGTCACAATAGACGAAAGTTTGATGTTGTATAAAGGCAAACTCGGCTGGATCCAATATATTCCTCTAAAACAAGCTAGATTCGGAATAAAATTTTATTTACTCTTTGAATCAAAATCTGGCTATGTTTATGATATGATTATTTATACAGGAAAAGAAACAAAAATAAACAAGAGATATGAGAACCTTCCTATTTCTTTTCAAATTGTTATGACCCTATTAAAGCCATTGTTAGGTAAAGGATATTGCCTAACAAATGACAATTTTTACACTTCCCCTCAGCTAGCTGAATTACTTTTGAGCCACAAGACTGATTGTTATGGAACTGTAAAAATCTTACGAAAAGAGATTCCAGCACAGTTGAAAACTAAAAAGTTGCAAAAGGGTCAAGTGTCGGCATATAGAAGAGGCAAGGTCTTAGCAATGAAGTGGAAGAATAAAAGAGATGTCTGTCTGTTATCTACAATACACTCTACAAAGACCTGCACTGTTGAAAGAAGGAGAAAAAGCGTGACTATTTCTGAATTGGTAAGAGATTATAATTTGACGATAGGAGGGGTTGATTGCGTGGATCAAGGCCTTTGTAATTATTCTCTTCTGCGAAAAAGAGGCAAAAGGTACTTCAAGAACTTATTTTCTCATCTTCTTGAGCTGACAATTTGGAATGCCTTCATCCTTTACAATAAAACAGGTCATAAGATAAAGTCACTTGACTTTAGACTTGACCTTATAGAAGAAAGTCTTAGAAGCTAGTTCTTCTGATTTGTCCCTTTCAAGTTTGTTTGTTTTGTCCTTTTGTTTGTTTGTTTGTGTTTTATTGTTTTTAAGGTGCAGTGAGCATGCTAATTATAATGACTTTGTTGTATCTATACAATGTATTGTTTGCATGTCCTACAACGTAGGGGAGACCGGGGTTAGTTGGAAAGCGGGGTTAGTTGAAAAATTAAAATTTGTAACTCCCCGAAAAAATATTTTTGATTTTTACTGCCACCTTGTGATAGCTAATGTAATGCTTCTTCCGCCATGTTGTTTTTTGGCAGATCAGGCAGCAACTTTTTTGTGAGGAAAGCATTTATGATTTTGTGAATAATTTGTAAATTTTGGACCTTTTAATAAACTTCTAATAAGTCAGTGGTTTTTAGATAAAATGAAACGTTTTTCAGTGTATGGTAGCCGTTTGTAATGTGAAACATTATGCAGCATTGCAAATTCATTTTATTAGCTCATGGCAGCATTTCAGGAGAACTTTTTACACAGCATCAGTGTGGGGTTAGTTGAAAAATTCCAGATGGGGTTAGTTGAAAAGTTTTTGAACAAACCCCATCTGGTGTTTTACCAACCAGCAATAAATAAGAGCTTTCTAATTTATCCATATAGGTTAATATTGGTTAATTGTCATGTTCATGTGTACATTTCCATAACATCTTATGTTTTTCTGTTGTTTTCTTGTTTTTCATGCAATATGTTGGCATAGTCTACTATCAAAGTTGCAAATATTGCACCTGTTAGATTAATTGTAAAACTAAAGCAATCCGGAAATATGCTCACTTACAAAAAAAAAACTGCACGAGGAGTGGTACCAAAAGATATAATGGAAAGAGCAGTGACAGAGGTGCTGATAAATAAACGGGCTTGTTATGCAGTAGCCAAGGAATTTCAAATCCCACACGTTACCTTGAGAAGATACTGCTTGAAGCACAGCAAAGAAAACAATGATGGGAGCAACAAAGTAACTTTGTCAAGGTACGGATATTTTAATAACAAATCCGTTTTCACTCCCGGTCAAGAGATCCTTCTCGCTGAATATTTATTGAAAGCTTCAGCACTTTACTACGGGCTAACTCCAGAAGATGTGCGGAAATTAGCCTACAATTATGCTGCCCAAGCAGGTTTGGCTATGCCTAGCTCCTGGATCAATGCAAAGCAGGCTGGGGCGGATTGGTTTTCTGCATTTTTGAAACGACATCCTGAATTAGCACTGCAAACTCCAGAAAATATCTCCCTCAGTCGTGCAACAAGTTTTAATCGGCACAATGTAAACACATTTTACAACAAATATTCTTCTCTATTGGAGAGGTATTGTTGTACTCCTGAGAAAATCTGGAACTTGGACGAGACTGGATGCACCACAGTACAAAAAACAAAAAAGATCATTGCAGCTACAGGTATCAAACAAGTTGGTGCAATGGTATCTTCAGAAAAAGGCATACTGGTCATACTCTGCTGTGCCATTAATGCTGTTGGAAATGCTCTTCCACTGATGCTCATATTCCCGAGAGTTCACTGAAAGGACCACTTCATTAAAGGAGCTCCACCAGGTTCAATTGCGAGAGCTCATCCTAGTGGATGGATGACTTCTGAAAACTTTCTTGACTTTATGAAACACTTTGTTTCATATGTGAAACCAACTCCAGATGATAAAATTTTACTGCTGCTAGACAACCATCAAAGCCATATTAATCTGGAGGTTATCGATTATGCCAAGAAGAATGGAGTGGTAATGCTCTCTTTTCTTCCACATTGCTCCCACAAACTGCAGCCTCTTGACAGAACAGTTTATGGACCGTTTAAGCGTTACTATAATAATGCTTGTAACAGTTGGATGCAAGAAAACCCTGGCAAAACCATGTCTATATACGAAATTGCAGATATGGTTGGGAGAGCGTTTCCAAGGGCAATGACACCTACCAATATTCAATCTGGGTTTAGGGTCTCTGGAATTTTTCCATTTGATCGTGACATCTTCAGTGACGAAGAATTCATGCCATCAAATGTAACAGATCGGCCCATGAAAATAACTGAAACACCCAGCACTCCCAGCAGTAGTAACCAACCGCCAATGATCACCGTCGATGAAATGCCTCCAATTTCTCAAAACACTTCTGGAGATAATGCTACACCTGAAAGTGTTTGTCCTTTTAAAAAGGCTTCTCCAAGGAAACGAAAGGGCAGAATACAGCGTGGCAAAACAAGAATATTAACGGACACACCTGAAAAGCTAGCAATTGAGATTCAGCAGTCAAAGAAGCAAAAGCATGGTGAGAAAAAGCAAAAAGTGAAGAAGCGCTTGCTGCATTCTAATGAAAGCAATTTAGAACCTGGTTAGATGCCTGCAGCTTTAGATGAAGAAGATGTGATGGTTGAAGAAGATTGCTCGACGAAAGCTACAAATGATCAGTCGTTTGAAGTAGCCCAGCTAAGTGACATTCAAGAGGGTGACTTAGCATTGGTGAGGTTTGATGGACAAAAAAAGGCACAGCACTACATTGGGCATGTGATTGAGGTTTTTGAAGATGGTAATATCACATTTAGATTTCTGAAACGGTGCAGACACTCCACATTAACCGATGAATGCGCTACATTTGTGTTTCCTGAAAATTCAGAGGAAGCAAAGTTTACTCACAGCATAAAAGATGTTGTCATAAAACTGCCAAATCCTGTGAATAGAAGGGGCACGAAACATTGCCAACAAAATTACGTGTTTGATGTTAACTTAACATCCCATAATCCACAGTAATTACATAAACACTGGTTTCTCTGTGTTATCTTGTGTGTAACTTAGTGCTTTTTTGTTTTTCAACTAGCCCCAGTGACAGGGTTTGTTGGAAAGCTTGACATGTGATCACAAAAATAAAAGTTACTTAAAAACTTGAGACATTACTGTTATAGTCATTTGTAGTATTTCACAGGACTTAACACTGCATCTTTCAAACGCATCCAGTTTGTAATGCACCGAACCTAAGTTAAGTAAATGAAGTTTTATTGAAAAATTTTCCAACTAACCCCGGTCTCCCCTATATTGTTTTTTACTGCTTGTCTTATAATTCCTTATCTGCTTTTCTATGTAAGGTGTTGCAACCATGGATCATTCTTCTAACTACTATATCAAATATTACTGTGTGCATGCTATAACGTTTAACGTTTTGTTGCTTCTTTCTTTTTCTTCTTCTGCTATAGTCCTATATGTTTGTTTATTTCTTTCTATTTTTATTGTGGCGGAGCAGAAATAAAAGATACTGATACTGATACTGATACTGATACTAATACTGATACTGCTTCCTTTTTTCAGCTTTTATTGTGTTTTTGTGCTTTGGTTTGTGCTGTTGCGGCTGAGAAATAAAAAAAACATATACCGGGCTTTGAAAAAGTCCTGTTACAGTTTATTTTTTTAAATACAATGTTACTGTTAGAATATTACTTACATCTTTTTATGTGTAATTAATGTCAAACTATTACAGATACTATTTCGATTACCAAAAAGTGGCTAAATTATAAATAGATAGTAATGGAAGCCAATAGAATTGAAGTATCAGAACTCTTACGTGCATGTCATGGAAAATCTGACATTGCCGCACTGGCGGCATCTTCTCTCCATTTGAGGCTACAACACCAAGCATCATCACAGACGCAGGATGCTTCGTTGTTGACACCCTGCGGATTTCAGAAATGTCTTTACCAAATGTTGCAACACGGTCGTTCTGCTTGTTGAAGACTGGATCGACCGTAAACCTCTTCTCATGGGAAAAAACGAGGATTCGATTTCCATGGTTTTTCATATCATTCAAAAAGCGGGTGCTCCTCTTTAAACGCTTTTGAATCATCACGCGATTTAAGAGAGGTTTCTTCAAAAGTCTTAGGCTTTTTCCTCCCCCGTTTTTGATCCCCCCAGACACGGTGGACACCGAAATCATCTTCCTTTGAGCAAATTTTGCCATTTTCAGGGTCGGATCATTTTTGAAGGCTTTTTTGACGGTTTCACGCTTGATTACCAGAGGCGTACCCGATCGAGGGCAATTTTGAAGTGATTCAGAGTTTTTAAGACGTTTTGCAACTCGATCACAGTCATTCTATTGATGTTTAATATCTCAGCAATGTCAGATTTTCCATGGCACGCACGTAAGAGTTGTGATACTTCAATTGTTTTGGCTTCCATTACTATCTATTTATAATTTAGCTACTTTTTGGCAATCGAAATAGTATCTGTAATAGTTTGACATTAATTACATGTAAAAAGATGTGAGTAATATTCTAACAGTAACATTGTATTTAAAAAAAATAAACTGTAACAGGACTTTTTCAAAGCCCGGTATACACATACATACATACATGCAACGTATAGCAAAGTACAAGAAGACTTCAATCAAGTCTAAAGAAAGGCCAAGTTCAGAGGATACACCTCTCAGGTTCTCTGCTAGATATTTTCCTGATATAGTTCCAGCTACTGAGAAAAAGAAGAACGCAGCAAGATTGTGTGTCGTTTGCTCACCAGGAAAAATGAAAGTGGAAAGAAGATAAGGAAAGAGTCAAGATACTTTTGCAAAGAATGTGACGTCGGACTATGTGTAGTGCCGTGTTTCAAAATTTACCATTCAAAGTATAATTATACTACTTAATAATTTTGTTTCAGCATCAACAAATTTTTTTAAAGGATTTTATTTCAGCATATATTTTGGTTTCTTGCTATCGACCGAGGAAATTTTTTTTATGATTTTATAATATATTTACCTACTTTTATGATTTTATAAATATTAAGTGAGATATGCATCACTGACGAGCTCTAATAAGAGCGAAACTTGAGTCTGGTGCTTCTCATTTTTAAGCAGTTTGGTTTCTAGTATTACCTACTTTCATAATTAATTACTATTCCCTATTTTATTACCTTCTTTCATATTTAGAACGTAATTATACGTTTATGTCCATTTTATGCAGCCAAATTTAGTACGTATAAACTGCATACGTTGATGTTCTTTTTAAGCAATTTTCAAATGTCACATTAAGTTGAATAAATGGATTTTTCTTACTTTTTTTGTTTTTAATCTTTATGTCTGGCCATCTGTCACCAAATAAAGCAATAAAAGATGGATTTTTTTGGACAGTTTTAAAAAAATTAATTGATTTGTTAAGTGGAAGCCAGCCAGCCAGCCAAGCACTCACCGTCCGGACTGTTATTATTGTAACCCCAATCAGCATGACGACAGTTAAAATCGCCAGCATAAAGACAGGGGTGAGGAAACACAAGGAGATCCAAAGATCGCAATCGCGTTGGTGGAGATTTGTAGACGTTGACTATTTTATAATCATTAACGTCCACGCACAATCTCCGATGTCAATGAAGATTAGTCCAAAAGCGTGTACCTTAGTCGCTTGTGGACAAACGTTGCAAGGCCATGCTTCCTGCTTAAAAAAAACCCTGCTAGTTGGTAGCTTGGTAGTACCAACTTCTCTGCATCAGTGCAGTGGATCTCCTGTAGTAGAATGACGAGTGCCTCAGGCTGCAGAGCGTGGTGATAAAGAACGTTCATCTTACTTGCAGAATGGCCTTCGATGTTCAGCTGAAGAATATTAGGTCTTCGGAACTTGTTGGTAATGTGTCCTGAAAAGGGCAGCTTTTTCCAGGCATTGTCCCGTTCTGAAAAGGACGTTTGCCGATTAGCAGACCCTCGCTGAACATCTGAATGAATGGATACCCTTCCGTTTTGGCAGGTTTGGTTTCGGTTTGTCATGTTTGAAAGCAATAGCAAACGTACTCACGTCCCAGGCTGCGAAAAAGCACTTGCCATTTGGAACAACTGAAACTGTAACTCTGCGAGTGTACCAAAGCTCGCTTTCTTTTGAGTGCCACTGGCGAATTGTGTTGTACATTTGATCAGACGCCATAACATGACCAAATTTACTAACACGAGTTTTTTTATTGGCGTGCTTTAAGGTTTGAAAAATATGACGCATTGAACTAGTTTATATTTTTCTGAATAACGTTTATAAAAAATAAATTATTGATTCAAGTTCAGTTTAAGTCATCACTTGGTTTAAGGCAATGTTTCTCAACCTGAATGCCGCGAGTGATTTCCAAGTATGTCGCAAAACTTAAAAAACATTAGTCCATTGTTTCGTGACCTTTTTTTTAGAGAATTATTATTTAATGTTATTAAATTATTATTAAGACGCTTTGTTAAACAAATAACCTCGGTCTTATATTTTTTTTCTCTCTTTTTCTTTCTATTTTTACACAACTTTATAATGAGATAGGCAACCTTGGTTCTATATGATACAATAGGTCACACTTTTCATCGCAAATTAGCAAGTCACTACGCCAACATGTTTTGTTGCTTCTTCCTTTTTTTGACCCCGTCTTTCAAAAACTCACAAACTTTTCAACATTTTGTTATATTTTGTTCATGTGGCGGAGCAGAAATAAAAAAAACGGAATTGAACTGAACTGAAAATAGTGCTTGTTAGGACTTATCGAGTTTCTTTCGCTATTAAATGTTTAAATGAATTATTTTTTAAATAAACAAATTAAATTTAAATGAACACCACTTTTTGTGGCAGTGCTCATACTTGTCTTATCAACAAATCCATTAACAACGCCTTGCGCATAATGACCAGATGCTTGTGTTTCACATCAACGGTCAGTCTTTTTATCTTAGCAGGCATCCAACCAAGAGAGATTCGCCGCCAAAAAGCCGCCCTGTCTTTAACTTGCCGCACTCAGGAGCCATCCTACATAAAAGGCACCTGTCTCCATTTGGTGGTCAGCTGCGGCGACTTAAATCAAGACACTCATTTGTGCCTGTTGCATTGGAACTGCTAAACAACTTCGCCAAATCATGCAACTGTGTAGCCTGATGGGCGGAATATAACGGAGCATGGAGTAACAAGAAAACAACTCTGAATTCCATACATTTATTAAAGTTGTTAACCTAGCGCCACCGGGAATTAGATTTCCCATACCTTTGTGGATTACGCTTAACCGCCTCCGAACCAGCATTGCTCTATTCCGTTCAGAAACGCACAAACGTGGTATGGCTTGTACAGCGGACTGCGAGTGTGGGACAAAGGGCAGATAGCCAGCACGTAAAAACATCTTGCCTGATCTATCACCATCCAAATGGAGTCCGTACTCTCTCAGATGTTGACAAGAACCTGGTGACCTGGCTGAAAGAAACATGTCCGGCCATTTAGTGGACTGTCCATCTCCCCAACAAAAAAAAGAGTAGACTATTTCTTAGGGATGAAAATCAAGAAATTCGAGACAGAGTGAAAGTGAAAACTTTTTTTAGGGAACACTACTTTTTAGGGACGAAAATTAAAAATATCAAGACAGAGTGAAAGTAAAAATCTTTTTTTTAGTAAACACTACTTTTTTGACACGAAAATCAAGAAATCTATTTTAAGTGTACCGCAAATTTCGAAAAATTCCCAAAATGTGCCGCAAGTGGAAAAAGGTTGAGAGCCACTGGTTTAAGGTCTCGTGTAGAGTTCCGAGTCCATTGTAGTAAGGATTCTAGCTAAATCCGAATCTTAACACAAATCCTAAAAAATTAGACTTGAATTATACATTAACTCTGATATATAGGGGTTGCATAAATCCATCTTTTGCTTTATAAACCAATCATGGCTCTTTAGTTAAATCAGATTTCCTTTGATTAGAATTGTTGACATAAGGTCATTGAATGACTTCTCGCTTAATTGATCATTTTGAAGCAGTAGTTTTTTCTGAAAGGACTGTGGTTCCATTCCTCGTCGCGTCAAGCTCAACGTTAAAATTGTTATTAACAACTTTTTACTTGATGTGCAGCATCCTAGAAAGTGTGTGAAAAATAAAAAAAGCTTCCGGTTTATTTGGTGCTGTCCTATGAGCACAGTAAGTTTATGTTTTGTGCTCGCAATTGAAATAAAAATAATTATTATTGTAAGTAGACTTGCCTGTGAGTTCGAAAAGAAAGAAACAGACTGTTTTATTAAATAAGTTAATTAAATTGAAAAGAAATTGTATCTATTACTGCGGAGTTTCCACTTCAAGTATCATCCCAGTTAATATACCGTTCGTATCGTAATGAATGCTAAAGTTTTATATAAAAATGGAATACAGGTTAATTAAATCCGGTGTTTTCCCGATGCGTTTTACTGTCACGGTTTTCCTAATCTGTCGCATATTGGAAAGATAAAAAGTTGCTTTTTAAATATTTACATTATGATCTAACACAAGGGTGCCCAACTATTTTTCTATTGCGGGCCAAATTTTTCCTTCTATTCTGTATTGAGGGCCGCTAACGGTTTGGTAATCAATGATGACCTTTTTTTGTCTTCAATTAAATTTAAAATGCAAAAATATCACGTTGTAACTGAAGCGAATATCAAAAAAATGATCATCATTTTGGTTATGTGTGTTTTTTCCTAAATACAGCAACAAAGCTCTTGTTGAGCCTAAAATAATTGTTTTCTGAGTATTCTGCACGTGGTTGGATTGGTTTGGACGTACTGTAATAATTCGAGTTGGTTGAGCATCTGATTAAAAATTTTTTCGCGAGCCGCGTCATAAGATTTACAGGGCCGCGGGTTGGACAGTCTTGGTCTAGTACAAACAAGCGAAAAAATTCTATTGAGAGTTTATAATCATAAGCATGTTCCGAAAAATTAATCTGGCCTGGAATATTTGGCGTAATATTTCTTGTTTTTCAATAATATATAATTTACTAGCTTATTGCGTGTTTTCATTTTTAGGTGTCCGGACAGTAAATTTAAATTAACTTCTGTAGAGACCTGCTGTGATCTCTTATCTGATTTTTTCTTTAAATTATTGGTATAAAGTTTTGATTGAAACATTTTTGAATTCCATCATGACAAACTCCGTATAGGCAAGATATGTTAGCACAACAACAATCAAAAAATAAGACAAATGATTAAAACAATATTTTGTGGCTTCCAAATCGACACAACAACATTAAGGGTTAACATTAACGTATATTTTACTTTTGTCAACTTCAACCGCAAAAATGCTGTTGTTGACGTAAATTTCATCAGATGCATGTTCCACTTCGTTGAACCGGTTGAACGTAATTTCAACGTGATTTGAAGAGTCGATCTTTGAGATATTCTCCGTTATTACGGATTGATTTTTTTCTGTTGAACCATAATGAATACTCGAACTTTCTGAAGTTTTTCTTTTAAGTTTTCTGTACACCATCCAGATAGCTAAAACAACTAGTAGAATGGCACAAGCAGCCAGTCCGCCAATAAGTAAAGATAAATATGACGAAGATGACAGAGTGGGTTTGGTGACACTTGAAGTTGCTGGAAAGCTATTTGATGGGGTTTCAACTGTAGAACTGGTTGCCATAGGTGTTTTTGTTTTTGCATTTTGACAAATGAATGCTAATTCATAACTGCAAAAGATCGGTCTAAATGTTACGTTTTTACTATTATCTGCCGTGAAAAATGCGTAAGCTTGACAAGTGGAAGACTGCCCTGCTGACGTTGACAGGTTTAGATTATTATCAAAAGCATTTCCATCAACCCACTTTAGCTGACTCCCGTTTGAATTGACCAATCCTATTCTGAAGTATTCTGTTTGGCAACTTCCATTATTGTAACTTGACAGGGCGTTATTTACAATTGCATCGACCGCTTTTTGATTATCAGCAATTGCGAGGCTCCCATTATGATATTTTTTACAATCGTTTCTTGCTCCGTTAAAAGTTTTTCCAAATAAATGAAAAGAATAAATGTAATCATCAGTAACTATCTCTTTCACACAGCGGTGATCAAAATTACTCATTGTTGCTAAATCAAGCAAATGAAAAACAAAAATTGTGCTCAAATTATATTTCTGGAATGCATTAAAAATAAAAATATTCTTAATATATTAAATTAAATAATTATTTGTAAAAATGCTAGCCTGCAGTAAAAGACATTTTGTTTTCATATTTTCAAATTTTGCATTGTTTACCAAAATATGTGTGTGTGTGTTTAAGAAACTAAAAGTCAAATAGGCTTATTTAAAAGTACTATAAAATAGCCTTATTCATAATATTTTATAGTAACTTTTGGTTTATTGTGTCACGCTTCGTTTGAAAATCTTTTTTTTTGCTCGTTCTTTGATGCTTGCAATGTTTTAAAAGTTGCGATAAATTGATTTATGACTCTGAATACTTTCAAAATTATCTTCAATCTATATGCGTTTAAATGTTAAATTTTCATGTTTTTTTATTTGCATTTTTATTTTCAAATATACCTATGATTATTTATAATTTCAATTCAGGGGAGTCACGCTGCAACCTTTTATCATTTTTTTTGTTTGTTTGGTGTATGTATTTGTGTGTTGCTGTTTTAATTAGTTATATATGGACAGTTCTGTCTGAAATAATAACTGTTTAACAGTAAATGTTTCTAGCATAAAAAAATATTGATAATAAAAAGCGTAACTCTGTTGAAGTAAAAATTTATTAGGCTTTTTTACAAGATTGATATATTTATTTGTAGCCCATAAGGTTTATTAACAATTCATTGAAAACAATGTGTACCGCCTCTAACTGATGAAAAAAAAGCAATTGTATTGATGGAATTGCTTTGATTAAAGAGTCTATAGTTCATTTAGTAAAACCAAAAAGTGCAATTGTTTGGGTTGGCCTTTGTGGCAATATTTTAAAAATAACATTGAAATTTAAAGTAAACAAATAAAAAGCAAGGTGTAACGAAAAGGCGAAGGTGCAGGTTAAGAAAGATGTTTGTAGGAGTTTTAATGAATATGCGATGTAGCAGATCGGATAAAATGGAAAAAGGTCTTCGATTTAGCTTTTACATTAAATTTAAGCTGGTCCCTATGACTTGAAGACTTAACTGATACTTTCATTTCAAATAATTTTATCTCTGCATTTATCTTTCTTGACTCGCAGGAAAGCAACGGAGGCGCAAATACTGTACATAGGGCAAACAAGTACTCCGACCTGCTTCCGAATATACCAAGACATTGCTGTCAGATAAAATTTTTTATTTGTTTTTTTAGTTTTATAGAGTATGATTGAAATTTAGAACTGCTTGCCAAGACCACGAACCAGGGGAAAGTGGCGTAAAGTGTCCAGGAGGGACAATTTTTTTCATTTTTTGTGTTCCATACAATTTTATATGTTTCGCAAATGCTGCAAAATAAATTTGTTACTTTTTCTAGAAAAAACTCATGAAATTTATTATCTGGGATTTACTTGCTCAAATTTGCTGATCAATTAATCTATGATAGTGAATATTAATACGAATATTTTTTTCTTCGGTTATAACTATGCAAATGAATAAATTTTGTACTGCATTTTATGTAAAATTTTTATGGAACCATGAATGAAAAATTTTAACTTCGGTTTTAGACGCTTAAAGTTTAAATATGCTTGAAATATTGACCAAAATCAACTAATACAATTTCTTAATAATCTTGAATCATAGACCTAAGTTTCACTTCCGCAATTTTTACAGCGGAGTTAATGGCATAATGTTTCCAGTAACCTAATAGACCTTTTTCCAGCCACCTAATCGACATGACAACCGTTGCTAAGCCGAGCAAGCTTTGGCGTTATTTAATTTATTTCATTAGCCAAGTCATGAAGCGGATTGCTTATTTGGATGATTTGTATTTGAGATGGGAATATAAAATTAGTTTTAATTTTACAATCTTTTCGCTTAGTAATAAAAACTAATTTCTTTCACTTAATAAGCTAGACTTTGCTTGTAGCCAAATACTGCAGCTATTTTTTAAAAAAATTTTTCATTGTAGCTTGCGGTAATTTTGCTTTAAAAATTTATTTAAGTCCAATGTTATATAGCTTAAATTTAAACTAAAATTAGGTAGACGACCAAACTATTTTGTAATTGTACTATGGTAAAAATATTTTTTTAATTTAATTTACAGAATAACGATTTGTGTGTCTGTGTCAACATTGTTTGTAGAAATGTGAAAAATAATTCGTGACCCGACAGTTGATCGAACGACAGTTGAACGAACGACACTTGATCGAAACGACATTTGATTCGTCGTCGTCGTCGTTTGAAGGGTATCCACTCCAGGTCAGACACAAACAGGACTGGGGCCGAGACTGCCTGCTGCACTGCCTGAATCAGATGTTGGCAGTGATATTATTGAGCCAGCATCGAGTTTCGTCATCCAAAACTATCAGACTTCGCGCTCCATGTGGTGCCCGATGTATAGGGCACGCTGTTAGTACATAGTCTGCGGTTTGCTCAGAGGCGCCACACTCGCAATTCGGTGAAGGAGCGAGACCCCATTTGTGCATGGACGAATGGAATTGCCCAACACCAGTCCGCAGGCGGTTGAACTAAACCCAAGCTGCTGGGGTAAGCCTATCCCAACAGGCCTGGCACCGGTCCCGGGGCACAAAAGCACGGAGCCTGGAAGCATTTTGACAGTACTCCGTTTTCCATTTGTGATTTGTCCATTCAGAGGCGCGGATGCCAAGTCTGGCAAGGTTGTCCAAAAGATTCCGCGCACCTGGCACAAACGGGCGTCTGGACCTTAGTCTCACTTGGCGAGTATCTGAGGACCCACTTAAGAGACCATACAAGATATGATCGGGGTCCAGAGATCCACGATGAGACAAGGAGAGTGTCGCTCCCAGTCGGCGAAGCTCAGCTGGCTGGATGCCCGAGAGTACAGGTAGTTAGTCCTTGGAGTGGGACGCAGGCATCCAGTGACTATGTGCAAGGCGTCGTTCAAGACACTGTCGATGAGGCGAGTGTGAGCACTGCGACACCAGACTGGCGCACAATACTCAGCTGTTGAGAAGACTAGAGATAAGGAGCTGTGCGAAGTATTTTAGCACCAGCACCCTATCCCGAGCCCACGAGTCGCCTCAGCAGTGTGATGCGCAATGATAGTTTTTTGCGCAATGCCACTAAATGGTGACGAAACGTGAGCGATCTGTCCAGTTATACCCCAAAATAAGTAGGGGTTGGACAGAACGGTAAAAGTCTACCGTCGTTGTAGACTTTTAGCTCACGTTTTACCTCTCGGTTATTTAAGTAAAAGGCAGTCGTCACCGTCTTAGTGTGACTGAGCTTCAACCTCCAAGTCTGGAGATACGCTGAAAGTGTAGACATGTCTTGGCTTAAAGTCCCCTCCAAGTCCTTCCAGATTCCAGAAGAGTGCAACAATGCTAAATCATCAGCATAAGCAAACTTTCTGGAAATCATGGAAGGAAGATCGTACGTATAGATGTTAAATGGAGGGGAGCCAAGACCGATCCCTGAGGAACGCCGTTTTTAAGACGGCGGAGCCTGCTTTGATTGCTGTCACTGGTAGTAAGAGTGAAACTTCGATTTCGGACAAACTCCATAATCATTTTGACCATGTGCTTATGTAGAAGTAGTCTCAAGGCTACGGTGCCAGACAGTGTCATAAGCAGCTGTCAGATCGACAAATACGGGACCGACCTTCTTTTTAGCCTCAAAAAAATCCTCGATGTTCTGGGTTAGCAGAACAACTTGATCTACGGTTGACTTTCCGCGTCGGAACCCAGCCTGCTTTTTAGGGAGCAGTGGATCGATTAATGGTTCAACGCGGGCGTAGATAAGTCTCTCGAGAATCTTGTAGGGGACACAGAGCAGAGATATCGATTGATAAGTCTTTGGGTCCCCCACGGGCTTTGTTGGTTTTGGAATCGCGACCACAAGCGCTCTTCTCCAGATCTTGAAATTTTGAGTCGGCGCAAACAGGAAGAAAGGAAGTCGCGTAACCAGGACATCAAAGCAGATCCAGCATGGAGTATAAACTCTGAGCAGATGGAGTCGGCTCCCGTAGCTTTACCTGGTTTTAAGTGTTGGAGGGAAGCAGTAAATTCTCTCTGTGAAAAATTGTCAGAGATATTTACTGGATTTGGTGTTGTGGCCCACCAAATTTCTTGAGAGACAAGTCGAGATGACTTGCGATCAACAGCCTCGTATTTCCCATTTCTAACCAGCTGAGATGCAATAGCATCGGCTGAGACGGGACAGTGAGAAGAGAGTGTCGTGACCTATTAGTAACGTTATTCAAAATACTCCACACTTTTCGACTAGAGTGTGAGAAGTCAATACTCCGAACTGCCTCGGACCATCGATCCCTCCGCTTTCTGTCAAGCTTGGCAAGCAGAGCTGTAGCAGCCAAACTTGAGTCGTCTCCCTGAGGAGACTGCAGAAAGGTTTATAGAGGGATTCACACTCTGCATCCCAACACGGAATATAGTTATTTCGATAACCGCGTGGGATAGTCTTTTTGGCTGCTTTCTTAATGGTGTTACAGAAGTCCTGGTAAGCCGCATTCACATCAAGTGAATCAGGCGGCAACAAAGTCTTTTCGAATTTATTCGTCAAAGCAATGTAGTGACTCCATTTGGCCTTGCGGAAGTTCCATGGCTTAACAGGCATGCTTGGCACTGCCATAGCAAACCTTGGTGGTGTAATAAGCGAAGGTCGATGTTGTGATCTGGGAAACTTGTCAAGGACACGTCTATCCGGTAAGCGACTGTTTGGACCTACGCTAGCGAAAGCTAGATCTGGATTGGTGCCAGTGTTCCAGAGGCCGGAATAAAAACTGGCAGCATCCTTGGCATTATATAGGAGGGCAAGACAATTAACACTTGGCCAGCCAGTTAAGCACTCACCCTCGGAATGTTGTCACCATAGCCCCAGTCAGCATGACGACAGTTAAAATCGCCAGCCTAAAGACAGGGGTGAGGAAACACTGGGAGATCCAAAGTTTGCAATCGCGTTTGCGGTGGCTTGTAGACGTTGACTATTTTATAGCCATCAACGTCCACGCACAGCCACTCGATCTCCGATGTCAGTAAAGATTGGTCCAAAAGCATGTATCTCAGTCGCTCGTGGACAAACGTGGCAAGGCCATGCTTCCTGCTTAAAGAAGACCCAGCTAGTTGGTAGTTTGGAAGTACCAACTTCTCTGCATCAGTGCAGTGGGTCTCTTCCAGTAGGATGACGAGTGCCTTAAACTGCATAGCGAAATAATGAAGAACGTTCATGTTGCTTCCAGTGAGGCCTTCGATGCTCAGCTTAAGAATAGTGGGTCTTCGGAACTTGTTGGCAATGTGCCCTGAAAAAAACAGTTTTATCCAGGCATTGCCCCTTTCTGAAAAGGACGTTTGCCGATTAGCATACCCATACTGAACATCGGAATGGGTGGATACCCTTTTGTTTTGATAGGTTTGGTTTCGGTCTGTCATTTTCAACAGCAATCAAGAGACTTACTCAGGGCCCAGTCTGCGAAAAAGCACCTGCCATCTGGGCCAGACATTTGATTGAAACGGCATTTGATCGAAACAACACTTGATCAAAACGACATTTGATCGAAACGACACTTGATCGAAAAGGCATTTGATTGAAACGATACTTGATCGAAAAGGCATTTAATCGAAACGACACTTGATCAAAACAACACATGATCGAATAATGAAAGAGAAAATTTACAACTTTGAATCTGTCCCAATTTTGTCAATTTTTTGTCCCAAATATAGTGATCTCTAAAAAAAGATCTTCACTTTGAATCTGTCCTGGTTTTGTCAATTTTTTGTCCCAAAAACATAATAATCTTTAAAAAAAATAGATTTTCTCTTATAATCTGTCTCTGATTTCTGCAAGGGTGGGACTGTAGCACAATGCTCCCCCTAAATAACTGACTACAATGTAAAAAAAAGCACAAATTGTCAGCAATAAGCATCTAACGAAACATAACCATGACAAGAAATCTACTTGTTTCCCCCCTAAAAATGCTTTGCCCAAGACCTTTTTAAAAAATCCTGATCTTGACATTGACAAAAAATTATAAAAAATAAAAACAAACTGTTTTCTTACTGATGGCCTCTACTTTATATGAATCTAATTTACAGTAACAAGAGATTATTTAATCGTAGAAACATACAAAAGTAAATCTTTTTTTTTATCAACTGGCATTTCCATCAAGTGTCGTTTCAATCAAATGTCGTTTCGGTCAAGTGTCGTTTCGATCAAATGTCGTTTCGGCCAAATGTCGTTTCGGTCAAATGTCGTTTCCATCAAATGTCGTTTCGATCAAATGTCGTTTCGATCAAATGTTGTTTCAATCAAGTGTCATTTCGATCAAGTGTCATTTCGATCAAGTGTCCTTTCGATCAAGAGTTGTTTCGATCAAGTGTCGTTTCGGTCAAGTGTCGTTTCGATCAACTTTCGGTTTCGGTCAAGTGTCGTAGCACCAAAATAATTATCTTCTTTTTCAACTAATTTCTAGTGCTGGTGGCAGAAAGCTCTTCAAGAGAGGAAAACGTCGTCCACGCATTAGCTTCTTTAGCTTCAGAAATAAGTCGAAGTCATGTGGACTCATGTCTGCACTTTAGAGTGGATAAAGTAATACTCTCCACCATAAACAAACTTTTCAGTTATGACATTAGCAATGTGAGGGCGAGCGTTGTCATGGAAAGTGGCCCGGTTTCAAGCAGTAGAGGTCGGACTTTGTGCATCTTTCTCCAAAGTCTTTGCAGAAAACCACTACAGTAAACTCCTGTAACACTTTTTTCCGCATGGAACTCTATCAGTCATGATGATTTCTCGATGATCATAAGCAAAAATCATCATTTGTTTAATCTTTGATCGAGCTCGTCTAAATTTTTTAAGTCGCGGGGAATCTGGACATCTCGATTCATTGGATTGTGGTTTCAACTCTTAAACAAGTTTCATCAATAGCAATAATTCGATACAAGAATGCTAGACCTTCAATACCAAATCTTTGTTTCAGCAAGGTTGCAACATTCAGTCGTTTCTGTTTCTCGTGAGCATTTAAACTGTGGAGAACTCATCGCGCAAAAATTTTTCTCTTTTTCAAATCATTCTTCATAATTCGGAATATTGATGTTGCTGATATCCATGTGGCCTTAAAAAGTTCAACTATAACGTCATACAAGGGTCTTTTTCAAAACCATCGGCTACAAGTTTGACACTTTGCTCATCTGCTGCTGCTTTTGGTCTGCCTGGTCTTGAGTTATTATCTGTGTTCTCACGGCCATCACGAAAACTGCTAGCCCAACGAGAAACTATACTACGGTCTATTGTTGACTCATCGCAAACTTCATTTAAAGCTCTGTGAATTTCTGTTAGATTTTTGCCACGTAAAGTTTTGATCTTAATATAAGACTTTGATCTTTATCAGATATAGTACCCGAGACCTCTAGAGTTCCATTTCTGGCTAGCGTTACTGAAAAACAAAACACGTTATAGATGAAACAATTTACACACTTTGATCTTAAGCTTTAAACTACTTCTGGCTCAATTTTTGCACTTGAAACGTTAGACATTATAAATTATTGATCGACCCGGGTATATTAATATAATCTTTAATTTATAGGGGCTATTGATAAACAATTTAAGACAGTTAGGATAGAGGCATTGTACATCAATTATCCAAGATGCGTTAAAAACAACATTTTGTTAGCATATTAAAAAAAAAACAGAATAAAACTAAAATACCAAGAATCGCAATTGAAATTGGCATTAGAATCAAAAATTTTTGTTGGAATCGGTTTCGAAATCGGAATTAAAAAAAATTGGTGTCGTCCCATCATTAGTTTATTCCTACTTGACAAGATTTAAAGCACTAACATTCGTCAATCTCTCAACATCGAACCGCTGCTACTCCGCATAGAACAATAGCAACTGCGCTGGTATGGCCGTGTGACACGAATATCCCACAAACGAACAGCAAAGCAACTAATGGATGCTCTTTCAAGTGGCAAAAGGTCTAGAAGGCTACCCAGAACTCGCTGACAAAATAATGCTGAAACCCTGACCTGGTCACGTTTTGGAATTCCACCGGGAAAATTGCCACTAGTTGCAAACGATCGGGATGCTTGGAGATCCCAACTCAAGTTACTGTCCCTCAACCATAAAAGGACAAGCGGGCAAAGGGAAATACACTAAACTAATTAACTTTTTTTACTCTCGAAAATGATGATGATGATTAAAACACATCAGGTCAAATGATATATAATTGTATAGTTTGTAGGTCTCTTACTTTTTTTCTGTTGTTGGTGACGAAATTTTTTTTATGAAGAGCTGGAAAACTGATAGAATTGATGACTGCGGGCCAGATTTTGTAACTTCTTGGCAACACCTTTTACGTCGTCGTCGTCGTTTGAAGGGCATCCACTCCAGGCCCGACACAAACAGAACTGGGGCCGAGGGTTTATCCTTTTACTACCCCAGACTGCTGCACTGCCTGGATCAGATGCTGGCAGTGATGTTATTAAGCCAGCATCGAGTTTCGTCATCCAAAACCGTCAGACCGCGTGCTCCATGTGTTATTACACACCTTTTACGTAAAAACCAAATAAAAAAAAATATTTTTTTATTGAAATTGATAGGCGAGCATGTAATATACAGTGGTTTTCACTTTTGTCTTACTTTGTTGCATCGACACCTATTATTAATCTATTGTTTGGATAGGCTTTTGGAGAGTATTTTTTGTAAATTTTGACGATTTTACTTTTACTTTTGTGATACTGTTTCAGCTTTTGTTTCCCCCTTTATATAGACTTAAGTGTTATATTAAAGATTACGTCTTAAGAACTTAAGGTTTATGGAGGAATTTGAAATTGATTGGATGGTTATGAGAAACATACTGAGAAACTCTTGAAACAAATTGAATGTATTTACAGTAAGAGGCAAAAGTTAGCGTATTGACACTTTTTTAGAACAGACATCTTTAAACAAGGCCTACTGTGAGCTCTAAATTTTGCCAGAAGCGATTGACAAAAAAACCTGCTTGTACAAACTCTAGTTTAATTTAAGGTAATCAAATTAGACAACGTATAGCAAAATTAAACGCTAACTCAATGGTTTTTAAACTGGGTGGCGCGTGAAAGGTTCATAAAGCAGGGGCATGCAATTGGCTGGATCGACATAAAATATGTGGAAAAAAGAAAAAGTATGATGATAGCCTAGGAACCGAGGGGCAAAGTTGGAATTTTATTTAGAGATTTTGCTCTCTTTTTTTGACGGAACGGAAAAATTGGACACAGTTTTAAAGTGATGACCTTTTTTTTAGTCTTCACCTTTAATTTTGAACGAAAATGAAGAATTTGATGATAGGACTTGGGTTTTGTTGGTATTGTTAAAAGGGGTGCCAGTTTTGTTTGCATGAAGAAAGAGGGGTGCGTCACAAAAAGTTTAAGACCTCCTGCGCTAACTAGTAATTACTTCATATTTACTTTCTGACTTTTTTAACAACTATTTTATATCTAAACAAGTATTAATCGGCAAGTTATTCAAGAAGAGAGGAAAAAAAATATATGTATATACATACTGTATATATTCAGATTTAACAATATTTACCAGAAATTTATTTCTTCTACGCTTCAACATTTCTTCAAAAATCCGTAATTACTTATTGAAATTTATTACAAAAGATTAAATTCTTCGGAAATGAAAATCTTTTTCGACCTGTAGTACTTTAGAAAAAAAAATGTATATATATATATTTCAGGACAATTTCATCTTTTGTAATAAATTTCAATAAGTAATTACGAATTTTTGAAAAAATGTTGAAGCGTAGAAGGAATGAATTTCTGGTAAATATTGTTAAATTTGAATAAGGGTTTTATTTCATTAGTTTTAAGTGCTGTAAATTATTATGGGATTTGATTGCTGTGGTGTCGGCTCTCGCCTCAGATATTGGAAATATAACATCGCTGTTTTGACCTCACTTCGGATATCAACGAACGATTACTAACCGACGCTTGTGTTCGAGCTCTTAGCTTTAATTTCTGTGAACTTTGACTCGAACTTGGACACCTGAATTGCGGATTCGCACTCGCAATCAAAGTCGAAAAAATATTAATTGTTTCAGCAAGGACAATAATTGTAAACCTCTTTCTAAACTAGATAAAACTAATAAACTTTAGCAACAATTAGATCCAGTACGCCTATCTAAAACTAACTACCATGCAGTTAAAAATTATATAATGCAGCAATCTTGCGATGGTTAGTTAATTAAAAACTTCCTTATTATTCGAATCGATTTTTGGTTTGATTTATTCTTTTATTTAAAAAAGCGTTAATTAAGCTGATTGCTTTTAATTATGCATTGCTGCTAACACTAACCAATAGCGATTCTGATTCAAAATAAATTATAAGAAAATTGCCGATTCAACAGATTTTAATCGAGTTGATTCAGAAAACTCGAGGAAATTAGGTTTACTGCACAAGACGGAAATATGGAAAACGCTTTCAATAAGGAAAATCTTTTAATACTGTACAGTAGAAAGCTGAAAAACAATTAGCCTACTGCCATATACAGTATTACGCTACTTTATGGGTTTTTATCTCATAATCTGCTTTTAAAGTGTTAAAAATTGATGAAAATCGATTTGCATATAACGAAAGCGAAAATTTTTACAACCATGCAACTATTGAGCTAATGTTCTTTTTAAAGATCAAAGTATACCAAACATCAAAGACAAATTGATTCTTAAGACTTTTTGTAAATTCATTCAAAATTCTAACTTGCTATCATTACGTTCGGATAAAAGTAGTCAATTAAGAAGCTGCAAGAAATACTGATAAAGTTGTCGTGTCAAGCGGCATTTCTCTGGGTATTTCCGAAATAATCAGGTCTCTCGAGGCCTATAAGCTGGTCTGACGGTTTCTGATGACGAAGTCCAAAACTTGCTTAAACTTTAAGTGTCAGGAACTGACGAGACGCAACAGCAACGTAAGCTGATGCAAGGATGAACCCTAAACCTAGTTTTATCTTCTTGTTAAAAAAAATAGGTATTTTCCTGTTATCGGCCCACCATCCCTTGCAAGTATTTTTTTTGGTGAAACTAACCCAGAATTCCCCCAACAACACTAGGATGAAATATAAAAGGAAATTGTAGGGAGGATTCCCGGGTTAGTTTCACCAAAAAAATTTCTTGCAATAGATGGTGGGGCGATAACAGAAAAGTACCGAAAAATATTTTGCTTTTTAAGATACAAATCTTTACTTTAAAAAAGTACTCCTTTTAAACAATCATTAATGGAACATTAAATCATCTCGGGACTTGCAATATTGAACGGCAATGAGTGAATCCAGAACTTTAATTTACAAAGCTACAGAGGCTACAGCATAAACAATTGGTAAATTATAGAGTTAGAAAAGAGATTTTGTGGCGTATAAAACATAAATTTGTTCAAAAACATATTTAAAAAATTTTTTTCTCGACCTGTTATGCCAATTAAGTAGTTTCTGATATCTTCTAGTTTTTTCAAAAGCTATTCTTAAAACTACATTGCTATAAAAACACTTCATTTATTTTTTTTAATGACTTATTTATTAATGAAAGTCGCCCCAATAAGAATCATGTCCCTGAGCAGGGGTGCCAAAACGTCGGAAGTTCAAGGGGGGGCAGCTTTTTCAAAGGGCACTTTCAATACTGTAAGTACAGTCATTACCACAAACATTGCTTTCTAATATTGTCAAACAATTAAACACTTCAACAAAGCCAGAGTACTGCGCGTACGTCGCATAAACACTAAAAAATAACAAAAAACAAATTATCAATTACGTAAGGGCAGGTTCAAGAATGTGACACCCGAACTTTAAACTTCGTAAAAATGGTAAAAAAAATATGAGCAATATGATATAAGAAGAATACGATGTTACTGTTGAGATATTATAAAAAGGATTTTGAAGTACAAGGTATAGCTTTACTTTTTAACACTTCTACAACAAAACCAAAAGATGCAATATTTAGGTATAAAAATCATTATTTATATGATCCTGACTATAATGTTTTTTCAGCTAAATATAATTGGCAGTTATTAGCTGGGGGCAAAAGAAACAATTGCTCCCCCTTCGAAAGGCTGAAAAACAGCAATTTTTTTCTACAAAATGCAAAATTTCCATTACAGCAACGAAAAATTTTCTATTCTCGCTCGAGGTCGCTCTTCCTTTCACCTTTCTGCTCTTGAAGCGACTTTCATTAAATCTCTCAATCCTTTTCTGTGTAAGCAAAAAGAATTCGTATACTCTCTCAAAATTTCTTAACCTTTCTCTCATTGGTTGACTCTTTCAGCCAATGAGAACTCTACTTTCTTCCTTTATAAATTAGTTCGGTTTCAATTCTACTTCATTCTGACGATTTCCCCTGAAGAGTGTCAGATGAAAAGCTTTGGGAAGAAAAATCTTTTACTTCAAGCAATCTTCAAAATTTTCTTACTAGCGGCAAGGGCTTCGCCCCGCACTCCTAATTTGGGGAGTCAATACTTGTAATTTAGCAAAATTAGGCCAAAAAAGAACGATTTTCAAACGTCTTTTTAATAAATAGCAAAAGTTACAAAGAGCGAAATGCTATAGTAAAGAATCAGCATTCAATCTTTTTCAAAATTAATCACAGTCAGTGTTTTTAAGAAAGTCCGAAATAATGCAAGCGAGAATCGTTAACTTTGACAAATTCGTTTGTGATTGCTTTTAAATCCATTTGATCCATTAGCTTTGGGTGAATTGAAGCAAACATTGCATTGTTTAAATGATCTGATCTTGAGGTAGAGCGCAAATAGTTTTTTACTCTTAAGATTACGGATAAAAAACATTAAGGCAATAAAAAAGACTGAGTCAGCCAAATCTTCATTCTACAATTTTAAGAGATAAATTTACGACGTAACAATCATGCAAAAATTGAACCAAATAAAAAATTTAAGTTATCCAATTCTCACGGCTTACATTATGTTTTAGTCATATTAAATTTTTATACTTATTTACTCTTAATCATTGAGTGTTTAAAGCTTAAGATCAAAGTGTGTAAATCGTTTCATCTATAACGTGTTTTGTTTTTCAGTAACGCTAGTCAGAAATGGAACTCGTAGAAGCCTCGGGTACTATATCTGATAAACATCAAAGGTCTTATATTAAGATCAAAACTTTATGTGGCAAAAATCTAACAGAAATTCATAGAGCTTTAAATGAAGTTTGCGGTGAGTCAACAGTAGACCGTAGTATAGTTTCTCGTTGGGCTAGCAGTTTTCGTGATGGCCGTGAGAACACAGATAATAACTCAAGACCAGGCAGACCAAAAGCAGCAGCAGATGAGCAAAGTGTCAAACTTGTAGCAAATGCTCTTAAACTACTTCTGGCTCAATTTTTGGACTTTTAACGTTAGACATTGTAAAGTGTTGCCAAACTGTGCATTATTTATTGATTCACCCGGGTATATTAATATAATCTTTAATTTATAGCGGCTATTGATAAACAATTTAAGACAGTTAGGATAAAGGCATTGTACATCAATTATCCAAGATGTTTAAAAACAACATTTTGTTAGTCTATTAAAAAAAAAACAAAGTAAAACTAAAATACCAAGAATCGCAATAAAAATTAAAGGCATTAGAATCAAAAATTTTTGTTGGAATCGGTATCGGAATCGAAATAAAAAAAAATTGGCATCGTCCCATCATTAGTTTATTCCTACTTGACAAGATTTAAAGCATTGACATTCGTTAATCTCTCAACATCGAACCGCTGCTACTCCGCATAGAACAATAGAAACTTCGCTGGTATGGCCATGTGACACAAATGTTCCACGAACCAACAGCAAAGGAACTAATGGATGCTCTTTCAAGTGGCAAAAGGTCTAGAAGGCTACCCAGAACTCGCTGACGGAATGATGCTGAAGACCTGGCCTGGTCACGTCTTGGAATTCCACCGGGAAAATTGCCACTAGTTGCAAATGATCGGGATGCTTGGAGATCCCAACTCAAGTTACTGTCCCTCAACCATAAAAGGACAAGCGGGCAAAGAGAAATACACTAAACTAATTAATTTTTTTTACTCTCGAAAATGATGATGATGATTAAAACACATCAGGTCAAATGATATATAATTGTATAGTTTGTAGGTCTCTTACTTTTTTTCTGTTGTTGGTGACAAAAATTTTTTTATGAAGAGCCGGAAAACTGATAGAATTGATGACTGCGGGCCAGATTTTGTAACTTCTTGGCAACACCTTTGAAAAAATATTGGGCCAAATGAAAAAAATATTTTTTTCTTGAAATTGATAGGCTGCGAGCATGTGGTATACAGTGGTTTTCACTTTTGTTTTACGTTGTTGCATTGACACCTATTATTAGTCCATTGTTTCGATAGGCTTTTGGAGAGTATTTTTTGTAAATTTTGACGATTTTAGTTTTACTTTTGTGATACTGTTTCAGCTTTTGTTTCCCCCTTTATATAGACTTAAGTGTTATATTATAGCTTACGTCTTAAGAACTTAAAATTTATGGAGGAATTTGAAATTGATTGGATGGTTATGAAAAACATACTGAGAAACTCTTGAAACAAATTGAATGTATTTACAGTAACAGGCAAAATTTGGTTCTTGTTTCTAAAAAAAATTGTAATTTTTTTGTTTCTTGTTTCTTGTTTCTAAAAAATAAGTTTCTAAAAAAAACGTCTTTAAATAAGGCCTACTGTGAGTTATAAACTTTTCCAGAAGCGATTGACAAAAACCTGCTTGTACAAACTCTAGTTTAATTTAAGGTAATCAAATTAGACAACGTATAGCAAAATTAAACGCTAACTCAATGGTTTTTAAACTGGGGGGGCGCGTGAAAGGTTCACAAAGCGGGGGCAAGCAACTGGCTGCATCGACATAAAATATGTGGAAAAAAGACAACGTATGATGATAACCGTACGAACCGAGGGGCAAAGTTGGAATTTTTTTAAAGATTGCTCTCTTTTTTTGACGGAACGGAAAAATTGGACACAGTTTTAAAGCGATGACCTTTTTTTAGTCTTCACCTTTAATTTTGAACGAAAATGAAGAATTTGATGATAGGACTTGGGTTTTGTTGGTATTGTTAAAAGGGGCTCCAGTTCTGTTTGCGTAAAGAAAGAGGGGTGCGTTTCAAAAAGTTTAAGACCTCCTGCGCTAACTAATAATTACTTCATATTTACTTTCTGACTTTTTTAACAACTATTTTATATCTAAACAAGTATTAATGGGCAAGTCATTCAAGAAGAAAAAAAAAATATTCTGTATGTAAATACTGTGTATATTCAGATATAACAATATTTACCAGAAATTCATTCCTTCTACGCTTTAAGATTTTTTCAAAAATCCGTAATTACTTATTGAAATTTATTACAAAAGATTAAATTGTCCTGAAATTAAAATCTTTTTCGACCTGTAGTACTTTAGAAAAAAAATGTATATATATATATATATATTTCAGGACAATTTCATCTTTTGTAATAAATTTCAATAACTAATTACGAATTTTTGAAAAAATGTTGAAGCGTAGAAGGAGTGAATTTCTGGTAAATATTGTTAAATCTGAATAAGGGTTTTATTTCATTAGTTTTAAGTGCTGTAAATTATTATGGGATTTGATTGCTGTGGTGTCGGCTCTCGCCTCAGATATTGGAAATATAACATCGCTGTTTTGACCTCACTTCGGATATCAACAAGCGATTATTAACCAACGCTTGTGTTCGAGCTCTTAGCTTTAATTTCTGTGAACTTTGACTCGAACTTGGACACCTGAATTGCGGATTCGCACTCGCAATCAAAGTCGAAAAAATAATAATCGTTTCAGCAAGGACAATAATTGTAAACCTCTTTCTAAACTAGATAAAACTAATAAACTTTAGCAACAATTAGGGCCAGTACGCCTATCTAAAATTAACTACCATGCAGTTAAAAATTATATAATGCAGCAATCTTGTGATGGTTAATTTAATTAAAAACTTCCTTATTATTCGAATCGATTTTTGGTTTGATTTATTCTTTTATTTAAAAAGCGTTAATTAAGCTGGTTGCTTTTAATTATGCATTACTGCTAACACTAACCGATATAGCGATTCTGATTCAAAATAAATTATAAGAAAATTGCCGATTCAACAGATTTTAATCGAGTTGATTCAGAAAACTCGAGGAAATTAGGTTTACTGCACAAGACGGAAATATGGAAAACGCTTTCAATAAGGGAAATGTTTTAATACTGTACTGTAGAAAGCTGAAAAACAATTAGCCTACTGCCATATATTACGCTACTTTATGGGTTTTTATCTCGTAATCTGCTTTTAAAGTGTTAAAAATTGATGAAAATCGATTTGCATATAACGAAAGCGAAAACCTTTACAACCATGTAAACATTGAGCTAATGTTTTTTTTTTAAGATCAAAGTAGACTAAACATCGAAAACAAATTGATTCTTATGACTTTTTATAAATTCATTCAAAATTCTAACTTGCTATCATTACTTTCGGATAAAAGTAGTCAATTAAGAAGCTGCAAGAAATACTGATAAAGTTGTCGTGTCAAGCGGCATTTCTCTGGGTATTTCCGAGATAATCAGGTCTCTCGAGGCCTATAAGCTAGTGTGACGGCTTCTGATGACGAGCGCAAAACTTGCTTAAACCTTCAGTGTCAGGAACTAACCAACGAAAGAGCAACGTGAGCTGATGCAAGAATGAACCCCCAATCTAGTTTTATCTGCTTGTTAATGAAATAGGTATTTTCCTGTTATCGGCCCACCATCCCTTGCAAGTTTGTTTTTTTTGATGAAACTAACCCAGAATTCCCCTACAACACTAGGATGAAATATAAAAGGAAATTGTAGGGAGGATTCCCGGGTTAGTTTCACCAAAAAAATTTCTTGCAATAGATGGTGGGGCGATAACAGAAAAGTACCGAAAAATATTTTGCTTTTTAAGATACAAAGTTTTACTTTGAAATAGTACTCCTTTTAAACAATCATTAATGGAACATTAAATCATCTCGGGACTTGCAATATTGAACGGCAATGAGTGAATCCAGAACTTTGATTTACAAAGCTACAGAGGCTACAGCGTATACAATTAATAAGTTATAGAGTTTGAAAAGAGACTCTGTGGCGTGTAAAACATAAATTTGTGCAAAAACATATTTTAAAAAATTTTTTTCTCGACCTGTTATGCCAATTAAGTAGTTTCTGATATCTTCTAGTTTTTTCAAAAGCTATTCTTAAAACTACATTGCTATAAAAACACTTCATTTATCTTTGCTAATGACTTATTTATTAATGAAAGTCGCCCCAAGCATCAATAAAAATTATGTCCCTGAGTCCATTTTTAAATATGACCCGCAAAATGTGTTTTTGTCATTTAGTTTGAACCATGCACAAAAAACAACCAAAAACACTTGCCGACTTCATTTTTCATAAATAACAATAAGAAACTGATTCACCCGATTTATGTGGCGCCTTTTTCCGAAATTGATCAGATTAAGACGTTTCAGATTTATAACATTGTCCGCATAGCTAGATGCAATAACATGCTTTTACTTGGAGTTTTTATTCAAAATACCTTGTTCTGACACTCTGTCATCAAGCACTTTTTCAAAAACTGATAAAAACACTGTCTTAATTTATTTTTTGAGATAAAATTTACTTAATCAAATAAAAGGGCAATTAGCAGCAAAGACATTACAATATTGGTATTAAAAACGCACAAAATTCAAGAAAACGTTGGAGCCAAAAACAATTTGAAATACAGACGAAATCGGTTAATCAAATACCGCTTAAACGCATATATCGTTTTATTGCATACAAATCTGAAATCTCAAACCAAATCTCATCTCTCATTAAGTAAAAACATCGGTTAATCGCATAAGATTTTCGTCACAGTTGCTATCTTGATTCACTTAATCGCATTATTTTCTGGGAGGAAAACATTTGCGAAACAACAATCCAATCTACAATGGAATCAAAAAAGTAAACAGCGGTAACTTAATCTGTCACGGTGGCTGCTACTCGCTGTGAAATACGAAACAAAAGAACCGCAATTGCGGCAAAATACAAAACAAAAGAAGTGCGATTGCAGCAAAATGTTTATTTAATCAATTACCGTAAAACCTCTAATTTAGCGCCACCCTGTCTCTTCAAGCAGTCGCCGTAAGCGATTTCTTTTTGCAGTGAAACTAACCCGAAATCCCTCTTTCAGCATCAGCATTAGCATGGAATAAAAAAAAAAACCAAGAGAAAATGGATCTCTGAAGAAGCGATAGTAACCCCAGGGGAATCCGGGTTAGTAAATCGCTTACGGCGATTTTTGAAAAACAGGGTGGCGCTCAATTAGAGGTTTTACGGTATATTAACCAAAGCAAAGAATGATTAAGAATATAGTTAATAAATAAAAGAAATAAAGAGTTAAAATCAATTCTAGTGTTATTTAAACATTGAAAAAAGTTAAAATCGTAACAAATGTAAGTTGCAAACTTCATACTGTCAAACAACTAAACCTTTATCTCCTTAAAAGAAAACTTTAGAAGCACATGTGCGCGAAAGAAACTCCTAAGACAGTGGTTTCCAAACTTTTTTTTTCACGGCGCCCTTTGAAGACTTAAAAATACTCGCGGCGCCGTAATGAAAAAAAGGTATTCAGTTCCATTACTTCTTTGAACAACCTTTTTTTCTCCGAAAATCAGGGTGTTCTCTAAAAAAAAAAAAAAGGTCTTCACTTCGATTTTGTATCCGATTTCGTTATTTTTCTCTGAAAATCAGGGTGTTCTCTAAAAAAAAAAGGTCTTCACTTCGATTTCATCTCTGATTTCCCTCCCAAAATCAAGCTGTTTAAAAAAGGTCCTCAATCGGAATCGTTCTCTGAAGGGAAGTTGCCGCTAACAACCTTCACACTGCAATTATTGTGAGAAAAGCAGTAAGTACAACAACTTTCGCATACTTTCGCGGCGCACAGTTTGGGAACCGCTGTCCTAAGAGATTTTAACGTACGAGACGGAACTTTTATAACGAAACACAATGGCAATAAAAAGGATTGAGTCTGCCAAATCTTCATTGTACAATTCTTAGAGATAAATTTATGACGTAACATTCAAGCGAACAAAAAATTCAAGTTATCCAATTCTCCCTGCTACAGTTATCACGAACGTGAGTACGAGAGTGTGACTACACTGTTAAAAAACGTGCAGCAAAATCGAAGAAATTTTGCAAAATTTCGCAAACATCAAAAACGCCGACTGCAATGATTAACCCTGAATTCATATCATGGGTAAAATTTACCCTTGAAAATTTTCTATATTATCATACATCTGGCATTTATAATTGGAAAGAACTCAGTTTCTAGGTATTCTCAGTTGAAGTCAGAGTGTTATAGGTGGTAGATGTCATTTATCTCTACAAGTGAGTATTAAAATTTTCGAGGGTAAAATATACCCATAATATGATATAACTAATTCTTTGGAGGGTAAATTTTACCCATCTTATGATACATGCCAGTTTTTGGGGGGTAACTTTTACCCATGAAATGATATAAGGGGTGTCTTTCTGTTAGGTGAATTTTATCCGTATTATTACAATAATTATTTATTCTTGCTTGTAAATCACAATATGTTAGTTTTATTGTTAGTAGCTTATATCCATGTAATTTTATTAGTAACCTATTTCATTTAATTTTTTATTTCCTAAAAATAATTAGCTATAATTTACTTATTTCTTTCAGAAATTGTAATATAAGATGCCTAAAAGTAAACCACTTAGGGTTGATGAATTTCAATCGTTACTAGAAGAAGATGCTGATTTTTCGGATGATTTAAGTGATGATTCTAGCATAGAAATTGATGATGTGGATATTTCTGATAGTGATTCAGATAACGTACCATATTGTGATTCAGATAGTGACCAAGTTTATAACTCCCAACCAGCTAAAAAGAGATCGAGAAAAGAAACCATGCCAAGTCAAAGATCTGATAAAATATTTGAATTTAACAGCGATGAAATTTATGGAAGGAATAAATTTGCATGGAAAACAGTTGAAAATACTACTATAGGAAAAACACCAGCAAGAAACATCATAAAATTTAAAAGTGGTCCAACATATCAAGTAGGAACTGCTCAAGAAAGTTTTAATCTTTTCATAACAGACAGTATGCTAGATATTATAGTCAAGAACACAAACAATGAAATTGAATCAAAGCGCACCACCTATAGCAAAGAACATTTTACAACATCAAAAACATGCATTGATGAAATAAAGGCCTTATTTGGAATTCTAATAAAAGCAGCTGCATTGAAAGACAATCATCTCACAACCCTTGAAATGTGGGATACTACAAATGGGCGTATGTGGTATAGATGTATAATGAGCAGAGACAGATTCAACTTTCTCCTTAATTGTCTGAGATTTGACGAAAAAAGTACAAGACTGGAAAGGAAAAAAACAGATTCATTTGCTCCTATTAGAGAAATTTGGGACAAGTTCATCCTAAATTGTAATCATAATTATTGTCCTTCACAGAATTGCACTTTAGATGAGCAATTATTAGCTTTTAGAGGGCGCTGCTCTTTCAAAATGTTCATTCCAAATAAACCAGCTAAATATGGACTGAAAATAGTCATGCTATGTGATAATGAGTCCAAATATATGTTCAATGCAGAGCCCTATCTAGGTAAATCTACAAATACACACGGTCTACCATTGAGTGAGTATTTCACAACAAATCTGACTACGCCAATATTCGGGAGCAATCGTAATGTAACAATGGACAATTGGTTCACTTCAATACCCATTGCAAAAAAGTTGCTTCAAAGTCCATATAAACTAACATTAGTTGGCACATTGAGAAAAAACAAAGCTGAAATTCCCCCCGAATTGCTGATCTTAAAAAAATCCGAGATTGGAAAGGCAAAATTTTGTTTTGCTAATGAATTAACTCTTCTTTCATATCAACCAAAATCTAACAAAAATGTTCTCGTCTTGTCGATTATGCATAGTGGTAAGGATTTCAATGAGACTAAGCCAGAAATCATAAAATGTTATAACTCTACTAAGGGAGGAGTCGATGCATTTGATCAAATGTCATCAGAAATGTCTTGTAGCAGAAGAACTAGAAGGTGGCCACTGTGCATTTTTTATGGAATGCTAACTACAACAATCATCAACTCTTGGATTGTATATAAGGAAAATAATTCAAGATCAGAAATGAAAATTAAAAGGCGAAAATATGCCCTAGAATTAGCTAATGACCTTGCTTCCAATTGGATAAAGAAAAGATATGAAATCCCTAATCTCCCTAGAATGCTCAAACAAGAAATAAAACTTCTTTTAGGTATCTCGCAACCATCAGTTAATAAAGAATTAAGAGAAAAAAAGATTGAACAACAACGAAGATGTACTGACTGCTTAGTAAGAAAAAATGATAGAAAAACAAAAATCCTATGCTTCTCTTGTGAAAAACCAATTTGCCTTGAACACAAACTAAGTGTATGCATTGATTGCATAGAAAAATTAGAGTAATAATATGAGTAAAATTAATAATAGGTTTTTTTTTTGTTTTCTTTACTACTAGGTAAGTACAACTTTTGAGTAATTAGATTTTAACTACTATAATTTTCTGTGCCAAAGGATTATTTGCATTTTATTTCCTTTTTTTGTTAGCTATAATCGCTTTAAATATTATAAATTGCATTGTAAAAATACAATTACATAGTTTTCTTTCTTTTGCTGTCCTAAAAAATAAAAAAAATGGCATTTGGGTAAAATTTACCCATAATATGATAAACGGAATTCTAATCATGATATGAATTAAGGGTTTAAAGAAACCCAAAAACTATATAGAAGTGAAATTGTTAAAGCGAAGGCCTTTTTTGTGACAGCTAAAGGGAGCGGAGCAGATCAAAAGACTGCCAACAAAAAATCGCCGTTTTGTAAGACAGTCTATTGCTTTTGGTTTTTTGATAGTTATTGTAAAGGGGGATGGCATGCCGTCCAAACATCCCCCTAGTTGCGCTCCTGAGCGTGTATAGTTAAGGTCGTGGCACAAGAAAGACCAACAAACATTAAAATTGCGTATTTTCTTGCCCGTGTTTGTACAATGTCTTAGTCGCGTAGAAACATTGCAAAACAAATTGGCAACCTACAGCGGGGTCAAAGGGTAATCACATAAATCGGTTAAACGCATATATCGGATAATCGCATAAAAACACCTGGCAAAGTAAATATGCAATTAACCGATTTCGTCTGTAATTAAAACTATAAAATTGAATTGTTCGAAGAATTTTGCATTTCTTCCAAGAATAAACTTGTTTAACGCTCGATCAGAACTACATTGGACAAATTTAAAAAAGCGGTTCATCCAAACTAGATGTTAGGCCTTAAAAAATCTCAAAAGTTTTTAATCATTTCTGAAAAACAGTTTTGTCCAATATTTTTTGACCTAGAAAGTAAAATAATAATTTGATCAATGACGTTATTATTCTATGGAAATAGTTTACTACAAAGGCAGCAGCTGCAATTGGTCAACAGTTAAATAATGATTTTCGACCGCGGTTTTCAGTTATCGTTCACGCAACTTTCTTTTTAACCCTTTAGTTATTTGACCTCCCAATGTAGTAGATTTAGATTTGAGATTTATTTACATTTGAGTTAATTTAACTCAGGGTTACCCAACTACTCGTCGCGGGCCAAATATTCGTGTAAATTTATTTTGTTGTTGATGATAAAGTGATCTTCTCATGCGAGTTAGTTCGAAAATTTTACGTAACAGCGGACTTGGCCCAGATTTTTTGATTTCCGTCTCCAAAACACGTGTTCTAAAAAAAAGGTCTTCACTCAGAATCAGGCTCTGATTTGCAATTTTCGTCTTCAAAATCATGTTTTCTCTAAAAAAAAAGATTTGTAACTCTGCTTAAGGGCTTTATTTTGTCTATTAAATGACTACTAACTGTAGGTTGGACATCGCTGGAGTAGTGTTTTTCAAAAAGTTTTGCAGCACACTGGGAAATCTCTCCCAGAACACAGGTGGAGAAAGTTTAGAGGCAGTGCGATAATTCAAGATGATTGAGGGTTTGATTAAAAATTTCTTCGCGGCGCACTTTAACCAGATTTCTTGATTTCCGTCTCCAAAGCAGGTGCTTGGTAAAAAAAAGAAAGGTCTTCACTCTGATTCAGGTTTTATTTTGTCGATTAAATGCCTAATAGCTGCAGGTTGGACATCGCTGGACTAATGTTTTTCAAAAAGTTTCGTGGTACACACAGGTTGAGAAACATAGATTTAGAGCAATGCGATAATTCAAGATGATTGAGGGTTTGATTAAAAATTCCTTCGCGGCGCACTTTAACCAGATTTCTTGATTTCCGTCTCCAAAGCAGGTGCTTTGTAAAAAAAAGAAAGGTCTTCACTCTGATTCAGGTTTTATTTTGTCGATTAAATGCCTAATAGCTGCAGGTTGGACATCGCTGGACTAATGTTTTTCAAAAAGTTTCGTGGTACACACAGGTTGAGAAACATAGATTTAGAGCAATGCGATAATTCAAGATGATTGAGGGTTTGATTAAAAATTCCTTCGCGGCGCACTTTAACCAGATTTCTTGATTTCCGTCTCCAAAGCAGGTGCTTTGTAAAAAAAAGAAAGGTCTTCACTCTGATTCAGGTTTTATTTTGTCGATTAAATGCCTAATAGCTGCAGGTTGGACATCGCTGGACTTATGTTTTTCAAAAAGTTTCGTGGTACACACAGGTTGAGAAACACAGATTTAGAGGCAGTGCGATAATTCAAGATGATTGAGCATTTGATTAAAAATTCTTTGGAGGACCCACCAAAAGGCTTCGGGGGCCGCGGGCTGGAAACCCCTAATTTAACTCATTAAATGAACAGACAGATTGAACCATGTCTGCTGCTTTTGAATAAAGTGACATTTACATGTAGTTTGGCAACTGTCATCATCAAAGGTTTCATGCGTCAGCAGTTTTGATTTTGAGCATGATTCAGGCCAGAATTTTGGCCACCTGGTAAGATGCTGTGTGTATCTAAATATCTTGCTGTAGTATTTGTATTCATTTATTAATGGTTTTAAGGATGAATTATTTTTAACAAATTTGATTTTTTAGTGTGATCTTCAACCCTTGAAGCCTTTAATTTTTTCAAGAATAGAAATATATTTTTTGCTAGTAAATTTTTTTGATGTAATAACCCTCTTATATTTTTGTAGATGCACAATAAGATATTTCCAATTAATTTTATAGACATTTTTTAGATCAAAAACTTTTTCCCGAATTAGATTGAATCTAATTGGTAAAAACGCTGGGATTTTTTGTGTGTTTTGGTCTATTATGCCCGATATATACAATTAAAAATATATTTAATTTTATATTTATCTTTTTATATTTGATTTTATATTTATATCTTATATCATTATATTAGATTTTGTTTAGTTCTAAATATTACTCTAACACTCATTGATTGCAAAATTATTGACTAATTAGACAACAAATATATAACAAAAAAAAAACAATTAATTTTTTGCGTCATAAATCGAAATACATTTATTTGAAAAAAATTCAGTTTTATTCAAATCAAAAACATTCTCTCTACAAGTTTTCCGTTGTTACTTTTCGGACGCTGCTCACGCTATCAAAACTTTTGATTGTTATTGTTATAGAAAAATAAACAAAATTTTAGAACTCTAATTCTTTTAATACTTTAACTGTTGCATCCTGTACGAGAAGAGAATGTCTCGAGACACGTGCTTTGAAGCCTAGTCTCACTATGCTGCGTCTCGAATCAAAATCGAGACATTGCAGCAATGCAAGCATAGGTGTGCCAGCCGAAAAAAATTTGGGGAATGGAGTTTTGGCTAAATCTTAATTTTCTAGAACTTTACCGATAGAAGAAGAAAATTTGTGTAAAATTTAGAGTTAAAACCAAAAAAAAGTCTTCACTTCAATTCTGACTCCAATATCTCGATTTTTGTCCCAATAACACAGTGAAGACTGTTTTTCTAATTCTAGAGATCACTACTTTTTAAGAACAAATTTTTTCTTTTAAAGAACGTCCCGAATCATCACTTCAAAAATGTGGTATGCCTAGTTAAATTAAAGCAATTTATGTGCAGTCTTGTGTCTCGTCTCGGGTCTTGAAGTTTCGTGTCTCGAGTTCACATCTGCCTGGCGCCAGTTGGACAAGCGCATACCTTACCCACTATCTTTTCTTTTCAAATTTTTTTATTTACTTTTTTTACTTTGTTTATTGTATTTACTTTATTTATCTTGTTTACTTTACTTTCACTTGCCGTAGCACCTTTTTTCCTAAAAAACTCTGGATCCAGCAGTGTCACTATTGATTCTCCAGTTCATTTTTAATAGATTTAACCACAGACTCCTAAATAATAAAATCTTATTTAGGAGTCCATGATTCAAACTACACAAACCATGACAATATATCAATACCAACCAATAGTGGTGTACCGAGGATTTTTGAAAGGAAAGGGCCATATAACCACAATCAAATATAGTTTGTGGAACAATTTTTTCAATTGGTAGCTAAAAAAAAGGTCTTTACTTTAAATTAGTCTCGGATTTCATTTAGTAACTTTTGTCCCAAAAATGAAGTGTTTTCTCAAAAAAAGGCCTTCACTTTTAATCAGTCTCAGATTTTTTGATTAACGTCTCTGAAGATCAGTGATCTCTGAAAAAACCAAAAAAGGGGTCTGCACACGGAATCTGTTTTCGATACCTGGCGGAATTTCTGCTCTAAAGTATTAGTGATCTCGGAGGGGGGCTATGGCACTAGAAATACTGTCCTACCAATTGTAAGCCTACGTATTAGTCATTTCCAAAGGAGCCATGGCACAATGCATCCCCCTAATTATGCTACTGCAAACAAATAAAAACTAGTAATTATCAATATATCCCAACAAAGAAGATTATTTAGCAGTGTATTATTTAGGAGTCCATGATTCAAACCACGCAAACTTGGATAAAACATAAATACAAGCCAATAAAACTTGTAACCGTCAATAAATCGGGACAAAGTGCGAAATAGAACGACCAAATAAGCTTCTTATTAATCGTCTATATTCCACCAACAACCACAACCCCATCTTCGAATCGGTTTGTAAAGAGTAAAGTTTCTTACAAGTTAAATCGTTTCTGCGATTAGGAATGAGTTTTGGAAAATCTTTTGAGTAGCTGTTCAGAAGCTGTATAATGAAAGCGGCCGGAATGCCAAATAGAGTCAACAATTTTTTTCTTTTGTTTTTAGCGTTTTCAGCAAGCTTGAAAGAATAGAATTTCCAAACGACGTTCTATTGTTTGATTTCTGCTTACGGTTTTCTAATGACGTGCTTCTTGTTTTAGATCAATTTCTTTTTTTGGTTGGTTTCTGTTTTACGAAAGTTTCTTGTGCATTCCTTTGAATTGGTGTTGTTTTGAATAAATTTTTTAAAAGTAATGGATTTAAGGCAGAATACTTTCACGTCACAGGGCCAACATGAAAACGCGTGACCACAAGGAACAAATATGCGATTCGTTTTTAATCATGACAAATTTTACATAACGAAACATCTTCTATTGTAACAGATGGACACACATTTCGTCCAGAATCAGAGATTAAAATTTTATTGATAAAATCGGAAGCACAAAGATGATACAGAAGGTGTTAATTTTTCTGCTTGATCTGATAAAATTATAACTAATCTTTCTTTGTTTATTTTCCGCGCTTGAGTGTTTTTAATGTGATCCCTTTGTTCAATTTGTTTGCTTTTAATATAGAGTTAAAAACTCTGTTTTACTAGATTTTTTTTGCTATTAATTAATTAATCAAATCAGTAAAAGTCTAGTCGGCCAAGGCTTCCATGAGTTATAATGAGCCAAGGGTCATTGATCTCTCATTGAAACACCAAAGTTTTAGTAAAGAAGAAATGAATATCAACAGTTTCAAAAAATCTTTATGGGGAGTTTTATGCAAAAAACACGAACAAAATTTTTTTATATATTCCATGATTACAAAGACTATAAAATTAAAAAATTTTAAATATTTTATCTGCAAAAAAACTTTTGTTTTTCTTCATGAATGCCTTAGTATTTTTAATCCCAAAAAACAGTGGAAACCTGTCGACTTCGCATGAAATTTTGGTATTGAATAACAAAGTAATTTTATAACATATCTAAGCTAATATAATAATGTGCGAGAAGTTCGTAATAATGGTATGGGTGACGTTAGAACTTGGAAAAAAAAAGAAAAGAAAAAAATTAGATTTAGTGAGAGTTTGTAATTAAGAAGTAAAGAAAGTGATATACACGCGGTAGCGCTAAAACATTACTCTAAAAAATTTTAGTGATAATGCATTTACGCAATAAATCAAAAAATACAAACTCTTGACACAATAAAGTAAAATATTTCAGCGCGTCAGTACCAAGTAGTATTAAAGTAGAATGCACAAAAAACATCATTCTGATCTTGCTAAGTTATATTTCCAACAACAAATCGAAACGCCTTCAGAAACACTTAACTTTACATTTTAAATCGCATCTAAACAAAGCTTTCTTTTGTGTTTGTGCGTAAATATTTTATTGCTTTAATTCGAAAAAAATATTAGTCTCGTTCTACTTGCTTGATTTTGAAGCACGCCATGTATTGTTCTTTTGACAAAGGATTTTGAACTATACTTCTGTCAATCCTTTAACACAACAACAACATTCGTATGGCGTTGTGTTTCACCCACACCGATTTGCTGCTTTCTGTGAATTAACCGCGGTCACCATTGAAGGTAAGCAGCTTGACCACATTTCTTGGAATGTTCGTGAAGTGCCTTTCCAAAGGGCACAACGAGTATCACTCAGTCGACGTCAGGAGAATCGAACCAGGTCGTTCTGCACGTGAGTCGCGGATGTTACCACTGAGGTAACCCGCCGGACAATCCTTTAACACGTTTTTGTTTGACAAATTAATGCAATTTTAATTCACACTGCATATAGCATAACTCCAGAAAATTGTCACACAGGTGCAGGTACTTTACAGTTTTTTTGCTTTTTTTTGATTGTAATCATTTTGTCGCATCTTTAATTTCCATAAAGTTTAACGTGTCTCAAAAAAGTTTTTCCAGCAGTCAAAGCCACACTTCTCCTGGCGTCAAAAGCTTAAAGCCGAATGTTAAAAAACCTATTTTGGAATTAAATTGTGTAACTTGATATGCTTTGGTTACTTTTAAACCATGCTTCTAATCATGCGCGCCGGAAGCAGGAGGACAGGGGGAAATTTCGAAAACTTGCGATAATTTTAAAAGGCGGGGGCACAAGGGCAGATACTGACCTTTAAAATAGGCAGAACAGAAATATTTGGTTACATCTTTCTCTACAATTACATAATCTTGATCAAAATTAAATTCAAAAAAGTTTGTAAAATATCTATTAGAACATTAGAGTCATCAAACTTTTTACGACAAAAGCCGCCAGAAAATAATTATAATTTAGCAAGGGGCAATGTTTAGAAAAAAGGGACTTTTTTGTTAAAAAGACAGTTTCAACAAACATAAATTAATTAACTAACAAAATCAGTTAAAGTTAAATAAAACAGCGTAGGCTTATTGGAGAATATTTTTACTAAAAACTTGGTAAAGACTAAAATAATGAAAAAGAAGCTTAATGATAAAAACTTTAAAGTGGAGACCAAAAAAAAAAAACGCATCAAGAGCCTTTTGAGTTTAATTTTTTTGAGCCAAAGACCATTTAGGGTTTTCAAAAATATTTACGGACCAAATAAACACCGCGGCCAAATTTTACAGGGGAAAACTTTTTATTTTTTGGAAATAGCAAGTTGATTTGGAGTCGTTTCCAAAGCTTTTTGCAAGACAATTTTCAGGAGAAATGGTTAGAATGAAGAAGAAGGGAGCCGAACAGAGCTATAAAGTAAAGAAGAGAGTTCTTATTGGTCAAGAATAATTTAAAAAGAAGAAAAAAAGAGAAAGCTAAAAGGATTTCAGTCCATAGACAAAGAATAGAGTTAAGAGATTTAATAAAAATAGCTTCTGGAGCGCAAACGCCTTAACCGTAAACGCCTTGTTAATCTTGAAGTTAGGACGCTATCTTGTTGATATAATGATAATTTTATAAACATTTTTCTTGTTCCGCCTTATTCCAAACAAACCGTAATTTGTCGCCCAACATTTTCACTGCAAATATATTGATTGAACGTTTTTTAGGAGTGCGCTGAGTGAGAAGATAAAATCATATTCAGCTGTATTAGGTCGATAATTTTTTGTAACATGCTAGCTCTCGAAACACATGTTTTACAACTAATTTTTTTGGTATCTAGAAACTAAACAAAAGAGACAAAATAGTCGGTTTTAATTTATTCCAAATCAATATCTTTAAAGTTTGATAGACGAGCAAAATGAGGTGTAAACATAAACGATAAAATAATTTATGACAGTTCATCGAAAATTTGCATTTTTTTCAAATTTACTTGAGCAATTTTTAAAAATTAGAATTTGGCCTTTGACACCAGCTTTAAGTTAGCGTTGCTATACGTAGTTAAATGCAACGTTTTTTCATAATCTAGAATTCATTAGGCCTACGTAAATATTTACAAAAAATAAAAGAATGTATTATATTATGGTAATTGTTTTTTTCATAAAAAGTGAGCAAGTAGGCCAAATTACCTCCAGCAAAATACGACGAAGTCAATTAAACGTATTTTTTCGTCGCAAACTATTAAGTCAGAGCATTGGTTGCCACGTCTAATTCAATAATCGGCTTTATTAAATGATAGCAAAACTGTTTAGGCATCTTTGGAAAATTGTTAAAAAATAGTTTTTCATGAAAATTTAAAAAGTTTAACGCCTATAGATTCCAAAATGATTTTCATAATTCGTCAAATTTTTGTAAAATGAGTTTGAGAATTATTTTGTAGAATGTAGAAAGTTTTGTAGAATGTAGAAAGAGTTGAGTTTGAGAAACATGGTATGTCTTGCTTTGTCGCGCTTTTCTTTTTTGTCTCTTATTTTGTTTTTCCCTGTCTTATAATTCTTTATCTGCTTTTCTATGTAAGGTGTTGCAACCATGCATCATTCTTCTAACTACTATGTCAAATATTACTGTGTGCATGCTGTGAACGTTTAACATTTTGTCGCTTCTTCCTTTTTCTTCTTCTGCTATAGTCCTCTATGTTTGTTTATTTCTTTCTGTTTTTATTGTGGCGGAGCAGAAATAAAAAGATACTGATACTGATACTGATACTGAGAAAAAGTTTGCGAGAATACATTACAAGAATTACAAACTCAGTTTACAAGCAAACATACAAAGTTACTGTTCATTTTCTCAAATTCTTCATTAGTGGCGCAAACTTTATTTAAATTTCCAGCTTTTTACCGCGAAATTTATTAACTTTGCAAAGAATTTGCATCAATGAACAAGTGAAAAACAATTTAAAATGTATATTTTCAGGGCCAGACTAACAGCGGATTCAGTATGTTAATTTGTAAAGCGGTGTCAAACGTGTCTTCCGCGGGATCAATGCTTTCTGTTCCTACTCCGTTGTTTTCTTGGTTCTGATAAATATAACTTTCGCCTTTAATTGTCGAATGCGTCAGTTGTGGGTTTACTAAACAAATTAAACGTTTTATTTTGTGAGAGAGAGAGAGAGAGAGAGAAAGAAACAGTGTGTATATGTGTGTATATGTGTGTGTGTGTGTGTGTGTGTGTGTGTGTGTGTGTGTGTGTGTGTGTGTGTGTGTGTCATGTTTAGAAGTAAATCTGTTATCACAATGAAAGTGACAAACAGTTTGGTCATGCTAAAAGATATCTTAAAACGAAGTAATTTTCAATGACGTCATATTGCTGTTACCACGAGCGAACGTCACATTACTTTCTTCCTTTGCTGCATTCTTCGGTTTACGTACCACTGCGTAAGTGACAGCGTTGTCGTCGATAGGTTGCTTTTTCGGTTTATTTATAACTGCATACACATCGTTTACTGGGTTAGAAGTTTTTTTCTTCGGTTTGTCAACAGCTGAGTATGTTTCATTTTTGTTCGCTTCAACCGTGGAATTGCCGTGCTTTACGTTAATCTCATTAACTACTGGTTCCGTTTCATTAAACTTAATCGCAGCGTAATTTGAAGAGTCAATTTCTGAAATATTTTTCGTTTGACCCGATCCTCTATCTGTTATTACGGATTGATTTTTTTCTGTTGAACCATAATGAATACTCGAACTTTCTGAAGTTTTTCTTTTAAGTTTTCTGTACATCATCCAGATAGCTAAAACAACTAGTAGAATGGCACAAGCAGCCAGTCCGCCAATAAGTAAAGATGAATATGACGAAGATAACAGAGTGGGCTTGCTGACACTTGAAGTTGCTTGAAAGCTATTTGATGGGGTTTCAACTGTAGAACTGGTTGCCATAGGTGTTTTTGTTTTTGCATTTTGACAAATGAATGCTAATTCATAACTGCAAAAGATCGGTCTAAATGTTACGTTTTTACTATTATCTGCCGTGAAAAATGCGTAAGCTTGACAAGTGGAAGACTGCCCTGCTGACGTTGACAGGTTTAGATTATTATCAAAAGCATTTCCATCAACCCACTTTAGCTGACTCCCGTTTGAATTGACCAATCCTATTCTGAAGTATTCTGTTTGGCAACTTCCATTATTGTAACTTGACGGGGCGTTATTTACAATTGCATCGACCGCTTTTTGATTATCAGCAATTGCGAGGCTCCCACTATGATATTCTTTACAATCGTTTCTTGCTTCGCTAAAAGTTTTTCCAATAAAATGAAAAGAATAAATGTAATCATCAGTAACTATTTCTTTCACACAGCGGTGATCAAAATTACTCATTGTCCTATGAAAATTCAAATGGTAAAACAAAAAATTATCTTCATTTAGTTTTTCTAGAATACATTAAAATTGATTTAGATCAAGAAATATTAATAAATAAGAAACTGGAAGCGGTATGAGTGAAGAAACAGTAACATTGGTTAACAAAATTGATATGTCATACTATGTAACATCTGATTTACAGTTGTGAGAAGAAAATAAAATAACAGTTGTGAGAAGAGAAGGAAGAGCTATGATTAAGAGTGAAGAACCATATGCAGTGTAAAAGTGCGGGAAAAAAGGAAATGCAATAGCATTGATAAAAATAATTTAAAAAATTTTTATTAAAAAGACTCTATTGTTGGTTTAGTTAAAGGAAATAAAGTGCAATGGTTTTGACATGTCTTGATTAGGAAGGATAATAATGCTTTGCGAAAAGCAAAGAAATTTAAAGTAAAAGGGAAAAAGAAGCAGTTTTGCCAAAAAAAAGAAAAGTGCGCTTGAGGAAAAAGTCGGAGGGTTGGTTTGCCAATAAGGGGATGCTGCTTGTCAGCATGAAATGGATTTGAAATGAATAAAATGAAATCAGAATGGGTTTTCAAAGTCACAGAATAGATGAGTTGTGTCCGACCATTTTTAAAAAAAGCAACATAAACAAATTAAAAACGTATTAATAATAATAATTAATAAAACATAACATCTTTGTCAAGCTTCAAGAGACCTTCACGTCAATATATTTTATTCAACAATGTTTGAAAAAATTGTTTGTTTGGCTTTTACTTGCTCGAATTTCCTATTCAATGAAGCTATATAGCAAACAATAGATAAAATATATATTCTTTTACTCCTTACTGTATATAAGACGCAAATGAATGAATGTAGCCAATGTATTTTATTTGTAGTACTGTAGTAGTAGTGGTAGTAGTAGTAGCAGTGCACTAGCTGCCAAGATAATTAAACAAAATAAAATAATTTTACCGATGATTTTTAAAACTATCAAACAATTTTCTGGCCTATTTGTCTTTTCTTAGCATTAAAAATTAACTTAAAACCGCTAAATAAGAAAGGCAATGAAAAGAGGCGTAGCTCTTGCAGAAACAGCAAGTGTCTAAATTCTAAAACATCTATGGAATCAACAACTTAACTATTGGATAGACTGCTGATGCAGATCTGGACTAAGCGATGCTAAAGGACTTGGCCTGCCTTGCCAAAATGTCTTTTAAAACGTCACTTAAAAACACAAAACTGTCCTTTCTTTTACAACTGGCATTATTTCATTCTAAAAATACGTAAGCCTAATAACAAAATGGTTTTATGTTACTCCACAGTGCATTAGTTGTAGATAGGGTTTGAAAACCAGGATCCCGGTTTTTGAAAATCCCGGGATTTAGGCTTTTTGCGTTTTCATAAATTTTCCGTTTTTTTTTTCGGTAAATAATATTTAAGACAAAAAGTATATTTCTATAATTTTTATTTTAGTTTAGGTTGGATAAAAATTCTTTATACAGTCAAAAAGTGATATACTGATAAATTTAGTTTCACTTGGCTAATTTCTTGCATCACTTCATAACAGTCATATTGTTGCTTCAGTCGTTCTTGCGAATTCGTTTTTGAGTATAAAAATCACTGTTCGAGATATATTAAGCATTGAGATGACGTTATAACAATAATTTTTAACTTGCTTACTGTAAAAACTTCTTTAAAGTTAGTACATAAAGCTTAAGTGCATTTTTTCCTTGATGATTTTACATGTTTTGCCCTTTGTATTTTATGTGTGAAATTTTCGGTTTTTTTCAGGACCCCTGGATTGAGTTTGATTTATTCCGTTTTCCCGGATTTTTTCAAAATTCAAAAATTGAAAATCCTAGTTGTGGACTACGGCATTCGTATTACAGTTAGCTCAAGGCAAAGTTGCTAGCTTGTTAGCTTTGTTACTTGCGCTTTCAATTAAAATAAATTAGGTCAAATGAGAAATAATTATATAGTTTAAAGACCTATTACTCTTTTTTGGTTTTTGGTGACAAAAATCTTTTCATAGAAGGCTAGAAAACAGATAGCATTGATGACTGCAAGCCAAATTTTGTAACTGTGTAGCAACACTTTTTACAAGAAAGCCAAATAAAAAACAAAGAGTTTTTTCCTCAAATTGATAGGTTGTGGAGTGGTTTTTACTTTTGTTTAACGTCTTTGCATCGGGACCAGTTATTAGTCCATTATTTGGATTGGGTTTTTTGGCAGCGTTTTTTGGTAAATGTGGGCAATTTTAGTTCCACTTTTGTGACGCTTTTTGAGCTTTTGTTTTCCCCTTCGCAGAGGCTTAAGTGCTATGTTAAAGATTCCATCTTAAGAACTTGATGTTTATGGAGGCGTATGAAATTAACAGAAAGCACGTGAGAAACATATTAAAAAAATTCTCGAAACAAATTGAATGTGTACGATAGTAGGCAAAAGTTAGCGTGATAAAAATTTTTTTAGTGCAAACGTCTTTAAACAAGGCCTACTGTAAGTTATAAATTTTGTTATAAACAGTTGACAAAAAACACCCGCTCGTACAAAATCCAATTCAATTAAAAGTAATCAAATTAAACAACTTACAGCTAAATTTTAATACTAGCTAGTAACTACTTCTTGTTTACTTCATTACTTTTTTAACTATTACTTCATATCTTAATAAGCATTTGGCTGATCGCTAAGTCTTTTAAGAAGAGGAAAAAAATATAATATTTTTGTTTTTTCTTAAGTCTACAAGTTGAAAAATATTTTTATTTCGAGTCGATTTGGTGTTTTTGTTAACAAATTTTAACAAGCAATTTTGAATTTTTTAAAAAAAGATTGAAGTGTAAAAAGAATGAAAAATTTTTTGTAAATATATTGTTAAATCCGAACAAAAACTATTTGATTAGTTTTAAGTGCTGTAAATTATTATGGGATTGATTGCTGCGTGTATCGGCTCTCGCCTAAGCAATTAGAAATATAACAACACTATTTATTGACACACTAGACCAGTGGTTTCCAAACTGTGTGTCGCGACACATTAGTGTGTCGCTTTTAATACAATGGTGTGTCGTTAACTGGACTTGAAGCAACATTTGACACTAGCTATTTACAGTTCAACAAATTATGTTATAAAAGCTTTTGACCAATAATATATTTTTTGAAAGCAACAATATATAATAAAAAATTTTTCCCTTATTATTTTTAAAGTTTTTGCAAGCAAGCTCATATATCTCATTAAAATTGTAAGTTGAGAATTTGCTGTTAAAGATTTTTGACTAAAATTAAATTAAGAGGTGTCGCCAACAACGTTCCCTCTAAGAGCTTGATTAGTGTGCGCGGAAAGAAAGGCTGTGTGAGCAGCGGCGGATATTCAAATTTAGGGACCCGAAGCAAGGATTTCATCTCTGATTTGCCTATTTTATTCCCGAAATCGAGGTGTTCACTAAAAAAAAAAGGTCTTCACTTCGATTTCATCTCTAAATTTCCTATTTTGTTCCAAAACCGAGGTGTTCTCTAAAAAAATAAAAAAAAAAGGTCTTCACCTAGAATCAATCTCTGTATTTCCCCTATTTTGACCCGACTTTTCGAAGTTTCATTCTATTATCAAAGTGTAGACCTTTTTTTTTTTTTTTTTTTTTAGAGAACACCTTGATTCCGGGAACAAAATAGGCAAATCAGAGATGAAAATCTTTTTCAACTTAGATGGAACGTTGGTCGCCAATTTATTTCTGGTTTAAAAGTGTGTCACTTACACAAAAAGTTTGGAAAGCACTGCACTAGACACTTTTATTCTACTACCGCTCTGATGCAACCACATCTTTGATGTAATTATTTGCCTGAGCGGGATAGAAACTTGTTTTATTATTATTGTTATTATTTAAACTTCACTTCGGATATCAACTAGCCATTACAAACCGACGCTTGTGTTCAACTCTTAACTTGAATTCCCGTGAACTTGGACATCTGACCCAAGGACTCGTACTTGCGTTCAAAGTCACAAAAATAATAATCATTAGAGCAAGGGCAATTATTATAACCTCTCTATAAACTAGATGAAACTAATAGACTACATTAACAATTCGGGCCACCACGCTTATACAAAACTAACTAACATACATGCAGCATAACTCGTGATAGTTGGTTTGATTAAAAACTTCTTTATTATTCCAATTGATTTCTGGTTTTATTAATTATTTTATATAAAGAACTGGTTGCTTTTGATTATGCATTGCTGCTAACACTAACCGATTGCAATTCTGATTCAAAATAAATTATTAGAAAATCGCCGATTCAACAGATCTTAATCAAGTTGATTCAGAGAGCGTCGAGGAAATTAAGTTTACTGCACAAGACGGAAATATGGAAAACGCTTTCAATAAAGGAAATGTTTTAATACTGTACAGTAGAAAGCTGAAAAACAATTAGCCTACTGCCATATATTACGCTACGTTATGGGTTTTTATCTCATAATCTGCTTTAAAAGTGTTAAAAATTGATTAAAATCGATTTGCATATAACGAATGCGAAAACCTTTACAACCAAGCAAATATTGAGCTAATGTTTTTTCTTTAAAGATTATTTTAACAGCGTTAAAGTAGACCAAATATCGAAAACAAATTGATTCTTATGACTTTTTATAAATTCATTTAAAATTCTAACTTACTATCATTACGTTCGGATAAAAGTAGTCGATTAAGAAGCTGCAAGAGACATTGATAACGTTGTCGTGTCAAACGGCATTTCTATGGATATTTCCGAGATAATCAGGTCTCTCGAGGCCTATAAGCTAGTCTGACGGTTTCTGATGACGAAGCGCAAAACTTGCTTAAACCTTCAGTGTCAGGAACTGATGAGACCCAACAGCAACGTAAGCTGATGCAAGGATGAATCCTCAACCTAGTTTTATCTGCTTGTTAAAAAAATATTTTGCTTTTTAAGAAACTGTCAAAGTTTTACTTTGAAAAAGTAATTTTTTGAAACAATCATTAATGGAACATTAAATCATCTCGAGACTTGCAAAATTGAACGGCAATAAGTGAAGCCAGAAATGTAATTTACAAAGCTGCAGGGGCTACAGCGTATACAATTTGTAAGTTATAGAGTTTGAAAAGAGACTCTGTGGCGTGTAAAACATAAATTTGTGCAAAAACATATTTAAAAAAATTTTTCTCGACCTGTTATGCCAATTAAGTAGTTCTGATATCTTCTAGTTTTTTCAAAAGCTATTCTTAAAACTACATTGCTATAAAAACACTTCATTTATCTTTGTTAATGACTTATTTATTAATGAAAGTCGCCCCAAGCATCAATAAAAATTATGTCCCTGAGTCCATTTTTAAATATGACCCGCAAAATGTGTTTTTATCATTTAGTTTGTACCATGCACAAAAAACAACCAAAAACACTTGCCCACTTCATTTTTGATAAATAACAATAAGAAACTGATTCACCCGATTTATGTGGAGCCTTTTCCCGAAATCAATCAGATGAAAGACGTTTCAAATTTATAACATTGCCCGCATAGCTAGATGCAGTAGCATGCTTTTACTTGGAGCTTTTATTCAAAATAACTTGTTCTGACACTGTCATCGAGCACTTTTTCAAAAACTGATAAAAACACTGTCTTAATTTATTTTTTGCCATAAAATTTACTTAATCAAATAAAAGGGCAATTAGCAGCAAAGACATTTGGGTATTGGTATTAAAAACGCATAAAATTCAAGAAAACGTTGGGGCCAAAAAAATTTGAAATAATTAAAACTATGAAATTGAATTGGTCGAAGAATTTTTGCATTTCTTCCAAGAATAAAAGAATAAACTTGTTTAACGCTCGATCAGAACTACATTGGACAGGTTTAAAAAAAGCGTTTCATCCAAATTAGATGTTAGGCCTTAAAAAATCTCATAAAAGTTTTTAATCATTTCTGAAAAATAGTTTGTCCAATATTTTTTGACCTAGAATGTAAAATAATGATTTGATCAATGACGTTATTATTCTATGGAAATAGTTTACTACAAAGACAGCAGCTGCAATTGGTCAACAGTTAAATAAGTAATGATTTTCGACCGCGATTTTCAGTTATCGTTCACGCGACTTTCATTTTAACCCTTTAGTTATTTGACCTCCCAATGTAGTAGATTTAGATTTGATATTTAACTATATTTAAGTTAATTTAACTTATTAAATGAAAAGGCAGATTGAACCATGTCTGCTGCTCTTGAGTGATATTTACATGTAGTTTGACAATCATCATCATTAGAGGTTTTATGGTCAGCAGTTTTGAGTTCTCTCGTGTTAGTAAATTTGGTCATTTTGTGGCGTCTGATTAATTGTACAACACGATTCGCCAGTGGCACTAGAAAGGAAGCGAGTTTTGATACACTCGCAGAGTTACAGTTTCAGTTGTCCCAAATGGCAGGTGCTTTCTCGCAGCCTGGGACGTGAGTACGTTTGTTATTGCTCTCAAACATGACAGACCGAAACCAAACCTACCGAAACGGAAGGGTATCGATCCATTCCAATGTTCAGCGAGGTTCTGCTAATCGGCAAACGTCCTTTTCAGGACGGGGCAATGCCTGGATAAAACTGCCCTTTTTTGAGCACATTGCAAACAAGTTTCGAAGACCCACTCTATTCTTCAGCTTAACATCGAAGGCTTTACTGCAAGCAAGGTGAACGTTCTCCATTACCTTGCTCTGCAGTCTGAGGCACTCGTCATCCTACTACAGAAGACCCAATGCACTCATGCAGAAAAGTTGGTACTTCCAAGCTACCAACTAGCTCGGTCTTCTTTAAGCAGGAGGCATGGCCTTGCCACGTTTGTCCACGAGCGACTAAAGTACACGCTTTTGGACCAATCTTCATTGACATCAGAAATCGGATGGTGTGTGTGGACGTTAATGGTTATAAAATAGTCAACGTCTACAAGTCAAAGTCTACAAACCTCCACCAACACGATTGCGATCTTTGGATCTCCAGTGTTTCCTCACCCCTGTCTTTATACTAGCAATTTTAACTGTCTTCATGCTGATGGGGTTACGATAATAATAGTCCGGACGGTGAGTGCTTGGCCGGTTGGACAAGTATTAATTGTCCTGCCCTCTTATACAATGCCAAGGACGCCGCCAGTTCTTACTCCGGCCCCCGGAACACCGTGGAGATGAGATGTTTAAGTCTAAGGTTCGCACATCTAAACCCCCTACTATCCAATCAGGAAAAAGTTCTCGGTCAACAGAAACTAGGCGCAGGAAACTTAGCTCATCTCTTACCTCTGAAATTACTGACGATGAACTGGAGCTGGCACAGCTTTAAGCGGATGCCTAGGTGGAGGAGATGAAAAGGCAAGCTGCTATAGATAGGGTTAGGTACAAAGCAAAAGTTTTTAAGAAACAGGCACAAATTCAGGCCAAGCAACGTAAACAGCAGTTTTTGCCAAGCAACTATTCTGACCAAAGTTCTAAACGGAGCTCACGCCACTCTAAAATCAGCAAATTATCAACATTTTCTAAAGAGCTTGACCGGCGACTGGGCTTAGGCTTCTGTGAAATAAAAAAAGAGGTACCTCTACTACAGCATTTGCACCAGGAATGACCGTTGGGGCCGCTGCTAAGCAGACAGACATGCAAAAAATGAGCAACTGGGCCCGGGAGAGAACCACGAGAAATGTAAAAACTGTCGGGGTCGCTGACATACTCGAAACATCGCATTTTGCCAAGCCAGTAGATGAGGTACAGATGAGGTCAAAGGTCGGTGATAGAATGAGCCAAGAATGTCACCGAAACATTCCTTGTTCCCCTGGGTATGAAAATTTTATTCCTGCCTACATTAAAAACAGCGCTAAACAAAGGCAACCGGAAGTAAAACAGGAAATGGTGCAGGACTACAAATCGCTTAGGTCTCGTAAGGATTTTTTGGATGACGCTTTTTTGATCGGATATGATGGAACCAATGCCTTATGTTATGTTTTATAATCAAATAATGAATCTCCTGGATTGGTGCCCTTACTCGGATAGAAAATTACCAGTTTTAAGAGCAGCATGTTTGCATACAGCCGCCCAAACCATTGCTGTTGTCATATCTAACACCTCCGGCTTTGATGAGGACGCAAAAATTAACATGGCTTTAAATCGCTTGTCACAGAGGTTTGGAGTACACGGTCTACTCTAAGCTTTTAAAATTAACAGCGGCTTACTAGGACTTTTGTAACATGATCAAAAAAGCAATCAAAAAGACTATTCTACGCTGGTATCGAAACAATTATATTTCGTGTTGGGCTGCGGAGTGTGAATCCCTCTATAAAACCTTCCTGCAGTTTCCTCAAGGAGACGACTCAAGTTTGGCTGCTACAGTTTTGCTTACCAAGCTTGACAGAAAGCGGAGGGATCAATGGTCTGAGACAGTTCGGAGCATCGACTTTTCACACTCTAGTCGAAAAGCATGGAGTATTTGAGCAACTTTGCTGGTAGGTTACGACACTCTCCTCGTCACTGTCCCGTCTCAGCTGTGCTATTGCGTCTCAGCTTGTCCAAAGTGGGAGATACGAGGCTGTTGACCGCAAGTCATCTCAACTTGTCTCTCAAGAAGTGTCTGACCTTTGGAGGGCCACAACACCAGACCCAGTAAATAGCTCTGACAGTTTTTCACAGAGAGAATTTACTGCTGCCCTTCAACACTTAAAACCAGGTAAAGCTCCGGGACCTGATTCCATCTTCCCAGAGCTTATAATTCATGCTGGAGCTGCTTTGATGTCCTGGTTACGTGACTTCTTTTCTTCCTGTATGCGCCGACTCAAAATTTCCAAGATCTGGAGAAGAGCGCTTATTGTCGCAATCCCAAAGCCAATCAAAGCCGTGGGGGACCCAAAGAGTTATCGACCGATATCTCTGCTCTGTGTCTCCTACAAGACCCTCGAGAGGCTTATCAACGCCCACGTTGAGCTATTAATCGATACACTGCTCACTAAAGAGCAGGCTGAGTTCCGACGCGGGAAGTCAACCGTAGATCAAGTTGTTCTGCTGACTCAGAACATCGAGGATTATTTTGAGGCTAAGAAGAAGGCCGGTGCCGTATTTGTCGATCTGACAGCTGCTTATGACACTGTCTGGCACCGTAGCCTTACTTGCAAGCTGCTGCTGAGACTTTTCCCGGATAACGCGGCCGTGCTTCTTATTTTTTCTCTTTCTTACCCCTATACTTTCTGCATGTTTAACGTTCGTCGTTGTGTCGCGTTTCCTTTTCATGCTTTGCTTAATGTACATTGCATATACTTAAATATTGTTACTAAGCGTGAATAAAATATCATCATCATCATCATCATCATCATAAGCGCATGGTCAGAATAATTATGGAGCTTGTCCAAAACAGAAGTTTCACTCTTACCACCGGTGACAGCAAGCAAAGCAGGTTACGCCGTCTTAAAAACTGCATTCCTCAGGGAGCGGTCTTGGCTCCCCTCTTATTCAATATCTATACGTACAATCTGTCTTCCATGATTTCCAGAAAGTGTGCTTATGCTGATGATTTAGCATTGTTGCATTCTTCTGGAAACTGGAAGGACTTGGAGGGGACTTTAAGCCAAAACATGTCTAGTTGTCTACAATTTCAGCGTATCTCCAGACTTGGAGGTTGAAGCTCAGTCACACCAAGACGGTGACAACTGCCTTTCACTTAAATAACCGAGAGGCCAAACGTGAGCTAAAAGTCTACAAAAACGGTAGACTTTACCGTTCTGTCCAACCCCTACTTATCTTGAAGTAAAACTGGACAGATTGCTCACGTTTCGTCACCACTTAGTGGCATTGCGCAAAAAACTATCCTCGCGCGTCACACTGCTGAGACGACTTGTAGGCTCAGGATGGGATGCCGGTGCCAAAACACTACACATAGCTGCCTTATCTCTAGTCTACTCAACAGCTGAGTACTTCGCGCCAGTCTGGTGTCACAGCGCTCACACTCGCCTCATCGACAGTGTCTTGAACGATGTCTTGCGCATAGTCATTGGATGCCTGCGTGCCAACGGACCACTTACCCATACTTTCAGGCATCCAGCCAACTGAGTTTTGTCGACTGGAAGCGACACTCTCCTTGGCTCACCGTGGATCTCTGAACCCTGATCATATTTTGTATGGTCTTTTAAGTGGGTCCTCGGATGCTCGCCAACAGAGACTAAGATTTAAACGCCCATTTGTTCCAGCTGCAAGGAATCTTTTGGACAACCTTGCCAGACTTGGCATCCGTGCTTCTGAATGGACAAATCATAAATGGAATACGGAGTACTGTAAAAATGCTTCCAGAATCCGTGTTTTTATACACAGGACCGGTGCCAGGCCTATTGGGATGAGCTTGTTTCGAGCAGGTTGGGTTAAGCTCAACCGCCTGAGAACTGGTGTTGGGCGATTCCATTTTTCCATGCACAAATGGGATTTCGTTCCTTTACCAAATTGTGAGTGCGGCGCCGCTGAACAAACCGCAGGCCACGTTTTAATAGCGTGCACCATACACCGGGCAACACATGGAGCACGAAGCCTGACGGTTTTGGATGACGAAACTTGATGCGGCTTAACAACATCACTTCCAGCATCTGATCCGGGCAGTACAGCAGCCTGGGGTAGTAAAAGGATAAACTCTCGCTTCCAGTTCTGTTTGTGTCTGACCTGCGGTGGATGTCCTTCCAAACAACGAAAACGACGAGTTTTCTTTTTGACAGAGCAAAAAAGTTTTAGAAAGCACGTAATGCTGGCAAACCAAATAAAATTCTCATTTGTTGTCAATCAGCAAGGGCTAAGCCAGAATTTTATAAAATTTCTTTAAAATGAAGACAAAAAAACCAAAGTTTTTTTCCTAATTAATTTCCATGTGAAATAAGTGACTTTATAGGACGATGTGATTATTATTACCGATTCAATCTGTTGATTCGTTTTATTTCCTGCGGTAAACTTGCTTTTGTGTTGAATATACGAACTGACTTCATTGGCTGCCAAATGAAGTCAGTTCGTACATTCAACACAAAAGCAAGTTTATTTTCATGAAAAAATGAGTGGATTTGAGTGTCAATAAAACAAACCAAGATCGTGCTGAAAGAAAAAAGTACTGTAAACGGCTGTAAACGCGCCTTTAGCCTTAAAAACTCGTGATTTACCGACAACACACTGATAGTCCGCTTTGCTCAATCGCTACACTCGATTCGTTCTTTATTGTGTACGTCTACAAATGCTACATAAAAGGTCTCTGTGTTTTCCTCGTCGAACAGCAGTAGCAGTGTCAGTTCCATCCCGGTTAACTGAACCCGGTCCGATTCTAATTAGGCGTTACACATGCACTAGTAAATATAAACCTTTGGTTTAAAAAGCTGATCTCATACATGCCACTTCAAATTACGCTCATGTACGTTTTCCGAGTGGACACGAAACTAAAATTTCTTTAAGAGATGTCGTACCTTTTCCTGGTGATGAAGTAATTGATAAAGTAGACGACGAATGCGAAAGTAAAAGTTTTGAAATGAATAAACAAACCTTACATCATTCTCTCAACAGTGAAAATACAAAGGAAGATGATTCTCAAATAGAGAATAACCCTTCCGGACAATCTCCTTCTGAAAGAAGTGATAGAACGACTGAACAAGTTCCCTTGAGACGTTCCACAAAAGCACGAAAAAATCCCTATCGTGTTATGTATAAATAAGTTAATTGTTTATTATTTTCATTGTTATAGTTTCGTTTATAAGGGGGGTGAATGATGTGATTATTATTACCGATTCAATCTGTTGATTGATCCGATTGCCTGCGGTAAACTTGCTTTTGTGTTGAATATACGAACTGACTTTACTTGGCAGCGTGCAAGCGGAGGAACCAGTTGTTTCGTTTAATTGCATTTGTTGTATGTTTGCTAAACTTTTGAATAAAGGCTTGTTATACAACATAGGATCATCAGAAATTTCAAAACTTTTACTAAAACTTTTTGTGTGGCTATTAAAGTTTATTATTCTAAAAGTTGTCTAGCATTAAGTTTTCTGATTATTGTAACTTTATAATTGTAACACAAAAAAGTTTTAGCTGTAAATCTTGTATTCACAAAAGCAAGTCAGCCAACAAGAGTTAATGCAACCGCGTTTAAACCAAGAAATTGTTTTACTGTCCTGCGCGAGTCACATAAGAAACTATTTAAACTATGTTTTTTTATGCGAAGTAAATAAGCGAAACACCATTAATTACCGTAAACAACCAAATACAATAGAAAAGTTCGAAGCTAACCAAAATCTATAGCAAAAAGTTGAAAAAAAATTTACTCAGTATTCCCTTTTTAAGTCTTTTACTTTGGACACAGTGCTATTCTATGAAGATATTTTTGTGAACTTTAAAGCTGATTGCATGAAATAAAAGCAACATGATTTTCTGAATGGATAGAGTTGTATCCTGAAGCTTTGTTCATGGAAAGCATTAATACATTTTTGGAAAAATTTATTTTGTGGCAAAGTGAAAACAATATGGAAACAAAAACGTTTAAAAAAATTAAACAAAATGATTAAGCTCTGACATACACCTGACGTTAATACCCGTTGTAAGTTTGCTGTTTGTTCAATTTCTTACTCCAAATGTTTACGCTAAACGTATCAATTTTACTAAACAAACAAAAGTACGCCGAGCCTATACGCCCAGCGTAAACAAATGTAGGCTAATATAGCCCTAGTGTACCACCATGTCGTTAACGGCACTTAGCGTTTTCTTTTTCGGCTTTGTTATATGTATTTTCTATTTAAACAAAGATTAATTTTTACAAGGTATAAAATAGCAACTAGCAGCCTGTTTGAAGCGTTTAAAACAAAACAATTACCATCTTTCAGAATGCAGCAAATGCAAAAAGTTGCGGAAGGTTTTGAAATAAATTTTGTGTCATATCGAATTATCAAAGACCAATTTTAGCTTGACAAGCGTATCGTTTGACTAAATTTAACAAAGCCAGGATATTACGTAAATCTACTTAATTGCAAAATTGCCTCAAAAGTATAGAATTCTATGTTGAAATAAGCCATGCTCTACAATAGCTTTTTGAGCTTGAAAAAAAACTCTAAACAATTTTCTAAAGTCAGTTTTCTATTAAATAAGATGGAATCAGTTTCATTTGATAAGAAATTCTTTTTGTTACTTTTCGTAGATGTCTTGACCCTATCAAAGTGCTGTTTAATAGCTGCTCTGCCAGTGGTTTTTGCTCAACCATAAGCCAAAACAAAACAAAGTTGTCAGATGCTATTTTTTTATTTGAAAAAGCCTTGTTGTCCTCTTTAATAGTAAAAAAAGAGACAAAAGACATATTAATACACGTAGATCACGTGCCATACAGCTGTCGCCGTTTCTCTGGGCCCACGGTGCGCACCTTACAGCGACACGGGCGCATGCGGCCTTAAATTGTAGTTTATTGGGCGGCCGTGCACACATGTCACCCTCTTAACTTCAACTAATTATAAATTTAACCCAATAAAACTATTTCTTTATTGCATCCTTGTTTCGAAAAGAGTCATATAAGAAGTAACTATGAAAATTGTAGAAGCAATTATTCTAAATAGTGAAAAAAGCAAAGTGAAGATAAAAAACAGAAAATGTTTTTAATAGCGCGATTTGCTTTGATCGCAGATAAAGATTTTTTGTTGGTCTTTACTTAGTTTTCTAATGAAAGTCGCTGGTAGTGTTTTGTTAAAGCAAATTAGGTAATGCGGCCGACAACAGTAAAAATATGTGTATTGACCTGACATGGACCAATACTATTGGAAGGTTATGCAGAAAAATGCAGATTGTTTGTTTGATTAATTATTATCGTTAAAACCGAAAATTATAGCCAAAGTTAGGGAGACTGGAAATGCTGAACGTGGTTCTCTACTTGGTATTTCTATCAATGCTTAATGTGATGAAAAGTATTCTAAGAAAGAAAGTTTGAATTATTATTACCAAATTAAATTAACAAAATTGATCATCATATATCACCACTTTATCAAAACGAAGTTCTCTTCCATGACTGCAGATTACTTTTAGGTACAAGGTTTCAAATGTAGACTAATTCCCCATCATACTTTTATTACACTGGCCTTTATATTGTTTCTTAAACAATTTGATATCTTGATGAAATATTTCACCCTGGTCTTTCGACTAATCTCCCATGTTATCCTTAAATTCATCGATATGAGAATGCAGAATACAAAGCTTTAGCAACATCCTGCATCTCATCTTTTTATATGCATATACAAGTTCCTCCACAATTTTTTGAAATTAGCTCCCTTATGATTTCCGAGGAAACCTTCAACAGCAGAAACAAAACTTTTCCAAGCTTTTTGCTCAATTGCAGATAGCTTTTTCAGAAAACTTTGGAATTCATAAGTCTCTCCACTTTAAGACCCACAAAAACTCCAGCTTTGACCTTTGCCTCTGACAACTTTTGGAACAACTCTTGGATGTGTTTGAAAGCATCACATTCTGGGTTCAAGCTCTTCACAAACTGCTTAATGAGGCCCAGTTTGATTTGCAAAGGTGGTAGTAGCACTTTTTGGGTTCCACCAACGGTTTTTGCTTTACGTTTTGAGCTCCAATATGATAGCTACACCTAGTAGGCCAGTTTCTCGTTTTCCCAGAGACATAGATAGCAAGAGAACTTATTAAAGCTTTCTTGAAGCCCCATTAAGAAAGCTATCATCTTAAAATCTTTAATAACCTCCAATTGTATGGGACATACTGAAAACCACTTAGCAAAAACGAAGCAAAAGTTGACGCTCTAGCGACGCAAAAGTTTTATTTTTACTGAATGAGCCAGTGGAATGGAGAGACATTTGTTTGTGTTGTACGATGAGACAGCTTTGAGGCTTCTTCATGATCTGTCAATAAAGAGTTGCCAATTGAAATATTGCAGAAAATCTCTATAACTTGGAAAAGTCCTCTTATACCATGGCAGTAATACAAACCAACTTTGAAAAAAAGGTTAAAAAATCACTATGCCTATTCCTCTGGGAAATAAATAGACGTCTTTATTAAGTAAATCCCATTGCTTCAATCTAGATATTAAAAGCTTGGCATTGGATTTTGTCAGTACCATCTCTCAAATGATATCGTTGATGTCTTCGTGACTAATAAGGTAATAGGGACAGTTTTCATCGACCAATCAATGCAGACGACTTCGTAATAGATGGTGATGATAACGCACTTTCCTCTGTTTCGGCATCAGAGCTTGTCTCTGCTGGACAGCATTAATCTCTTGTAGGTTTCTGTGGTACACTAGGCAGGTCAGTGGTATGAGGAACTGGCGTAGTAAATGATGATGGAATGTCGGGATACTTGATGGGAGGTGCGTTTTTTCCTTGTTTCGAGGGTTTACCATGCAGAAGTAGTGATCTGTATAAGAATTTGAAGGCTCACGCCAGATACGGGGTATAGAGAAATGCATAGATCTTTTCTCTCCTCTTAAATAAGCTTCTAGAGTACGGCGCAGTAAACACATATGACGTGTAATGTCCAGCGTTTATCTTAGTCACCGATGGGAATTCAGAAATGATAGAAATGAGCTTCTGCACGAATGCAGTTGCTCAAACAGTGTTATTTTGCTCTTTTGGCAAAAAATTACTGAAAGGAATCGGCTGACTATTTGCAATCACACTTCTTCAATATTATGCTACAATCGATGAGAACTTAACATGTAACTGTGAACACAAGAGCTTATTACCTATACAAATGCTAAACTATATGATGAAAATAGTAGAAATAATTGTTAATCAAAGCCGTCCGATCGTGCGCAGACAGTTGTCTTAACGAGCTTGCAGATGTGAGAGCGGTGTTTCCTGTATTCATTCCCGATCCGACCAACAGGGACAGTGCAATCCTGGCCCATCTCTTGAAATGAAAGACTCAGCGTGGAAAAGAGGAGTGCGTAAAGTGTACCCATGTGCAGCCTCTTGACTTGCCTCCTGAGTGAGTGAGACTGAGGTTTTTGCGCGATCGTTTCGGATTTACGCTATTGTGGTGCTGTTTCTACCCAATTTTCAAAAAAGGATAGGATTTATGTTTCCTCTTGTTTTTCCTTCTGTTTATATGAAAAATGTACATTTGTTCGGTTCATGCGTGTTTCATCTGTTACGTCATCAACTCATAGACGGAATTAAAGAATTTATTCTTTAAAATATTGGATAAAAACACGAAAATGAAAAAACTGATATATTTACAAACCCAAAATTTAACGACAATGATAGCTGCTTTCAGGTGTTTTCCAGTATAGTAAATCAAAAACCGACGGTTATTTCAAAGAAACAATAAAAAAAATTTTTTGTTACACAGTGTTATTTTTTCTGTTACCGTAAGTAATATTAAAAAGTGAAATATTTATTAAAACAGCAATATGTCGGCAGCGTGGCGATTAGGTAGGAACGCCGTATAGGTCGACATAGTGTTGGTTCTGACTTTCGTCATTTCGTTGGGTCTTTTGGAAACACTCTTGACGAAATTTCTTTTTAGCTTCTAAATCTTAGCAATAAACTCTAACGAAAGTCCTATTTCAACATAAAAAACTAAAAAAAGCAACGAAAAGCTTTTAATCACACAACTATAAATCCATGTTCAGCAATAACAGCAATAGGCTCTCCGAAAGCAAGTCGGGGCAATGGCTTAGTGATTGCCCCCAAATTCAATGCCTCCGACCTTGTCCAACACGTCAGAAAATAACTAAAGAAGATCATAATGATGATGATGATGATGATAATTATCAACCACACAAGTACAGTGCTTTCGACAAAATATCTCCAATATATATTTTTTAAAAGCAAAAACTTAAAACGTTTTATTGTAAATTTATTGTAACTATTGTAAATTCTACCACCAATCACGCCTTTTATGTTGCAGGTTCCTATCATTTTACACTGAGAAAATGTCAATTTTTTTTATTTTAATTTTTACTTCGAAGTATGAAAAACTGCTGTGTTTGTTTAACTAATTGCTCTTATGTTTGTTCTTGGCAATCTCGTTTATTTTGTTTATTTGATTGTAAATAAATCATCTATGAATTATGAACTTATTTTTTTATTCCATTTATATGATATTCATCTATAATCTCTACAAACAATATTTAAAACACAATGTAACATTATGTAATTACATCACATTGCGATTCCAAAAAGTACACCAACTATAGCAATTTTTAGAAAAAACAATTTTATGAAAAGACAAGTTGCAGAATGTTCTTTAAAAAAGATCTAATTATTAGAGATAAAGGCTCATTTCCATTTCGAGCGTCGACTGGAGTATTCTTTGTTTCTTTTATTAATTTTTTTGCTTCGCTAGCGCTCAAACGCAGAAAAAAGTATAAAAATCAACGAAATAAACAAAGAGAATTCCATTCCACGCTCATAGTGGAATGGAGCATTCTTTCTTTTCTTATTGATCTTTCTGCGCTTAAAATCTAAGCGAGCGCTAAGCGAAGCAAAAAACAATCAATAAAACAAACTAAGAATACTCCATTTCATGCTCGTAGTGGAAACGAGCCTTTAGCAATTATCTTGTTAAATTGCTGGTTGAAATAAACAGTCGAAAGATAATTTTTGACCTTTGTTTTAAGTAAGAGCTTTTTTATTTCGTTATCACAAAAAGCGTATTTTCGACCATTAATTAGACGTGAGGATTTTTTTATCATTAATAGATTCATTCGGTAAATTTCAAGTTATCTAATGCCCTCTATTCTTATTTTATTTTGAAAAGTCGCCAGCAGCTAAAGCAGCAGCTAAGAGCATTTACAGCATTAAATTTTTAGCAGATGTTTTCTGCCACGCCAATAAAAAGAAATAATTACGACACGAATAAAAAATTACAAGCTCTGATGATAACAACATCGTACTCAGGACCGGTTTAGGACTAATTAATCCACTCCACTCCCAAAAAAAAATTTGGAATTCGGCCACGCAGAAATCTTGGTAAAAATAAAAAGATCTGCTCGCGGAGAAAAACCACATTTTGACTATGAAGATTTATTCTTGGTTTTCACTTAGTTTCAAAGTAAAGTTTAGGTTTGTTGGGTGTGGCTATTCAACCCCAAAGCTGTTTCATCCTAAAATTCCGTGTCTTTAGGGGTCTTTTGCAAAATGAGCTTCCAATTGGGGCGTTTGAAGTGCGGTTATGCCGGCCCTGATTGTGCTTTAACTAGCCATATTGACACAACAAGAGATAAAAGCATACAATAAGCGCCTGTAATAATCATAATAATAATTATCAAGTAACACTCTACAAACAAAAGGAAGAGTCGTTATACAAGTTAGGATTCGCTTGGACATACGACGATTGATGTTTGAACATTTACAAAAGTTAGATCTTTGCTATCTTTGTGTCATAATTTATATAATACCAATCATATGCTTTTCAAAATCCCAATAAATTTTAACAAATCAAACATCTTAAAAAATTTATTAAAAAAATTATGCAACCACAGATTTCAACGAAAACAAACTACTTTTTCTCAGAACAATCATGAAAGTGAGGGAGTTTGCTCCTTGCAAGATAGTCACTTTTTGAGTAAGTAGCCTATATTACAATCGAAAAATATTTGGACTATTAGTGATTTTTATAACAGAAAAAATGGATTGCTTTTATAAATCTTTTGTAATTGATAAAATACCATTTAAAAAAACAAAATAAAAAAATGAAAGTTTTTATTACATAATTTTTTAATTACAATGTAATAATTGTATTTTTTGATTTAAAAAAGTATTTGTTCTATATGTCAAGGATATTCCAAGATCTAAAAGTAATCATTTTTGACATCAAAACCTAAATGCATAATTAATATTCAATAAACTGATACATAAAGATATTAAGATAAATAACAACATCTTATTCCTAGTTGAACTTGGTGTTTGCTAGTCTTTGATAGCGTCCCCCAAGTGGGTCGTCGACTTCAGTAGTTCACGAGATTTATCGATTGCTGAATAGAGGCTTATTGCGATTTGTTAGCGTTCCCGGTTTTTATACAAAATTAGATTAATGCAAGGTTTCACTTGACTTTCCAAGACAGGAAGACGCCTTGTAGCCTTTGATTTTAAGCGAAGACCATTTATTTTTTAGACCTTTATTTTTTCTTTGTTAAGTCAAGTATAATTGCTTACAATTGTATCGATGTTGTTCTGGTTAATTAGTAACAAATGCTGCTTTCTGCTTTATGCCGAATCAATATTTTACTGTACTATAAATTAAATAGCATGACCCGATTAGAACATTTGCTGGGAAGTGGCACAACAGAATGTTTTAATTGACTTTCAAAAACCAAAAATTAATTTGTTCTTTGTTATGGAAAAAACATTAAAGAATTTTTGGGAATTGTCGTAATAAATATACGGTCATCAAAGTTTTTAAATAAATTTTAAACTTTAATTAAAGTCGTCTGAAAGAATTTGATAAGCAATGCTTTATATGTGATGGAAGATATAAAAGATTTTAACAAAACAAAAATGAAATATACAACTAACGTTTTCAGTCAACAACCAAAAAAATAAACTTTTTTAATACAGACGAAATCGGTTAATGGCATATTTAATTTGCCAGACATTTTTATGCGATTATCTGATATATGCGTTTAACCGATTTATGTGATTACCCTTCGACCACGTTGTAGATTGCCAATTTGGTTTGCAATGCTTCTACGTCATTAAGATATTGTACAAACACCGGCAAGAAAATACGCAATTTTAATGCTTGTTTATACTCAACTTTATATACTCAAATCTTCAACTAACTTTGTTTTCCTGATTTTCTCCCGAAAATTCTCCCGAAAAAAAAATAAATAAATAAAAGGCCTTCACCTCGATTTTGTTTCCGATTTCGCTATTTTTCTCCCGAAATCATAGTGATCTCTAAGAAAAAAAAAAGGTTTTATTTTACTTCTTTTGTTTTGTATTTCGCAGCAAATAGCAGCCACCCTGACAAATTAAGTTACCGCTGTTTATTTTGTCGATCCCATTGTAGATTGCATTGTTGTTTCACAAATGTTTTCTCCCCGGGAAATAATGCGATTAAGTGAATGAAGATAGCAACTGCGACGAAAATCTTATATGATAATCCGATTTATTCCTTTAAGCGATATGCGATTAACCGATGTTTTTACTTAATGAGAGATGAGATTTGGTTCGGGATTTCAGATTCGTATGGGATAATCCGATTTATTCCTTTAAGCGGTATGCGATTAACCGATTCATCAGTATATGAAATATAAAAATTTAAAGAAATATATTATGAATGTAAACTTGGCTCTAGTCCTCCTGGCATCAAACCTAAACTATTTTCAAGTAAAATTAAGTAGAAAATGAGACCTTGGCCTAAACTGGTCGTCCAGTACAGGCCAAGGTCTCAATTCAAGGGCTTCCCACCAGTGGCCTGCGGAGTGTTTTCTGAAGTGACGAAAACTAAATTAGCAGATGATTTAACAGACGACTTTAATTATTGAGAAAAAACTTGCCCGACAAGCAAAAACCTTTATTTATTTTATCAAAACCTTTCGCTGGTTAAACTGGTGATTTTAAATGAAAATAAAACATCGTGGGAATATTGGACAAGGTTTTGACTTGAAGTCGAAGGAAAAAAATCTCTTAAAATCAAGTAAAAACCAAAAAAAAGGTCTTCCTTTGTCAAACTTGCCCACAATGTTTTATCTACATCTAAGGTCACAATTTCAGTTTCGAATATTTCTGGTTAGCCAATGTGCTTCTTTATTTCAAAAGGTTAAACGCTTTTGATTTATGAGTAATTTTATAATATTCAAGGCAAAAGTCGTTTTTTTTCGACAAATCACGTGTAAGCTACTGATTGATTTTGTTGTCAAAAACGTAATCCAAGTTGTTTGGTTTTCCATCATTTTGAAAACTAAATTTTATTATAAGCCAATGGAATAACAAAACTTTTTAACGAGTTTCTAAAAAATTATAAGGGTTTTCTACAATAATATTGTCGTAAGTATCTCCGCATTCATCCTGCGAAGATTGAGTTTGGTGTTGGCTCATTTGCTTTGCTCCTTCGTTTGGTTGATCATCTACTGTATAAAATTCGCAAGCTTCTGGTGTTTTTTTCATTTTTTTCTCGTTTACCGTGGCGTATGTAATATTGTCAGTTTTTTCAACGGCTGGAATTGTATTTTCGATAGTAAAATAATAGATTTCTTGAACCGTGTCGTTGACATTTTTTTCCACATAATTTCGATTTTCATGGTAATTTTCATATGAAGAAACGAATTTAAATGATTCTGATTCAATATTTGTTTTTCCGCCATCGTCATGTTCTGTTGAAAAAAAATGAGCTTTTGTGACTTTCGGTCGTTTTTTCTGTTGTTTTCTACAAGTGATATAAGCAATAAATGCTAATATTACTAATAAAAACAAACCCACACCAATATAAACATAAATAGAATTGTGTTGCAAAGAAGTTGTAGTTCTTTTCCAATTGGTTTTGGTGGGTTCCATTGATGTAATAAGCTTCTGTGGTGTTTTACTGAGTTCCATTGAAATAATGGGTTTCAGGGATGTTTTGCTAAATTGCACTTTCGTAATGGGTTTTTCTGTTGTTTTATTGAGTTTTATTGGGGTGATTGTTGGTTCTTTTATTGTTGTTTGACAAATAAAAGTCAAAGGATAAGAGCAATTATTATCATGAAGTTGATAATTTATTTCATTGACAAGAATCGCATAAGATATACAAGAAGTTTTGCTTTCTTCCATTGATGATGAATAAATATTTAGATTTTGGGAATAATTTTTTCCATCAATCCAGTGAAATTTACCACCTTGCTTAGAAAGTCCTATTCTGAAGTACTGAGTATAACGGTTTCCGAGAGCATTTTTTCCCAGATATTCCAACATTGTTTGGTTATTTATTATTGCTAGTGTTCCATTCTCTTTTTGTACGCAAACTTGGTTGGCTTCCGTATAATTTTTCTGATTACCATAATATGTATAAATAAAACTCGCCGTTTTTCTTTTATATGGATAAGATGGACGTTTGCTCTCCATTTTTGATTAGCAACTATAAACTAAATAGAATTAAGAATTTTTCTAAAATATTTTATTTTTTCGGGTTCGTTTTGTTCCATAAAAACATTGAATTCAAGCGTCGACAAAAAAAATAATAGTAATTGGTCAAGGGCGTTTTGGTGCGACCGGGTTGGTCCGGGTTGGTCCGGGTTGGTCTGGACCTGTAAAGACTCCGGGTTGGTATCTAATCCTAACCCAAACACTAAGCCTAACCTTATTCCTCACCCTAACGCCAAAAAGGGCTTGGTGCCAAACAGGGTCCATTTTCTTTTTTACTCATAATACAAAACTTTTTAGTTTGCTCGCAGCGTTTAATGCCACAACGGATAAAAGCTCTGTTATAAACCATACGACGCTATTTTGTGTTAAAGGCAGGAAAACAGTGAAAAACCTGTCTGGACCAGGTATCAGTGCGGTCGACTCGATAAACAAATTGATATAAACTGCTTATCATATCTGTGTGACTTCATTGCTTGAATGAATCACCAGATCCTGAGATAAGTTTTACTTTAGTTTTAATTTTTTAAATTACGAATTAGATAGCCAATTTTCAGACACATTTTTGGATTTGCTAAATAAATTTCTCCAACATGAAATATAGTGTATTAATCTATGTTATCCAGAAACTGACTTTGTCCGTTTTAGTTTATCCAAACTAACATTTTAGTTTTTTTAATTTTAAATAAAAAGAATATAAGATTAAGTGTATATAAAAAATAATAGCTACTTTTAGCTGTAAATTTAAAGAGCTAACTAGCCTAACTGTCTATATGATTCAAAAAACAGTACTGTAAAAACGTAATATTTCTCAGAAAAGTGCGTCTCATCCAGCTTATTACCACGTATCAAATTTTTGGTAATTTTCAAAAAAATTACTTGGGTTTTTGTAGCAAGCAAAAAGATAAAAAAGAAAACCAAGCAGGATATCATACCACCCAGCTAAATCTCGTCAGTGATGCATACCTCACTCAACTTCGAACCGACTGGTTGTTGTTATACAGGCAGGAGCAACACCACTAGACCAACCCGCAAAACAACTACTCGACTTTAAGTAAACTAGAAGTTTCTCCGGCTTTGCTGCTCAAGGAAGTCATAGCATTTACATGTACTATGTTGCAAGACCAAGGTCGCACCTCCTGATTAGGTCGTACACGGCAAGCGTTAACTCTAAACCGCCGAAATTTTTTTACAATAAATAAAAAAATAAAATTATTTTGGTGTTTTTTTCAGGTTGGTTAAATCTTATGATTGGTTAAAGCAAATAGGTATACCTCAGTGTTGTCAAAGTGTAAGTTTAAAATCTTTATATTTATTTAATTAAGGGGCAACAAAAATTTGTTAAATTGTGTCTATTAGTGACATCTAAATGAGCTGTTCAAAAAAGAGCAGCTGGACGGTAAAGGGTTAAGCATCGCATTTACTTTCCTAGAGCTTCACGAGCTAAAAAGAATATATATCTGTTAATATGAGGTATTTAGATAATATCTGTAAGTGACTAAGCCACTTAAAACAAAAAGCGCCGCGCTGGCGGTTCTTGGTTTATAAAACTATTGTTTAACTAATAAGCAAACTCTTCATCATATATCTTTTTAAATGCGTAAATTTTTATTTGAAAAGAAATATTGTCCAAAACTAGTTTCATTTTACAACAAAAAATTTCCTAGCTGTCCTGTTTTTGACTCTTTTCGATTTTAATGGTAATTTTTGATTTTTGTGCTTTTAGAAAAAAATCTTACAGAAAAATATATATATTTTGCTCTCATACATTAAATTTTGTACCATTTTCTATCTCATACACTAACCAAATTTTTCGGCAGTTTCTTCGTTTCAGTATTTTATAACCATTTTAGTAAAAACAAAGAACGGAAGACTATTGAGCAAAAAAGCTTGAATCGAGCTAAAACAATATAACCTAAGTCAGGGTTCCTCAAACTTTTTTAGTTGCGGAATTTCCAAGTTTTATATCATTTTAGCTCAGGAAACACTCAGTGAAAAAATTTTCAACGCAAGTTTGCCAAAAATGTAAATGGCTTTCTATTGTAGACTAATGCAAGCAAATAAACATTAGCTTTATTCAAGTGAAAGACGCTGCATCTACCAACTGTGATAACAAAAACTGAAACAGAAATTTTACCATGCGCGTAACTGCCAAGGCAGCCGTAAGCTTACCACGAATTATGCAGGGAGATCACATGTAATTAGTACAGTACACGCGCGCACAGTGCGGTTTCGATTACACGACATTCAGCCCCGCTCGCAAGAAATTTAGTAAAGGTTACGTTACAGAGAAAAGTAAACACGAAAATAGGTAGGCCTAAAAAAATAAACACTAAGCAAAACGGTCAAACCAATCGTACTGTAATCTATCGGGGGTCGTCTTGGCTACTAGAGCGCCAATTTAATGTAGTTTGCAGATCAGGTTGATTATCCGAATCATTTCTTCTAGGAAGATCATGCGAACCGCTGTTTGTTCTTTCTAATGTAGAAAACGAAATTTCGTTACTTTGCGAAAGACTCTGGGATTCATTTGTTTCTCCTGGACTGGCTGGAGTAGGTGCAATATCTCTGGCAGAAACAGTAACCTCCCGACCTTCGGGTGATAGTGCGACGGCGTAATTCTGTTTAGCGTGGAGCAAATCCATTTTTTCTACAACTGGGTCATACTTATCTCGTACATGTTTACGCACATACACAGGTCCAGGTTCGGTCATCCAGATTGGAGTGTTGGTACTAAACATAGAACGACGGGGAAATTTTAAAAAACGATCATGGGGAACTTCATTTGTAGCTGTGCAAAGTAATGAATGCAATGAATAAAAAACTTCCGGGATGACCATCTCCCAATCAGCAATTTCTAAGCCGTTTGTGCGGAGCGCCAGTTTTACAGTGTTCCAAATTACGCCATTAAAACGTTCGCACTGAGAATTACCACGAGGGTTATACACGGAGGAAAACGTACTCGCGATTTTCCGTTCGTTTAAAAATTCCTTAATCTCTTTCGATATAAAACACTTCGCAGTATCAGTGTGCACAATAGCAGGAAAACCAAACAAACTAAACAGTGATCTTAAACACGATATAACTGTGCGAGAACTGGTATCTTTACACGCGAAAGCAAAGGGAAATCGTAAAAATTCATCGACAACAGTAAAAATGCAATGATTTTTGGTGTTTGAAGGCAGAGGACCTTTAAAATCCATACTTAACCTTTGGAAAGGTTGCGAACTTTTGTTGTCTCGGCACTCAAGTATGCTGTATTATCAGGTCAGAAACTTTTGAATGACAAAATTCCATGTGCCGTAACCTGTTTTGTTGTATTTATTTTCTACTATGGCAAAGGTTTTTATATTTTTACAGGTATAAAATAGTTATCAACCAGTAGCCTATTTGAAGCAAAACAAAACAATTACCATCTTTCAGAATGAACCAAGTGCATAAAGACGCGGAAGCAATTTTGAAATAAGTTTTATGTCATATCGAATTATCAAAGACCAATTTTACCTTAAAAAGCGCATCGTTTAGCTAGATTTTACAAAGCCAGGATATTACGTAAATCTACTTAATTGCAAAATTGCCTCAAAAGTATAGAATTCTACTTTGAAATAAGCCATGCTCTACAATAGCTTTTTGAGCTTGAAAAAAAACTTTAAACAACTTTCATAAAGTTAGTTTTCTATTAAATAAGATGGAATCAATTTCATTTGATAAAAAATTCTTTTTGTTACTTTTCATAAATGTCCTGACCCTATCAAAGTGCTGTTTAGTAGCTGCTCTGCCAGTGGTTTTTGCTCAACCATAAGCCAAGACAAAACAAACTTTATCAGAAGCTCTTTCATTGACGTGAAAAAAGTTTGTAGTCTTCTTTCATAGTAAAAAATGACAAACGACATAGATCACGTGCGGTGCAGCTGTCGCCGTTTATCTGGGCCCACAGTGCGCAACTTGTAGCGACACGGGCGCATGCGGCCTTACATTGCCAGTTTATTGGGCGGCCATGCACACATGTCACCCACTTAACTAATTACAACTAATTATAAATTTAATCCAACAAAACTATTTCTTTATTGCATCCTTGTTTCGAAAAGAGTCACAAGATTATCGTAGTTTTTTGTTTTACTTCTTTTGTTTTGTATTTCGCAGCAAATAGCAGCCACCCTGACAGATTAAGTTACCGCTGTTTACTTTGTCGATCCCATTGTAGATTGCATTGTTGTTTCACAAATGTTTTCTCCCCGGGAAATAATGCGATTAAGTGAATGAAGATAGCAACTGTGACGAAAACCTTATGCGATAATCCGATTTATTCCTTTTAGCGGTATGCGATTAACCGATTTCTTCTGTATATTAGATATAAGAATTCAAAGAAATATATTACGAATGTAAACTTGGCTCTAGTCCTCCTGGCATCAAACCTAAACTATTTTCAAGTAAAATTAAGTAGAAAATGAGACCTTGGCCTAAACTGGTCATCCAGTACAGGCCAAGGTCTCAATTCAAGGGCTTCCCACCAGTGGCCTGCGGAGTGTTTTCTGAAGTGACGAAAACTAAATTAGCAGATGATTTAACAGACGACTTTAATTATTGAGAAAAAATTTTCTCGACAAGCAAAAACCTTTATTTATTTTATCAAAACTTTCACTGGCTAAACTGGTGATTTTAAATGAAAATAAAACATCGTGGGAATATTGGACAAGGTTTTGACTTGAAGTCGAAGGAAAAAAATCTCTTAAAATCAAGTAAAAACCAAAAAAAAGGTCTTCCTTTGTCAAACTTGCCCACAATGTTTTATCTACATCTAAGGTCACAATTTCAGTTTCGAATATTTCTGGTTAGCCAATGTGCTTCTTTATTTCAAAAGGTTAAACGCTTTTGATTTATGAGTAATTTTATAATATTCAAGGCAAAAGTCGTTTTTTTTCGACAAATCACATGTAAGCTACTGTATGAGTTTGCTGTCAAAAACGTAATCCAAGTTGTTTGGTTTTCCATCATTTTGAAAACTAAATTTTATTATAAGCCAATGGAATAACAAAACTTTTTAACGAGTTTCTAAAAAATTATAAGGGTTTTTTACAACAAGATTGTCGTAAGTATCTCCGCATGCATCCTGCGAAGATTGAGTTTGGTGTTGGCTCATTTGCTTTGCTCCTTCGTTTGGTTGATCATCTACTGTATAAAATTCGCAAGCTTCTGGTGTTTTTTTCATTTTTTTCTCGTTTACCGTGGCGTATGTAATATTGTCAGTTTTTTCAACGGCTGGAATTGTATTTTCGATAGTAAAATAATAGATTTCTTGAACCGTGTCGTTGACATTTTTTTCCACATAATTTCTATTTTCATGGTAATTTTCATATGAAGGAACAAATTTAAATGATTCTGATTCAATATTTGTTTTTCCGCTATTGTCATGTTCTGTTGAAAAAAAATGAGCTTCTGTAACTTTCGGTCGTTTTTTCTGTTGTTTTCTACAAGTGATATAAGCAATAAATGCTAATATTACTAATAAAAACAAACTCACACCAACATAGACAAAAGTAGAATTGTGTTGCAAAGAAGTTGTCAGTTGTGAGGAAATGGTTGAATGAGCTGTATTTATGAGAGTGTCTGCAGTAATACTACTTATTGCTGTTGTCATTATCACTTTTTCCACTGACGTAATAAGCTTTTGTGGTGTTTTACTGAGTTCCATTGAAATAATGGGTTTCAGGGATGTTTTGCTAAATTGCACTTTCGTAATGGGTTTTTCTGTTGTTTTATTGAGTTTTATTGGGGTGATTGTTGGTTCTTTTATTGTTGTTTGACAAATAAAAGTCAAAGGATAAGAGCAATTATTATCATGAAGTTGATAATTTATTTCATTGACAAGAATCGCATAAGATATACAAGAAGTTTTGCTTTCTTCCATTGATGATGAATAAATATTTAGATTTTGGGAATAATTTTTTCCATCAATTCACTGAAATTTACCACCTTGCTTAGAAAGTCCTATTCTGAAGTACTTAGTATAACGGTTTCGGGGAGCATTTTTTCCCAGATATTCCAACATTGTTTGGTTATTTATTATTGCTAGTGTTCCATTCTCTTTTTGTACGCAAACTTGGTTGGCTTCCGTATAATTTTTCTGATTACCATAATATGTATAAATAAAACTCGCCGTTTTTCTTTTATATGGATAAGATGGACGTTTGCTCTCCATTTTTGATTAGCAACTATAAACTAAATAGAATTAAGAATTTTTCTAAAATATTTTATTTTTTCGGGTTTGTTTTGTTCCATAAAAACATTGAATTCAAGCGTCGACAAAAAAAATAATAATAAATAATCAGTTCTAAATTTTTTGACATTGAAAAACCATTGTATAATTTCAGCAAATTGATTATTATAAAAAATATTCTGGATTTTGCAGTTAAACATTTTACACTTTTATCAATGACGCATTGCCTTTACAAAGAATCATTGTTTCTGCCACGCCGTCCCAACTTAGCCAATGTGATGCTCGTTCAAGTGATTTTGATTGTTATTGTTTTGTTTTAGCGTTTATACAGCAATTATAACTTTCAATATCAAACGTTTTTAATTGGTCAAGGGCGTTTTGGTGCGACCGGGTTGGTCCGGGTTGGTCCGGGTTGGTCTGGACCTGTAAAGACTCCGGGTTGGTATCTAATCCTAACCCAAACACTAAGCCTAACCTTATTCCTCACCCTAACGCCAAAAAGGGCTTGGTGCCAAACAGGGTCCATTTTCTTTTTTACTCATAATACAAAACTTTTTAGTTTGCTCGCAGCGTTTAATGCCACAACGGATAAAAGCTCTGTTGTAAACCATACGACGCTATTTTGTGTTAAAGGCAGGAAAACAGTGAAAAACCTGTCTGGACCAGGTATCAGTGCGGTCGACTCGATAAACAAATTGATATAAACTGCTTATCGTATCTGTGTGACTTCATTGCTTGAATGAATCACCAGATCCTGAGATAAGTTTTACTTTAGTTTTAATTTTTTAAATTACGAATTAGATAGCCAATTTTCAGACACATTTTTGGATTTGCTAAATAAATTTCTCCAACATGAAATATAGTGTATTAATCTATGTTATCCAGAAACTGACTTTGTCCGTTTTAGTTTATCCAAACTAACATTTTAGTTTTTTTAATTTTAAATAAAAAGAATATAAGATTAAGTGTATATAAAAAATAATAGCTACTTTTAGCTGTAAATTTAAAGAGCTAACTAGCCTAACTGTCTATATGATTCAAAAAACAGTACTGTAAAAACGTAATATTTCTCAGAAAAGTGCGTCTCATCCAGCTTATTACCACGTATCAAATTTTTGGTAATTTTCAAAAAAATTACTTGGGTTTTTGTAGCAAGCAAAAAGATAAAAAAGAAAACCAAGCAGGATATCATACCACCCAGCTAAATCTCGTCAGTGATGCATATCTCACTCAACTTCGAACCGACTGGTTGTTGTTATACAGGCAGGAGCAACACCACTAGACCAACCCGCAAAACAACTACTCGACTTTAAGTAAACTAGAAGTTTCTCCGGCTTTGCTGCTCAAGGAAGTCATAGCATTTACATGTACTATGTTGCAAGACCAAAGTCACACCACAAAAGTGGAACATTTATTATAAAAAATATCACAAAAGTGGAACATTTATTAAAACAGCAATATGTCGGCAGTGTGGCGAGTGGGTAAGAACATAGTGTTGGTTCAACTCTCATCATTTCGTTGTGTCTTTTGGAAACACTCTTGACGGAATTTTTTTTAGCTTGTAAATCTTAGCAATAAAACTCTAACTGACAGTCCTATCTCAATATAAAAAACTAAAAAAGCAATAAAAAAGCTTTTAATCACACAATTATAAATTCACGTTCAGCAGTAACAGCAATAGCATCTTCGAAAGCAAGTCAGGCAATGGCTTAGTGATTTCCCCCAAATTCAATGCCTCCGACGTTGTGCTACACGTCAGAAAATAACTAAAGAAGATCATAATAATGATGATGTTGATGATAATTATCAACCACACAAGTACAGTGCTTTCGACAAAATATCTCCAATATATATTTTTTAAAACCAAAAACATAAAATGAGTATCGTAAATTCTGCCACCCATCACGCCTTTTATAGCGTTGCAGGCTCCTATCATTTTACACTGAGAAAAAGTCAATTCTTTTGTTTTAATTTTCACTTCGAAGTATAAAAAACTGCTGTGTTTGTTTAACTAATTGCTCTTATGTCTGTTCTTGGCAATGTCGTTTATTTTTGTTTATTTGATTGTAAATAAATCATTTATGAATTATGAACTTATTTTTTATTCCATTTATATGATATTCATCTATAATCTGTACAAAACAATATGGTAAAACAATGTAACATTATGTAATTACACCACATTGCAATTCCAAAAAGTACACCAACTATAGCAATTTTTAGAAATAACAATTTTGTGAAAAGACAAGTTGCATATGTTCTTCAAAAAAGATCTGATTAGATAAAGGCCCATTTCCACTTCGAGCGTCGACTGGAGTATTCTTTGTTTCTTTTATTGATTTTTTTGCTTCGCTAGCGCTCAAACGCGGAAAAAAGTAAAAGAATCAATAAAATAAACACAGAGTATTCTTTCTTTTCTTATTGATCTTACCGCGCTTAAAATCTAAGCGAGCGCTAAGCGAACCAAAAAACAATCAATAAAACAAACTAAGAATACTCTATTCCTGCTCGTAGTGAAAACGAGCCTTTAGCAATTATTTTGTTGAATCGCTGCATGAAATATGTAGTCAAAAGATAATTTTTGACCTTTGTTTTAAGAGCTTTTTTTTGCTTTTAACGAAAAGCGTATTTTCGACCATTAATTAGACGTGAGGATTTTTTAATCATTAAAAGATTCATTTGGTAAATTTCAAGTTATCTAATGCCCTCTATTCTTATTTTATTTTGAAAAGTGGCCAGCAGCTAAAGCAGCAGCTAAGAACACCTACCAAATATTTACAGCATTAAATTTTTACCAGATGTTTTCTGCCACGCCAATAAAAAGAAATAATTACGACACGAATAAAAAATTACAAGCTCTGATGATAACAACATCGTACTCAGGACCGGTTTAGAACTAATTAATCCCCTCCACTCCCAAAAAAAAAGTTGGAAATCGGCCACGCAGAAATCTTGGTAAAAACAAAAAAATCCGCTCGCGGAGGAAAACCACATTTTGACTATGAAGATTTATTCTTGGTTATCACTTAGTTTCACAGTAAAGTTTAGGTTTGTTGGGTGTGGCTATTCAACCCCAAAGCTGTTTCATCCTAAAATAGCGTGTCTTTAAGGGCCTTCTGCAAAAATGAGCTCCCAATTGGGGCGTTTCAGATGCGGTTATGCCGGCCCTGATTGTACTTTAACTAGCCATATTGACACAACATGTGTTACAGTATGTTCCTCGCGGTCTGAAACTCCGTGTGGCTGTCTCCGGAAATTTACGCGTCCTTGTTTTCATTCAATTTAAATTTGTATTAATAAGATATAAAAACGATGCGAAGCAAGACGGACGAAATGACATGTACGAAAATAAAATGGACGAACGAAATACAGTAGGACGATCGGACGGTTTTTAACTGTAGATTGACACGGAGCAGACCGACAAAAACTAACAATATCGAACAGTCTCTCTAACAGTTTTATAAACAGCTCAAAAGCCCCAACAGCACTCCCAACGGCGTCGAACAGTATTCAAAACAGTGACTCTACCACCGCTACGCAAAGGCTGAAGCAGCTAACTGGGACTTCACAATTTACACCCAACTTATGGAAAAAGAAGTCAGCTCGAGGTAACAAAAATCAGCAAGCGAGCGCCGTGAAATAATGAAGCAAGTCAAAAGGCAGAAACAAGTTTGAAACTCAAATGGTACTTGCCGTAACAACAAGAGATAAAAGCGTACAACAATTGCCTATAATAATCATAATAATAATTATCAAGAAACACTCTGCAAACAAAAAGAAAGAGTCATTATGCAAGTTAGGATTCGCTTGGAAATACGACGATTGAAGTTTGAACATTTACAAAAGTTACATCTTTGCTATCTTTACGTCATAATTGATATAACACTAATGTGCTTGACATTTTCTTTTTGACATTTTGCTTGACATTTGACAAAGGAAGATCTTTTTTGGTTTTTACTTGATTTTAACAGATTTTTTTTCCTTCGACTTCAAGTCCAGACCCTTGTCCGATTTGCTCACGATGTTTTATTTTCATTTAAAATCACCATTTTAGCCAGCGAAAGTTTTCGATAAAAAAATAAAGGTCTTTACTTGTCGGGCAAGATTTTACTCAATAATTATAGTCTTCTGTTAAATCATCTTCTTATTTGAAATAGTTTTCGTCATTTCAGAAAATACCCCGCGGGCCACGGATGGGACGCCCTTGAATTGAGACCTTGGTCTATACTGGATGACTAGTTTAGGCCAAGGTCTCATTGTCTACTTAATTTTACTTGAAAATATTTTAGGTTTGATGCCAGGAGGACTAGAGCCAAGTTTAGAATTGTAATATATTTCTTTGAATTCTTATATTTGATATATTAAAAAAGTTTATTTTTTTGATTGTTGACTTAAAACGTTAGTTGTATAATTCATTTTTATTTTGTTAAAATCTTTTATATCTTCCATCACATATAAAGCATTGCTTATCAAATTCTTTCAGACGACTTTAATTTATTTAAAAACTTTAATAACCGTATATTTATTACGATAATTCCCAAAAATTCTCTAGTGTTTTTTCCATAACAAAGACCAAATTAATTTTTGGTTTTTGACAGTCAATTAAAACGTTCTGTTGTGCCACTTCCCAGCAAATGTTCTAATCGGGTCATGCTAATTAATTATTAGTACAGTAAAATATTGATTCGGCATAAAGCAGAAAGCAGCATTTGTTGCTGGTTAACCGGAACAACATCGATACAAATGTAAGCAATTATACTTGACTTAACAAAGAAAAAATAAAGGTCTAAAAAATAAATGGTCTTCGCTTAAAATCAAAGGCTACAAGGCGTCTTCTTGTCTTGGAAAGTCAAGTGAAAACCTGCATTATCTTCAATGACTATTATCTTCAAAAAAATTTTTAAGAAAATTATTTGGGTTTTTGTAGCAAGCAAAAAGATAAAAAAGAAAACCAAGCAGGATATCATACCACCCAGCTAAATCTCGTCAGTGATGCATACCTCACTCAACTTCGAACCGACTGGTTGTTGTTATACAGGCAGGAGCAACACCACTAGACCAACCCGCAAAACAACTACTCGACTTTAAGTAAACTAGAAGTTTCTCCGGCTTTGCTGCTCAAGGAAGTCATAGCGAGTTGTTAAGAGCCCCGTATTGATGGAGAACGTGATAGGCACGATCGTGGTTCAAAACCTATTCTCGTTATTCTGTTTGTTCTTCGAAAAAACACTTCACGGCAATTACCTCTGTTCGGCGGTTTTAGCAAGCAGCTCTGAATTGTAGTCATAGCTATAAACATAAAATCAAATAAATAAATAAATAAATAAAATATATTATCCAGACAGCAATATCTTGGCATCTCTGAAAGTAATATTCAAATAGAATTCTATTAGCCAGGTAGGCCACATACTAAACCGGCACCGAATCACCTTCTGATGAGCCGAAAAGGCGAAACAGACTTTTAACGTTTTAATAAAATTCTCTACGTGGCTTTTGCAATTTAATTTTTATTAGAAATATATATAGTCGGTGAATGTTGTATGGATGGTAGACGGATAAGTAACCTAGAGAAGTAAATGGTAATAAAAACATTTTTATCAAATTTACAATTGCTCGTGCATAAAGTTATTTTTTTAAATGCATATTGATGTCTTTATAAGAATTATTGTTACACAAAAGAAGCCATTTTAATAGTGTTTGTCAATGTGGATCACTAATGTGTCAACTGTCAAAAAAACTAATTTTTTTTCTTAGTGTCGACAAAAAATACAATTATTTTTGCAAAATTGTTTCAATAGCGTTTTTGCAACTATTTAACAAAAACGTGTCAGTACAAACTTTTATAACAAGCCAAAATTGTTGTAAGTCAAAATAAAGTCAAAAATTAACAGAAATAAAGTTTTAAAAAAATGGCCCTAATGATGGACAAAAAACAATCTTCCTTTGTCAAACTTGCCCAAAATGTATTACTTACATTTAAGTTTACAACTTTAACCAGCGAATATTTTTAGTAGTCGATATAACCCTTGTTTCCAAAACTTTATATGGCCTTGATCTAGTTTATTTGTAGTAAATAAATATTAAGAGAACCAATAAGGCAAAAAGTAGCTTTTTTTGACAAATTACATATAAAGGTACTGTATTATTTCGATTCCAATAATGAAATTGAAGTAATTTGGTTTCTTATTATTTTAAATATTAATTATGCAATAAACCAATTAAAAAGCAAGATTTTAACAAGTGCCAAAAAAAGTTCGTATATTCCACATCAATATTGTTGCACTATAGGTTCTCCGTCTGCCTTCTGTGAAGATTGAGTTTGGTATTGGCCCATTTGCTTTGTTCGTTTGTTTGGTATGTCAACCAATAAGTATATTTTGCTAGCTTCTGGAATTCTTTTCGTTTTTTGCTTTTCTACGTTGGCGTATGTGATATTATCGTTTTTTTTTTATGTGATGAAATTGTGTTTTTGATGTCAAGAGGATGGATTCTTCGAACTGTGTTGTTGACTTTTTTCCTACATAATTTTGAATTTTGTTGAAATTTTTATATAATAAAACAACTTGAATTGATCTTGATTCCATATCCGTTTTTCCGTGATTGTCATTTGTCATTGGAAAAAAAATGAGCTTTTGTGACTTTCGGTCGCTTTCTCTGCTGTCATCTGCAGCATGGTTGTCAGCAGCGTGGTCGAGTAATTAAAGCACCGGGATGATGATCAGCATGGTCTCGGTTCAAAACCCACTTGCGCCATTCTGTTGTGTTCTTGGGAAAGACACTTTACAGCACTTTCCTCTGTTTGGTGGTCTTGGCAAGCAATTCTAAATTACAGTAATATCTCTACTAAATTACTAGCGGCAGGAATATCTTGGCATCTCCGGAAGCAGGTCGGGGTAATTGCTTACTCTATGTATTAGCACCTCCGTCGCTTTCCTGCGAGTCAGGAGGATAAATACGTATAGAGATAAAAATACAAAAATAAAAAAATCTACTAGCGATAAAAGCAATAAGGGCTGTTGTTAGAAAAAAAGCAAACCTCCACCAATAAAAAGAAAAGTGTAAGTGTGTTGCAAAGGAGTCGTCAGTTGAGAGAAAATGGTTGAATGAGCTGTATTTAGCAAAGTGTCGGCAGTAAAATTTAATTTAGTAGTAGCAGACCCAATGGGTTTCGATGTTATTATAATTGTTTACTTTTTTGATGTTTTTTTCTTTCATGTTTCAATAGATGGTTTTGTGATACTTTATTGAGTTTCATTGTGGTGGTTGGTTCATTTATTGTTGTTTGACAAATAAAAGTCAAAGGATAAGAACAAGTAATATCATGAAGTTCATAATTTGTTTCATTGACAAGAATCGCATAAGATATACCATTGGTGATGAATAAATATTTAAATTTTGGGCATAATTTTTTCCATCAATCCAATGAAATTCAGCACCTTGCTTAGAAAGTCCTATTCTGAAGTACTGAGTATAACAGTTTCCGAGAGTATTTTTTCCCAAATATTCCAACATTGTTTGGTTATTTATTATTGCTAGTGTGCCATTCTCTTTTTGTACGCAAACTTGGTGAGCTTCAAAGTAAGTTTTTTGAGCCTACCATAATATGTATAAATAAAATTTGCTGTTTTTCTTTTATATGGACAAGACTTTGTTTTGCTCGCTATTTTTGATTACCAACTATAAACAAAATGTAGTTAAAGTTTTTTTTAAATATTTGATTTATCAGCTTTGCTTTGTTCTATAAAAAAATTGAATTCAAGCGTCGACAAAAGAAAGCAAAAATAATCAGTCCTAAATTTTTCGACATTAAATATAGTTATATAATTTCAGCAAATTGATTATTATCAAAATATTCTGGATTTTGCAGCTAAAAATTTTATCAAAATCACTGATTGTGTTCATAGTATTAACTTGATCAAAGTTTTACATGTAGTTTTTTGAATTTATTTTCTTACTTGATCGAATTGTATAAATGTCTTCTAATCCAGCGTGGTCCAACTACGAATGGAATTTGTGCGGCCCGCGGAACAATTTTGCACAAGTCTTGTCGATTACAAGCAGCGGCAATCTTTTTTTTGGAGAACGCTATGATTTTGGGACGAAAATAGGAATTTCGGAGATCGATTCCAATTGAAGACCTTTTTTTTTTAGAGAACACCCTGAGATTGGGACAAAAATAAGTGTTTTTAGCCGGTTGAGGCCCGCAAACTCGAATAATTTTGAAAAGTGGCCCACAAGAGTGCAGAATAAGTTGGACCACCCTGTTCTAATCGTATGATTTCGGTTATTCGCTTCTTATCAAAAATCGGGATTTATGAAAGAGTCTTGTTTGCAAAATATTAGACTACTAATTAGCCAGTTGATTCTTTTTAAATTAAATTCAAAAATTCCTTGACTTTCTGATTTGACTTGCTGAATAAGATAATATTTCGTTGATATTGTTTAAGATAGAGATTAGGAGGTAAAATAGCTAGTTTTATCAAATTAATAAATTCTTCTATTAGGCTATTCCACAAAACATTTTAACATTTTACTTAAATGACCTTGATTTTAGTTAAGTATTTAAAACTTTGATATAATCATGTGCGTTAATATTATGCTCTATGTCTAAGTTTTGATAGAATTTACGAGTTTCAGAATAGCGCACCTGTGTCAGAGCTAGAGTGATTTCTTGTTCACCTTTTCCTATTTTTGGACTGTAGACCTAATTTTTAATTTCTTTAACTTCTATTTAATTAATTGCTTCATGGAGTTATTTTTTTAGAATAATTGTTTTGAAGTAGGTCTCTTCTGGATTTTTGACTTTTAGTTATTTCGCGAATCTAAATAATTTTTTAGCGCGATTATAATCATCATTGTGGCATTTTATATTTTGTTCTGAGACATGCATCGAAAATAATCCCGATTTAACTTGTAATTTGATTCATATTGACGCCGAAAAAATATCTCGAGACGTACCGAATGCGGATAATAAAGAGTATATAGACGTGATTTGTTTTTGTTGATTTAATCAAGTTATAGATTTCAGGTTTAAATAAATAAAGTGCATAAAAGTGCATAAAAGAAGGTTAATTGTAATATTATAAATTGTCTTTAAGTCATTAATTTTTTTTCTGCTCGCGCACTTTAAATTTTTCTAACATTTCTAAGTTGTCACCAAAAAAAATCCATCACTGATTGGACAGCAATCGTACAGTTTAATTTAGGGTGTCCAACCTTTTTTAAGACGAAAGCATTTTGGCTCATCAAAAATATTCGCAGATCAAACAAATAAAACACCGCCGTCAAACTTTACAATTAAATACGTTTTTTGTCGTCACTTTGTTTTACGATTGCCCAATTTTTTTATTCACGGAACACCTAGTCTTATCATCTTATCGTACGGAACACTTAATCTTAGTTTCTCCGAATCCCCGATTTGTGCCAAAATCGTAGTGATCTTAAAAAAAGGTGTTCACCTTGGTATGTATGTTAAGCTTACGCAAAATGCTATTTTTATAATTTAGCGAAACACTTTAAGCAAGTAACAAGTATTTCGCAAAATACAGTTTAAGAAACGCTGCCCTATTTAATTTCCGTCATTTTGGAAAATACTGCGCGGGCCGCTGAAAACTTTTACGCGAACCAAATACCGCGGCCCACTGTTCGGATGGCCCTGGTTAAATTAAAAAGCAAATTTTTCTTAATATTTTAAAATGAAAATTTTTATTTGAAAAGAAAAAACGTCCAGAGTTAGTTTAATTTTACACCCAAAATTTTTTTCAAATTCTGCATTTTTTTAATGTTTTCAATCTCGACATATTTACATATTTAATGTTACTTTTTAATCGCTCTGTTTCTTTTTTTAAAAAAAATTTTTTAATGAATTCTTTTGTTCTTATACCGTAATTTTTTCTACCATTGTCTACCTCATACACTGACGGATTTTTGCATTTTTAACATTTTTTTGGCTGTTTTTTTTCTTTCACCAAAATGTTACATTGCACAAAAAAGTTTTTTCAATGCTTATACGTTTTAGTCGCTCACTATAAAATTTTAGTAACATTAAAACACAATACGATTTAGAATTTCTTTTTTACTTTTAAAAATGAACAACTACTAATTAAAATTAAAATTTTCTTTTTTGGTTTTAATGTCAAAATTTTGAGAGAATCCAGCATACTAGTTTCAAATATAACGCCAAAAATTATTTGTGATTGTATTTAAGATTCAAGAATATTTTTTTTTTAAAAACCTATTTAATAAACCAGGGCTCTTCAAACTGGGGGTCGCGAGATTTTAAATTTTGGATTTTTAGAGATTACGATGATTTTGGAAGAAAAGTAGCGAAATACTAGATTAATTCGAAGCGAAGACCTCTTTTTTTTTTTTTAGAGAACACCTTGATTTTGGAAAAAAAATAGCGGAATCAGAGATCGATTCTAGGTGAAGACCTTTTTTTTTTTAGAGAACACCTTCATTTTGGAAGAAAAATAGCGGAATAAGAGATCGATTCTAGGTGAAGACCTTTTTTTTTTTTTTTTAGAGAACACCTTCATTTTGAAAGAAAAATAGCGGAATCAAGAGATCGATTCTAGGTGAAGACCTTTTTTTAGGGGTCGCGAAAAAATTTGGCCGTGGAAAATGGGTCTCGATGAAAGAAGTTTGAAGAACACTGTAATAAACTATATTCTTTTGATGAGGACAATTAAGTCAGTTAGTTCTATTAGAATAGATAAAAGTTTCAATGGAACATTTTGGGTATTCTATTTTAATAAAAACAAAAAACCGAAATCTTCTGAACAAAAAGCTTAGCTTAAGTCAGCGTTTATTAAATTTTTTTTTTTTTTGGCGGAACTCCAAACTGACTATATTCACTCATGGAACACTTTAACAGGCCCAAATTTTTTTAGCGCAAGTTTGTCAAGGATGTAAACGATTTTCATTCTTGCACGTTTGAATCAAAGAACTAATGCTACTGAAGTTAATATATCAAAATAAAACAAAAATAGGCTTATATTGAATAATAAAAAAATTCTCAAAACACTCATGATACAATCATTAAAACCACTTACAATCGGTCATGTTTATTGTTCAGAGGAACACTTTGTGGAGCAGTGTGAGAAGAGCCGGCCTAAGTTGCTCTATAATATAAAAAAAAGCTTAGTGGTTTTCCTCTCTTGCCTAAGCACAAAAGTAGTTTATACAAGTTTTTTACGTTTGATATTATGACAAATTTGCTATACTTAAAATGATATTCTACCGGTTACATTTTCTTGCAGGTGACGCACAGGTCCAAGTCGGTAGTACGTGCCGCAACCAACATGTCAGATAATGTGAAATCACAAAAGTAAATTTTTTGAAATGTTTTGTAAGCCTAGGCTACAAAAATTTTGCCTTAGCTGAAACCAAAAAATAGCTCAGTTTGTAAATTTACTTAAAATAAAGTTTTTGATTAACAGGTAACTATTTAATAAAGTCAAAAAACTTTTATCCAGCTGAACAGCCAATTTTTTTTTAGATAGGCTACAACAACACACCAGGGTTTCTTCAGGGGCCCTCGACGCATTTACCTGGGGACCACGAACAGAAGCTTTTTTTAGTCTTCGATTGCTTTTTCGGACAAAAAAAATTCAGAGATAGTTTCCAAGTGATGACTTTTTTTTCTGGTCTTTAATTGACTTTCGGGACGTAACTAAAGAAATCAGAGACTGTTTCAAAGTGATGAGCTTTTTTTGGTCTTTACTTGAATTTTGAGACAATATTTTAAGCAGGGGACCACGGGTGTTTGAGATTCTTTGAAAAGGGACTTTTGCTTTTTGCTTCACGGCTGCGGCGAGAAATAATGAAGGAAAAATGTTTTCGTAAAAAATTTGAAACCTTGAAATTTAATTGAGATGTTTATAAGTAGAGTCTTTTTGTAAAAGACATCCTAATTTAATAAGCAGCATTTCCATCAAAATCTTCCAAGCAAGTCTGCAGCAGACTTTTGAAAATTGACGTAACTTTTAATCGCAATAAATAAACGCATTTGATGAGGAATTGCTGGCGACAGCAGCACAACGCAGTGAACGCAAGTTGCAAGTACACAGTTGGTCTATGATGTGCAGCTGTCGTGATACATTACCGAAAACACACAAATGTTTACAAATAACTGACAAAAGACAAAGATAAAACCGAATAAGCCCACTTCAACTTAGTAAGCACCAGCACATAAGACTAAAATCAACACGTTTGCTAATCGCTAGATAATACCGAAAGAACGAAAAAAGTCAATCTGTTACAGTGAAAAATTTGAAAGCGACCCAGCACCGTCAGAATTTAAAACGTAGAGCTAGCGAAGTAATACTACATTGATAATACTGAAGGTGATGGAATGTTGTAGAAGCGAGCCAAGGGCGGCATGTATCGCGTTACAAGCTGAGTAGACGCAGAAGTGGCGCGTATCGTTACGTTTTATCGATTTTTGTTTCTTTTTCGCCTTCGGACTCCGCCAACTCAAACAAAGCTTGATCGTTCTCATCCAGAGATGAGCTTTCCCAATTCTGCGGATAAACAATGCAAGTGTGCAATTAAAAAACAATATTTTGCTACATTTCACTGAGTAGTCTGAACCAAAACGCGGTAAGTGTCGAACACAAGATACCGGCATGAAGAAATAAAAAAATTCTCTACATCAACAAGATCGATAGCGTCTGCTCGCCTAACTAAGTTTGGGAAAATTAGAACCATTTTCTAGGTTAATCTTACCTCGAGTTCAGCCAGAACTTGATCGACGTAGTCGGTCGGGTTTTGTTGATAAGAATAAGCAGCTTTGATAGCGTCTCGAAATAACTTAAACAAAATGTTAACCGTCAAAATCTAACGAGTTAACTGTATTACATTATATAAGTATTAATTCTTATTCTTTAAATTCTTACCAAATGAAAAATAATATTTGAGTAAATATTTATGAACGAAATACGGAGACAAAATACGGATTCTTCCAGTCAAACTCTTAGAAAATTTTACAAATTTTTACAACCTATAAATGACTTTCAATATTAAACGATTGTTTTATACTATTATCAAGGTAAAGTGAAGTAAACAAAAAAATTAAATCGATTCCCAAACCAAAATTTATTTATTTAGGCCTAGCATAGAATCAAGAAAAAAACAAGCAGAGATAAACACAAAAAAAGAGCTCTGGAAAAAATTCAGTGGCAAACCAGTTGATCTGAATGCGGAGATAAGGACAATGTAGAAACTAAAATCAAAAACGGTAAAGATTTCTGCAAATAGTTAATCAGAGTTGGGTATGTATAAAACAAGCAGCACAGTGAGTGAAACGTCTGTCAATAATTCACAAGTTGAGAAATAGTCAAAACAAATTAACATAATCAGCTTCATCTCATTAAACAGCCATTTGATTCTTACTTTCACGACGTTGGTTCCATTTGCGGCTGATACGAAATACTGAGGAAGATTGTATTTTTTACCAAATTGAAAACTTCGTTGAGTAACTCTCATGTCAACTATAATAAAACGTCTTTGATTTGCATACTATACTATTAAGCAGGGTTGCGGAGTAGGAGGTTTAAAGAAAGAAGTTGGAATATTTTATCCGACTCGGAGTCCTGCTGTCCAATTTTTTTTTTAGAGAATAATACTGTACTTTTCAGGGACGAAAATCAAGAGATTCAAGATAGATTCCAATTAGGGACGAATTTTTTTGTGTCAACAACGTTTCGATTCATGACTTCAAAAATATCACCACCCTAATTTTAAGTAAGTCGTATTTTGCATGATGCTAACTGCCCTTATTGGGGAGCCGGTGTAGGAAGTTGGCATTCTAGAAATTAGGAGTAATCCTAGAAACTAGAAATTTTAGGAGTCGGAGTCGGATCTTAAATTTTCCGAGTCCGCAGCATTGCTATTAATTATAATAAATGAAAAAAAGAATCCCTTAGACCAGGCATGCCAAATTTGCGGCCCGCAAAATAATTTTTTATTGAGATGCTCAATTCGAAATCCAAATATTAATCAATTCAAAAAGTTTCAGGCCTCATTGAGGAAAATAACCGATTAGATGATGACTTCTATTTTTCAGTTTTCACTTTGATTTCAACGTAAAATCTTAAAATTGCGATGCATGAATTTATTAATAAAATCGGTCAACTTTTAATTTATTATAGCAAATAAAAGTTAAAATTTAAAACCAACTGTATCATTATGAAAAATCGATTTCGACCTATAAAGGTCATCATCAGTTTCTTATTCAAATAGAATCTATATGTGTGTTGTATCTATATTGATTCTATTTGAATAAGAAACTGATGATGACCTTTATAGGTCGAAATCGATTTTTCATAATGATACAGTTGGTTTTAAATTTTAACTTTTATTTGCTATAATAAATTGAAAGTTGACCGATTTTATTAATAAATTCATGCATCGCAATTTGATCAGTTAAATAAAATCGTCAATGTAACTTTACTGAAAGAAGGGTAATAGATTTCTAATAAAAAAACTTTAACATAAAATTTAAAATTTATCTTTCTGCGTACTGCAATTCGGACTCCAGATTTGCTTAAAGACCAAAAAAGCCTTCGCTGCACTTCATGGAACAGCTGCCACGGAGAGTTCTCGTTCAATTAAACCAAAAACTCTTTTTTTTTGCTCCAAACAAATCAGGGGTCCAAATTCTAGTAGCCTAGCCATAAAGGTAAATTTAAGGAATTAACGTTGAAATCAAAGAAAAGACTAAAAAATCATCACTTTGTTTGCCAAATTGATTGCGGCCAGCAACAGTAAACACGCTAAAATTTTACGGATGCGGCATTATATACCTATCTTTATATTATTATATTATATATTATTATACATCACATACGCTCACAAATTTGACATGGTTGCCTTAAACTACCATGAACGGGAAACATTAGAGGCTGTAACGAAGGAAATATTTGGTCAACGAATATTAAACCTCTAGTTGAATAACTAATACCTAGGGCGCCTAAAATTATTCTGTATCTAACACAGCAGAGGCTACAACCAGAACAATTTTAATGTTACCTACTACACACATATAGAGAATATCAACACTGTTGATGGTGTTGCAGTCTACTAGACTATGGTCCGCAAATAAAGGTAAACACCAACGAAAGAATACAAAACACGGCACTAACTGACAGCTCTAACAAATCTTACACAAGAGATCTACTTTAGTCGGCATGGTGGCTCAAAGTTAAATATACCCAAATAAGCTCAAACTAAAGAAAAAAAATGCTTCAAGCTTAATTCAGTATATACAACAAAACATAATCTCAATAAAACTTAACATTTAGTGCTAATACATTCTGCATTAATAGTATTTTAAAAATTAACTAAAAACTAGAAACGCGTGTCTACTAATATCACTATCAACGCACGTTGCTACTCCAGTGCCATGTGCAAAATATAAAAACAGCAAACGAAGAAAATTAAGTACAAGTCACCATATGCAAAAAACAGAGAGGAATAAAAACCTACACAATCAAAATTAAAAAGGTACTGAGTTTACGGATATTGTCAGCAATTGATTATAAAAATATAATAAAAAAAACGCCCATACCGTCAATTTTATTGGCTACGAGGAAACATGGAATGTTAGGGCGAAACTTGCGCAATTCTTGATACCAGTTAGGCAGATTCTTGTAAGTAACTTTTCGAGTGGCGTCAAAAACTAAGATGCAAGCCTGAGCGTGGTGGTAATAAGAAGGGTGCATGCTTGCAAAGCGCTCCTGTCCTGCAGTGTCCCAAAACTCTGAAATGTGAACAGAAAATTGTACCAAAAAAAATAATAGAACACTGCAGACATTGAATTGAATACTTTCACTTTTGTATTTATTGATTAAAAAAATAAGTAAGCACATGTTAAGCTTTGTAAATAATAGTTTTATTTGTATGGTAATACAAATATAGCATGCACAAATACGTTTACAACAACATTCCAAACAAATTGCAATCTCACACAAATGGTACTAACCCACAGAAACTTTTTTTCCATTAATTTTGGTTTCATAATTGAAAAGGGTCAGAGCATGTGTTGAAAGTTGTTGTGGTTTGCTATTTTGAAAAAGCAAACAGATAAGAAACAATATGTAGTACAATAATAATTTTTAAACAGATGTTGCTACTACATTCAGCTAATGTCACCTGATTACATCATTTAAAAAAAATTTTACGTTGTCATAAAACTGCTATAGACAACAAAAACAAGCATAATAAATGTATTTTACTTTTTGATAAAAAAAAAAACAGGAAATGTGCTCAAAATACCTCATCCTAATTAATCATTAAAAAAAAAACTTAATGACTTGTTAAATTTTATTCTTAAAATTTACCAAATTATCAAAAAAAAGCAAATAAGTTTAACAATAAAATATCAATAAAAATAAGACAATTTTGGCTCTGGTTGCCTAAATATTAAACTAAAGTTTGAAATTTTGGTAAATTTTATTGTAATCTATACCAAACAGTTCAAGTTAAAACACTGTTTTGTTTAGAACTTTAAGATTTGATAATAACAATTTCAGCTTCATTTTTTATACAATGTTTTTTTTCATTACACTGCTTTTGACAATGCTGGCATGGTGCAATGGTTAGAAATGTAAGCAAAATACTAATCCACTAGTTTATTCCTGTTAAATTTTTTCTAATTAGATTTTAAATATCACGTAACTTTAACACCCTTTTTAAAAAAAACTTTTTAATCTAAAAAAAAATTAAAGTCATGGCGCAGTATTCTAATTTCTTATATTGTAATCATCACATCATGCCAGTAATTGCAAAAATGATGAAAATGATTATATAACAATTGAAGCAAAAAAATTCATTAACAGACCTTTAAGATTAAAAATTAATAAACTTCACTTAATAAAATCTACTTATAATTTTTATAAAATATATATAAAGGATACTATTTATCCATCAAAAATCTTTCCACCAACCTAAACAAAACATTTCAAATTTAATAAAACATACAATTAACTTTATTTGCGAAATTAATCAAACCTTTAAAATCAGCAAATCTAATAATTTTTCTTTAACAAAATAACATAAATAGCATAAAAAATATACTAAATAATCTATACTGTTGTTACTTTAACTATAGCCAACAAACAATTTTAAGTACTATTAACCTTGTTTACTTAGATTTTTTGAAAATTACTAATCTAGTTGAACAATTTTAGCCTATTTACAATAATGAATTAATTTATTTAATTCATTCTTTACAGGAAAAATATTGTTGAAACAATACTTTTCAACATACAATTTTATGTAAAAACTTTTTTGGTAATAACTTTATCTTTTACAAATCAAATATTCTTAGAAATCTAAAATATATTCAAGCAACTTTAACATTTTTCTTTACCATTTTCAAGTTACAATTTAATTATAATTTAGACCATTTATAACTGCAAGTTTTACATTTTTTAAAGTAGCTCTTCCAAAGAACTTGAATTATCTCTAATTTAAAAAAGATGAAGGGTCTCTATAAGAAGGCACCATGAGAGATTTTTGTTTGCAAAACTAAACGAGTTCCCCTGTGGTTATTAGCACTTCTGGTAAGATCCTTTTTCTCTTGATTTCTTCTTTATTCCATCCTAAGCTAAGCAGGGATTTTTTGGTCAGTTTCACTGAATAAAACCACTTACAGTGATTTCTTTAAGAGACCATAAAAAAAATTCTATCCTTTCCATAGCCATTATATTCAATTAAATGAAAAGTTCTTGCAGAATTTGGCCACAGCTTAGTCAATTTTGCAGTAGTATAAATAATTTAGTTATCATACAGCAAAATAATCAGTTAAGTTGGTTATTGTGCTATTGTCGCAATTGGACTGACTAAAATTTACATTAATTAATAGTTACATTTAATAAAAAAACTTTGAATTATGACATTAACCACAATTTTTATAATAAATTGTTTTTGCAGTGTTACTCACTTTGATTTTCCAACAGCACTATCACCAAGACATATAATTTTTAATTTTTCTTCACTTTTTGACATTGCAGTGATTACAAATACTACGAGCAGACTACGCAAATACGTTAAAGAAATTAAATAAAGTACACCTATATTTGTTACGAATAAACACTATACTTTAAATAGGACCTGTTCAAGTTACAAAAATATTGTAAGACAAGTTACTAGTGAATAGATTTATTTAAAAATTTTGAATGAAATATTGTAGGGTTTCTACATTGATAGAAATTCAATTTTTCCATAAAAAATGCAAAATCTTATAAAAGACAATCTATTTGATTCAATTTTCAGGAATGTGACATTAAGTTGCCATAAAAAAATAAAAATTATGGCAAATCTTTTAGAAAATATTTAGTTGCTTTCGAAAGGCGAAGGTAAAGACGCTGAATTTTTTCTTTTTTTGTGTGTGCCTCATGCTTCCATCTCATCTCTATGCAAGTGATTTTAACTATCCAAATATTAATTGGGTTTGCAATTAATATTTGGATAATTGACTCGAGTATTTAAAAAAATTTTCAAAGGGGTAAGATTGACTCGAGTATTTAAAAAAATTTTCAAAGGGCTCTAGTTAGAATTGAATCATTACCAAAAAAAGCTCAAATTAGGGATGGCCTAACAAAAAACGGTGCCTGGTGCAAGAAATATAAGAGGGGACGCTATTTAGGGTACTAAAAAAAGGTGTATGAAGCTATTTTTAGTGTATGAAAGCAAAGTGATCTCTAAAAAAAAAGTTCTTCAATTTAGGGGGGCCACTATTGGGTGACCTAAAGCATAGAGAGGCAATTTTTATTGCCTCAAGACATTGTTATCTCTAAAAAAAGGTCTGTAGCTTACTTTCACATTTCCACAAGCAGAAGTGACAACAACTTAAGCAGAATTTTCAAAATTTTTTTTCTTTTTTTTTTGACATGCCATCGACGTTCTGGTACTACTATAAAGAAATAGAGCAATTTCTTGTGTAGGGGGATCACTTTTTGATGTATTTTAGGGGGGATATGGTGCGGCCGCTCCGTTCGCACCCTATTAAAGTCATCACTACTGATCAGAATCAACTCGATTCACACTCAACTTAATTCTTTAAATCAACTAATGACTTAGATTTGACTGATTGACTCGAATCCAAATAAAAACGACTTGAGTGAAAAAAGTTTAAATTTTTTTTGGTAACATCTATTCATGAAAAAACTTGTCATAGCTAATAGAACTTGAATTTTTGGTGTTTTTTGTTGGAGTTCTTTACTTCTTCATGTTCAAAATCAAGTGAAGACTAAAAAAGGATTTGCTTTTAAAATCTGTTTGAATAGTAGGGTAATACAAACTTGTGAATGTAAGGTCATAAATCAGACTAAAAAAAAGCCAAGATTTAATATACTTGGTAACAATTAGAGGACTCAAAATTTGATGCACTTAAACACGAAAGTATTTGAGCTTCGACGGACCCGACAAGAAACGAATATCTTGGCATGGCACCCGGACTCGACTCAAATCACGAATCGCATATGGACTCAAACTCGTCCGGGAATTGAAAATTGTTCAATTCGGACTGACTCGAGTCTGTCAAATGTTGGATTCGTTAAGACTCTGCCAAAACCCCAAATGGAGAATGCTTATACCGGGTGGGCAATTGTTAGGTGGCTCACCGATCGCACTTCTTAAATAATGCTAAAGATAACCAAGCAGCCTGGCGCATCGACTATTGGCACTACCGTTATCAAGACCAGGGATTCTCAAAAGGATCAACTAGGCATTTACTAGGGGGGGCCACGAGCAGAAGCCTTGGCTGAAGACTTTTTTTTAATCTTTACTAGTCTTTTGGGACGAAAATAAATAGAAATCAGAGACAGTTTAAAGGAGAACTTTTTTTAGTCTTTACTTATCTTTTTTTCCAAGCAGGCTACACGATGTTGAGAGCCTCTGGAAAATGTCACGAACCATAAAAGTTTGAGAACCACTGATCTGGATGTTAGAAAATGTTGATGCTATGAGAACTGGGGTGCCAGAAAATTTTGGGGTGATAGGGACAAAGTTTTAAAAAAAGACATTTTTCACATACACAAAATTTAAAGTATTGGAAAAAATTTTTGCTAAAAACTTCTTAGTAAAGGCCAAAAAAATATTTTGCATACCGACTGTTTTTTGTACAAAGAATTTAAAAATATTCAGTAGATGGAGCTACTTTCAAAGGTATTTGTTTGACACTATTAAGCAGGACTTTTAAATTTAAAATAGAATTAATCGGTTAAAATAAAATTTTGTTCAGATTCAGGTTCGGAAAAATTTTTTTCAGTGGTTCGGCTGCAGTTCAGATTCGGCAAATTTTATTTTTAGTGGTTCAGTTTGGGTTTAGCTTCGGTTTGAGTTCAAAAAAATTATTTGCTGTTAATTAATAGGTTTTAATTCGGGTTTGTTTTAATCCTTAATTTTAAAAAATATTTTTTCCGTCAATTTTTGCAACCATATGAAGTAAGAACATGGATTGTGGATCGTGGCCACAGACATGCCAAACCAAAAGATTTGGGAAAGGGGCCAAATGATTTTGCACTATTTTACCAAGAAGCCCAAACGTAACAAACATAACTGGGGAAAATGTGTTAGCTTTGTTATGTAAGTTATTCGATATCTTTTTGGCCTTCAAAAAATTTATTTGAAAGTATTATGCGTTGAAATAATCTGAGGTGTAGCCTGTAGCACATGGAAATAAACTATTTTAACATAAAATAACTTTTTTCTTCGGAGAAACATTTTTGCAGGTGCGATATGCTACAAAAATGTACTCAGTTTCCGAAAAGAGTTGTAAGTCGGGCCGAGCTTTTCAGGCGGCGCTCAGGCCTAAGTTTGAGAAAAATTTTGGGCCTAATTTGGGCTCAGTGCAAAGCTTACAGATAAATGACCACCTTTTTCAGCGCCAAGTAGCAGCTGTTTTGGTTTTGTAAACGCAAACCCATCTTGCCATTTTCCTTCTCAAGTTTCCATTATGATATGTTCACAGAAATTTGATCAAAAACACGCACTAATGATGAGTGAAAAAATTCGTGTTATCGTGCCAAGACTGACGCGTTTTAGCACTTTAATTAAAAAGTGTTGCAAATCTTCCAGTTCGAAGAAGAAATCTTATCTTGTTGAAAAAGGTAAAATAATCAACGCGTAATTTTTGATGTATTATGCAGATAGATCATTTCATTGTTAAAAGTTATTGTTAAAAATTAATTATTATTTTAAACCTTGCAAATATTTAATGAATTATTAAAAGAATTGCAACTATGTTCAAAAAATTTTTAATTCTTACCAGCACCTGGGCGTGCACAATTTTAGAAAAACATAAATGTTGTTGCTTAATGAATGAACTTGGTAATATTCAATCTTTTAGCCAATCTGATGTTATAATTGGGATTGTGGTGTGCAGCATTTAAAAATCGATTCTAAAGTATGACTGCAAAACTACTGGATCTTCGCATGTCAAGCGTTACGCTAAAAACTGCAAGCCGCCTCGCAATAAAAAAGATCTAACCTTTTCTCACTTCACACTTAAAAAAAAGAATTAAGCTGAATGATTGGGAAAAATAGGACATTAAAAATGCCGAGTTAGAATTTTGCGTGCGTGGCCACCACAGTTTCAGTTTTTGTAGAAAATGTAGGCCTGTTAATTTTATTACAAATATTTGTCGATATTGCAAGTAGACGTGGCCGCTTTGACGTGAGAGATGTTTTGCACGGCAGAAACACTATCTAAACATTTGCTAAAGAAAAAGCTGCAAAAGTAAAGAGAACTTTGAAAGCGGAATCTGTAACTGTTACTTTAGATTTGTGGTCCGCAGCTAAACAACAAAACCAGTTTTGTTTTGATAAATGTATCCATTTTGGATTGACCCATCGTTTAAAGTTAAGCATCAGTTCTTGGCCATACGAAATCTTGAAACTGAACGTCACACAAGGGAATACGATATTAATCCTTTCAAATTAATAGCAACAACTGATCATAGCGTTAACGTCGTTGCTGCATTTCGTGCAGGCGGTTTGGATAATTTGGTATGACTCGACTGTATGGTTGCCAACACCGCCAAGCAAGGAAAAGTGCCGTAAAATGTGTTTCCCGGGAGCACAAGTAGGTTTTCAACCGCGGACGTCTTGACCACGATCGCCATGCTCTAAACCAGGGGCGTCCAACCCTGGCCCGCGTAAATGTTTTGAGTGGCCCGCACAGTATTTTTTGAAGCCCTCTGTCCTGTCAATTTTGGCAGAAGTTGAAGACAGATTTGATGTGAAGACCCCTTTTTTCATGTTTTTTTTCAAATTTTAGAGATCAGTATGATTTCGGGACAAAAAGTGGGAAATCTGAAACCGATTTCAGGCGAGGACCTTTTTTTTTAAGAAATCACTATGATTTTAAGGAAAAAAAGTGGGGTGTTTTGTTTGTTTGGCCCACCAATATTTTTGATGGTAACCCTCGGCTCAAAAAGGTTGGACACCCCTGCTCTAAACACTCGACCACGTTGCCCAGGATCTGTTGAACAACCAGTTAAAAAGTTGTGATTAATGAATCTATAGGCGTATGCGCAGAATGGAAAGGATTGGGGGTTAAAAACCTTCATAAAGAATGATGGTTAAAGGTTCACAGTAGCACTAAGACAGCTTAAAAACTTTTAAAATAAAGAAAATTTTATTTAATTAAAAGAGAATTAGGGCTAGAAAAAAAGTGAGGAGCAAAAAAGATCTTCATCTTTTTTTATAATGGTCGGCACCGTGTTTGAGTAGTTTATAGCGCCGTAATTGATGGCAAACGCGATCGAATCCGTTGCTGTTTAAAGCCTACTCTTAAATTTAGGACGTAATTGAATCCATTGCTGTTGAAAGCTCTGTTGTGTCCTTGAGAAAAACATTTTATGGCATTTTCTCCTGCTTCGTGGTCTTAGTAAGTAGTCTGAAATTTCCATCATACTTTTAAATATCCACTAAAAAAAATAAAAATTTCAACTGGACAGCAATATCTTGGCATCTCCGAAAGCAGGTCAATGTAATAGCTTGACAGTTGCTTTACGTATGCCGCCTCAGACAATTTTCTGTCAGTCAGGGAGTCAAGGGGATAAAAATAAAGATAAAATAATAATATCGAAGATAAATAAATAATTTTAATAGTTTTTTTTATGTGAATCTTTAAAAATGGCTCCTTTTTTGTTACACCACGCCTGCTTTTTGAAAAGACATTGTGATCGTGTTTTCGGTTTTCAACCGCCCCCCATAACAAACTTCTGCAAACATTGTATGAATCTAATTGCTTAAAACAAAATAGCAAATTGCTAAAATGGCGAAGTGGGAAAAGAGAAAAATAACTAAAAACTACTCCGATTAACTACCTAAAGATAGACAGAGAATAAACAGTGGTAATACAGAAAGAAAAACCAACAAGCTGTAAGCAGTTTTTACTTGTTTGTATAAGTCGTCATTATTTCTAATCTTTTTGAGGTGATTAATTAGACTAATTCTATTCTATGTAAGCCAAACATAGCCAACAAATCTAACAAATACAACATGCCAACACAGATAACAGAGCTAATCAAATATTTGGATGAAGTTTTAACCATTTCCGTGATAAGCGTGCCTTCAGCATTTTTGAGTTTTGAAAAAAACTTTTTAATGTTTTTTTTAACATTGTTAACTAGCATTCCTTGTGTGTTTCGGTCTTTTCAACATTGTTAACTAGGGTTCCTTGTGATTGATTTTTGATTACCTCTGCCTTTAAGTTGTCAATGGAAAATCTTTTAGCTCCGTTTTGAATAGATTGATAGATGGTTTCTAAATTTCGGTAAAAATGTTCGGTTGAAATTAAATTCTTGGTACTTTATTAATCTTTGTAAATTATTTTAACGCTTATTGTAAAACTGTAAGACTTTCTGCGCACCGTATTTCGTGATACTTGCGGGGGAGCATCTCGAATCAAAAACATTCTGTTTTTCGATGCTCCCGACCTAGCACAAATTCTATTTATTGATGCGTATGCATTTTTTTGGTTTTTGTGTGTTTTTTATTTGCTTTGTGGCTAAGACCCAAAAACAAAATTTTTTTCTTCTTTCTTCTTCTTTTCTTCTGCTCTGATTGAACAGGTTTTTAAAGCGAGTTGTTTTATGATGCAACTGCACTGAGTAAAGCTCTTTTCAATATAATAGAAATGCTTGTTTAATTAAAACGTAAGTTTAAATTATTCAAAAAAATAAAAATTTATTGTTTTTCGAATACACTAATTAAAAATGGACTATATTTTTTGTAAAATTTTTCGGTCTCAGTCTCGATTGTTTCTAGATTCGGTCTCAAACCTTACGTCTGAAAATTTCCTGGTCTCGATCTTGGTCTTGGTCTTGGTCACGAAAAAATTATCGGGTCTCAGTCTCGGTCTCGGTCTCGGTCTCGACGTTTCTGGTCTCGACTACATCACTGAAAGCAATTATAACAATGTCGCTTTGGTTCACCTTGAGTACAAATTGGACAATGCAATTTTGTTAGAAGGTTTAGTATGACAACAACAGCTTAGGTTGATTGATTTTGCAAGTTTATGTTGCAAGCATGTAAGATTAAAGAAATCATTAATAAATCTACTGTGTTTTGTGAATTTTGTTTGAATGAATTTGATTTTTAAGAAATAGTGAAAGTTCGTTCCATTAGATTCGGCAGGAGTAAAAAGCATATAATCAATGACACTTATTGTCAGCGATGACTTTAGTACGGTGCGAGTGGAACGGCTGCACCAAGCACCCCCTAAAAAACGTCAAAAAGTTGCTCACTCTAAGCAAGACATTCCTCTAATTCTTCATAGTAGCACCATGACGGTGGCACCCTTAAAGTGATGACTTTTTTTTTCTAGAGATCACTTTGTTTATTTTTACGGGCTCAGCTCCGGTTCAGGTTCGGGTTCGGGTTCAGCTCCGGTTCGGTTTCAAAGAATTATGGATCCGGCTCGGGTTCCGTTCGACGCCTTGCTCTGAAGGAGAAATAGTCAGAATGAAGAAGAAGCGAAACGAAGGTGAACTACAAAGTAAAGAAGAAAAGAGCGCTTATTGGTCGAAAGTCTTTGGGGGCCAGAAAAATGTTAGGGCATGTATACTGCATTGGGTAGAGAAAGTAAGTTTTCTGTATATCAAAATCACAAAATTGAATTCTTGCCTTTCTACCAAGACGTGAAGGAAGTGGTCGGTTTCTTTTTCGTGAGCAAACTATAAGGAAGGATGGAGAGAATTGAGGATTGAAGTGGGTGAAAAAATTGTGGTTGAGGCCCCTGTAAAGACGCACAATCAGTCTTATTAGTTAGCCTACTTTGGTTCACTGGGCGTTCATGTTCTATTCGAAAAGCAAACTGTAAATTGAATTAGACAGATTTTAATCAGTGGCTTCCCGCAACACATAAGTAATTCTACTTTTATTCGAGAAATCAACAACCAAGGGCGCAGCAAAACTTTTTGGAGAAAGGAGCAAAATTTAAAAAGGGGTACTTTTGGATTAAAAAGACACTTTCAAAACACGCAAATTTTAGCGTATTATAGAAAAAATTTACTAAGAAACTTAATGAAGACCAAAAAAAATTGAAGAATCGTAATTGTTGTACAAAATTTAAAAAAGGTTTTTTCTGACACTCTTCGGAGAAATTGTCAGAATGAAGAAGGAGCGATCCGAGTCGAGTTACTGTAGAACTTGTCTAATTTGTCATGTTAATTTAATTTGTCACTTTTTCGTCGGTCCCTGCAGAATTCTTATCCTTTGCTTAAACTTCGTTTTTCTAATTCGCCATTTTCTAACTGATCAATTCATTTAATTCGTCATCTTTTTTTAATTTCTGAAAAGCGTTTTGTTCGACTAATAAGTCATTTTCAGTTTCGCTTTTGATGCTTTATCAATTAGTAAACTTTATAAAATGTGGAAATTCAAATAAACAAAAGATTTTTATCTGAAAATTGTTGCACCTTGGAATTTGTTTATCGAATTTATACCCGATTTCCCATTGAGAGAAAACGGCAATCTTAAAGTTTGTTCAAAATTTAAAAGGTGTTGGATTAATTTGAGGAGCCTAATAGAGTAAAGGAATTCAAAAGTTTCTTTTAAACCATAAAAAAGTTTCTTGTTTTATGTAGATCGTATAAACGTCTAAGCCTTAACTAAGCGATTTCAATACATTAAAGCAGGTGCTCTTAACCACTGAACCACAGCGAGTTTTTTAAGTGAGCCAAACAGAGATGCTGTGAAAAAGTCTTGAAACCGGATATTTGTAGGTTGCTTTTTATAGTGAAGAAATAGTTTGGTAAAATTGGGTACGTAATAAAAGTGAAAACCTTTTTTTCTTTTTGTCTTCACCTAAAATTTGGGACAAAAATGTATATTTTGTACACTGATCGGAAGTGATAGCCGTTTTTGTTTTTTTTGTCATTACAAAATTTTTGCGCTGAAAACGGTCGCGATACGAAATGACAATTTCGTGACTAGAAACGTTAGGCCGCAATGATTGCGTTTCAAGTTTTTGGACAACGGTGTAAAAAGGTTGAAAAACCCTGCATTAAAAAAAAGAAACCGATCAAACACATGACACTAATGCGGCGGGCTATTGCATCCACTATGCCGTCACAGTATGTAAAAATTTTCCCTATTAAAATTTCTATTGAGAGTGGCGCTTTCGGCACTTTAAGGATTGTTGCCACTTGCGAAGTTTCATAAAAATACAGTTCAGCAATGTCGATTTACTACATATATTAAAAATATACGAGCTGCTTTAATAGAGTTTTTACCTGTTTGCGTACTTCGTCACTTCCCCTAAATCGTAACTTGTTATAATCTCTTTGAGATAACAAACTAGAAAAATTTTAGTGTACAGAGATTTCTCATTGGTCGAGAAGCTATTTTAATCCTCAACGGCTACCGAAACACATAATAAACTTTACTTTTAATTGAAAAATTAAATAACTGATTGCCAAGCTGGTCTACAAAGCAGGAAAATGTTTAGTTTACTTTCACGCTCCATGGATATAAACTGTTTCGACAAGATTCAAAAAAACAAATAAATTTACAATTGCCCCCCTGCCACAATACAAAGATAAATATTTAAAAATTGATATCATTTAGCTGTGCTTGTTGAGTTTGCCTGTCATCAGTTACATCTCGTAAACATATTCTATAAGCTTTTAGATCCTGAACTTTCAAAATTAAAGATGACAAAAAATCCTTTTCGTCTGAACATGGCCATTTTTTTCGAAAATTTGCAAGAAGAATTTTTGGAAATGAAATGTAACTCCATTGCAAAAACACTTTTGAAGCTATGTCACTGACTGATTTTTGAGTGAAATATGTGCATATAGCCAGAGCGTAGGTGCTATAGCTATACGTACACTCCTTCGGTCTTCATCGACTTACATGTGGGAAAGTGGTTTTTCTTTCTAGGTTTAAAGACAAAACACCAAAACAAACTTGATTGTGAAGCCGATCAACCGTGACAGAAATAACAACGTCACGTTATTTGCTACGAAGTTACAAAATTTACTTTTGGTTTCCAAAAAACAGCTACATCCTTCTTATGAACAAAATTCAGTTACTATTGTTCTGTTCTATGCTGCTACATTTTTTATTATGATAAGACTTGAGTTTTGTTGGTATCATCAAGGGGGGGCGAGTTTTGTTTGCATGATGAAAAGGGGGGCGTCTCAAAAAATTTAAGAACCCCTGCTTTAGATGGAGATAAAAATACACCGTGGCTACTGATGAAACACGAAGCAAATTCAACAATTATTGCACGCATTAATTTTTTGTTAGCGCACCGTTTAAGAATCATCTAGTTGTTCTCTACTGGTTTGTTTGTGTACCTGATCAACATGCTTTCTTTACTAGTTAAATTGATTACTGTTTTCGTAAAATATGATTCGTAAAAATAAGCCTATCATATGCCAATGAACTCAAATTAGTAGACTGCGATATGTAAGGCAACAAAAATTAGAACCTTACAATGAAAGCTACTTTAAGTTTAGTTTAGAGTGTATTAGTTGGAGGCCACCAATCGTTGTTGGTTGATAAAAGCAAACAAATATTGTTTGACTCAACATTACATTTGGTATATAGCTATAAATTTTAAGCAGATAAGAATTTTTAAAAAAATATGTAGCTGAAAGAAAAAACATTCAAAAACAACTTTTAACATTGACTCTAAAATTTTCTTGTAAAATTGTTCCAAGATATTCTTATCTTGTTAGATAAAACTGTTATCAAATCCGGTTCTTCCCCATCGGTTTCCACCCACGGAAGCGCTTCCGATTCTTTTAGAATTTTTTGATCGTTTTCATTAGGCTTTAAATTGTGTTTTTGTCGAATTTCTTCTCTTGCTTTAGCTCGATCTGCCCTTCTCTGGTCTTGATTTTTCATCATCCTTTCTCTTGTAAATCACAAAATAACAGTTAATTTTTAAAAAACATCGCACCAATAACTAATTGAAATATTTTGATAAAAAATTAAGTTCTTCATTGTAGTAAATCATGGGTACCCAACCTTTTACTCATCATCGAACAAGTTTTTGTCAGCAAGTTTATTGCGAGCCGCAATCGGTGCAGTAATCAAAATGATGTCCTTTTTTTTGTATTTACTTTCAATTTAATGTCTTTATTTTTACTAACTTCCTTGATAACCGGAATTGGTGCCGGAAGTTAGTTAAAGACCAAAAAAATATAATAATAAAAAAGTTTTCACTCTAACTCTATTTGTTTGTTTTTTCTGAAATAAAGCAAAAAACTTCTCCTGGCCGAAAATAATTTTACGTTTCGAGTTTTCTGTTCGCCATTAGATTATTTTATAAAGCACTTCAATTATTCAATTGATTGAGCATCTGATTAAAATTTCTTTTCGGGCCGCAGGTGGTGCAGCCTTAAGGTAAACAAAATTATCAGTAAAGTTGGTCGTCGTACTCATTTTTAGAAAATTAAGGTTTAACCAGACAATTTTTTAAAATTTAATTGGGGTCATGATTTTTAAAATACATTAATATACGTAATTGCATGTGAACATTATACATAATTGCAACATTACACATAAGAATTAAGTCTTAAGTGACTATTTTTTGATTTTTAGATTATTATGCACAAGAATTTAATCTTAAGTAACTACAGTAGAACACCGATTATCTGAACTAATTAAGACTAGGGGTGGTTCGGATAACTGATTTTTTCGGATAATCGAACAAAATACAATCTTGCAATAAAAAGCATCATATACACATATGGTCATTTATGGTACTTTATGAACAGTATAATGATCACTTTTTTTTTTTTTTTTTTAAAGCTTGTTACTCTTTTCGTTGCTGCCAAGTCTCTCATCCTTTTTAGAAGCAGAGCTGTGTTGAACGACACTTACTCTGTCGTTCACACTATGCTATGACGTTGTACTACACCAACTTAGTAGCGTCCAGATAATCGGCGTTCTACTGTATTTTGATTTTTAGATAACTATTTTTTGATTTTCTGACTCAAGTTGAGCGAAATTGAACTTGACTCAAGCATCGTAGCAAAGGACTCGGCTCCACAAGGACCGGACTTGAAGATTGTTCTCGGACTGACACTTGTTATAATTTAGACCACCGCTTAAATAGAATTAAATAGGCCCTAATTTTTTCTACTACTTAAAAAAAGACTTAAAGTGTATTCATTCTGCCTAATAGCCGAAAAATAATTTAAAAAAATTCAATTACAAAATTACAAAAACGTATTGACAACTCCCAAAGTCAGGACATACCAATAGTTGACACAACTTTTATTGCTAGCGCATTTTTCCTGTTAGTCGAAAAAAAAAGTAGCCGACAATGATGATTTTATCGATATTCTTCACAGCACTTGCGATAGAATATTCCTAATGTAAAGTGAAAGTGAAAAAACTTAACTGTTAATAAAAGTATTAAAAATGAGATCAGGCTTACTTGTCAACTCTTATTTGCTCTTGCAGTCGCCTTCTTTCTTCATTGCTTAATCCATCATCAAAGGAATCTGAACAATCACGAAAATTCGCTTTGATTTGCTTGTCTACCTAAATTTAAAAGTAGAAATTAAACTGAGCTTTATGAAAACATGTTACTATCCAAACAAAAAGGTTACCTTGCTGATAGTTTTTACACGTAGATTCTAAGGTAGGTAAAAACTTTGAGCTACTAAAAACCGCAATACAACTTATACAACAGTAAAGCTTTTTTTATGAGAAAATTCAAAGTATCTGCTAATCAGGGCTTTTGTTAAAATACCCGGGACCCGGATGCGCAAATTAACATTGAAAAAGCTTTTCGTTTTTTAAGATCAAGTAAATATATAAAAAGGTTTTTAATCAAATCTATGTGTCTAAGTAAAAACGCACGCACAATTAAGTTAATTTTTAAGACTTGATGAAATTGATTTAATTTTTGCTTAACTTAAAACTATTTCTCAAATAGCCCATTTTGAATAGTCAATTATAGTCAACTTTTAGGTAGCCTAACGTTTTTGTTTATTTATCATTAATTTGTTTCAGTTAAATCGAAATCTCGCTGATCGCCACCGAAAGTTGCTTTCAAATGCAATCTTTTTTCGTATATTCTTGCGAATTCAGATCAAATTTAAACAAGAAGGCAGTGACTAAATAACACAGCCCATACCGCGGTTATCCAACCTGCGACCCACTTAAGGCTTTGATGCGGCCCACTGCCTATTCCAAATTTTTAGATATACAGCCAGTGATTGTCTTACAAAAAGGAAGGGCACTATTTAGTGTAGTAAAAAAGGATAGCTGAAGCCATTTTTAGTATATGAAAGCAAAGTGATCACTAAAAAAAAGGTCTTCAATTTAGGGGGGTCACCATTGAGTGATCCAAAGCAGGGTGAGACAAAGCCATCACTAAAAAAAAGCTTTCAATTTAGGGGGGCCAGTATTGGGTGATCCATAGCATGGAGAGGCACTTTACAGTATACTACCCTAAGACATTGTAATCTCTAAAAAAAAAAAGGTCATCAGCCTAAGATGCCCTTTTTTTCAAAATTTTTTTCTTTTCTTGTTGACATGCCATCGACGTCCTGGTGCTATTATGAAGAAATAGAGCAATTTCTTGTATAGGGGAGGCTATTTTTTGATATATTTTAGGGGAGGCTCGATGTGGCCGCACTGTTCATACCCCATCAAAGCCATCACTGTATACAGTAGACCTGGGTTAATCCGGATTTGGTCAATGCGGAATTTTGCTTAACTCGGATAAAACTGAAAGTACAAATGATTTCCTTGTACTTTAATTCTTAATAAAAAGCTTCAGATTACCCGGATTTTACCTAATTCGGATAATTTTGTAGACTGTCAAATCGAATCCGGATTAACCGAGGTCTACTGTATTTTTAAAACGCTATCGCAGCGTTTTCTAAACTGAGTTCCGCGAGCTTACTTAGTATACATTTGAGACAAAAATCGACAAATCAGAGTTTGATTCAAAGTAAAGACACTCTCCTTTTTTTAGAGAACACTTCGTTCTTGAGACGAAAATCGACAAATCAGAGTCTGATTCAAGGTGAAGACCTTTTTTTTACTTTTTTTACTTTTAGAGAGCACTTCATTCTTGAGACAAATTCAACAAATCAGAGAAAGGGAAGACTTTTTGCGGTCCGCCAGCTTTAGCTCAATTTAAGATTTGCCCCATAATGAAACAAGATTGGACAATGGACATCCCTGACCTATAGGACTAGGCTTTTATTACTTGCACTGTGTCTAATAATTCGTACTTACGGCTCCTTTAAAAACCTGTTTTCCGATGATATCCATTTAGTATTCACATTGCAAAACCAAAACCTTGCAAATACAGTTTAACAACATTTAAGCATTTTTATTTTTATCTATTATCGGCCCACGTTACCTAAATTAAAACATATTTTGAAATTAACATATTTAAACAACTTGAAGATATTTTTTAAAATGTTAGTCAGCTATTATATTTTTGTATAGATTTTAATTTGTCAATCAGCTTTAATTTGCATTTAGTTTTGTGCTGCTTTTTTTAGGCTTCGTTTAAATCATAAAGAAAACTTTTTCTTATTTCATTTAAACTGATCTACTTCATCTAACGAAGTTGTAAAGCGCGTGAAGAAAACATTACAAATCATTACATTGCTTCTTTTCTACGTATTTTACATTCAGACATTGTACAGTAGTTGATATAAATTCTTATGATTTGCATTTTTAACCGTTTTTTAATAATTCTTTCTCGATGTAACCCATACTTTTAAAACAAACAAAAATAAGCTTTTAAAAAAATTGCAATCAAAAATAGCATTAGCCTGTAAGTTCTTAAATCAAAGCCTATATTTCGACAGTGTAGTTTGACTCCTATAAGTAACTAAAAACTGCTTATAAAAATTTAAAATAGTCACTATACACAGAATCTTTGTGTAAATAGCCAACAGATGTTTGCTTTATCGACCAATGTCATGTAGTTTATTTTGTGGGTGGATCACCCAAAGTAAATACCATTAGTTTTTACAAATTTTTTTCGTATTTTATGGCTGTGTTTGAAAGCAGTTTTTGTTTGATATGATTGATTTTTCAAAAAAACCTGTACTAAAAATAAAATTCTAAATCAAACATTTTTGTTTTTTTGGTGCAATCTTTAACAAACGCATTTTAAAACATTTACGTTGGTCGATGAAAAGGTGCGAGAAAGTTTTTTTTTGGAAAAACAAAAATAACTAGTGTAAAAAACAATGGCTCTTATTTTAATTTCACAAAAGTTTCTCAAATACGCCAGCTATTTTTTAAAAATTTAGATTTTCAAGAAAAAAAAAAAAATCTTTAATAAATTGCACGTAAAATAAAATCTTTCAATATTTTTTTATAAACATCATTAATTATTTTTTTTTAAATTCATTTGTTCTTCTGGTAGAGTCAGAGGCAAGTAAAACTTCAACAAATACAGAAGGCGTAATATATTTATTAAAGAAAAACTCAATGACGTTTCGTCCGTTACATGGGGCGGACTTCATCAGGTAAAAGCAAAACACAAAAGTTATTAGCAAAAAATTTGTTGAATTACATTCGTGAAAATCAAAACACAGCGTTGTTGCATAATATAAAACGAAAATTCCAAAATCACTTAAGCTGGATTAAAAAGAATCGCAAAATAATTATAAAAAATAGATTTATAAACTGAAAGGAAAAATTTATTCTCAAAAAAGGCTTTTTGTTCGAACTTTATTTGTCAAAGCTTGTGAGAAGAGACCTGTTGGACAACCAAGCAACAAATGAGGTTTCTAAACTTATTTTTATTTTATTTTATTTTTTAATTTAATCTCTATATTTATCCTCCTGACTCGCAGGAAAGTTACGCAGGCGCTAATACATAGGGTAAGAAGTTACCCCGACCTACTTCCAGAGATGCCAAGATATTGCTGTCCGTTTGAAATTTAATAGATATATGACTGAAATTTGGAGCTGCCTGCCAAGACCACCAAGCAGGAAAAAGTGTCGTAAAATGTCTTTCTTAAGGACACAACAGAATGGCGCAAGTAGGTTTTGAACCAAGACCGGCGTACTTACCACTCGACCACACTTTTTCAAATACGTGGAGCCCTTGGTTAATTTTGTAAATTCTGTAGATCCCGCGTTTAAATTTTTTCCCAAAAATCAAATAAAGAACAAGAAAATTTTTCGCTTTAAGTTTAAACTATACCCGAATTTTCAAACTCTTTTTTTTTGGGCTGCATTTAACTTTCGGAAGAAATAATGCTTAACACGAAGCCAAGCCTTTTTTGGATAATACACTTATCATTGGCGAGTTCTTATGATTTAAGAATAATTTTGGATAAAGTGAAATGTTAGTAGCGAATTATTATTTTATAGAAAAAAGTCCTGTAGCTCCCCAGTTTAGAAACCCTGCACTACATGTTTGTAAAATATTTTAAAAACTAGTGTAGTCTAGTTGAAATCGGCTAGAGCAGTGGTTCCCAACCTTTTTTATACGGCGGCACACTATTAAGCTATTTAAATTTTCGCGGCACACTCATTATATTGGTTAATAATAAAAAGGTCTTTACTGAAAATTTGTCAATAATTTCTCAATTTTCGTCCCAAAATCATGGTGATCTCTAAAAAAAGGTCTGCACCTGAACTCACGCTCTTTCTTTCCCTCCAAAGCTATGTACAAGAACCGCAAAATTCGACGTCCCTAAATAATTTTTTTTCAAAATCTTTCGCGGCACACCGGTTGCGAACCACTGGGCTAGAGACTGGAGGCGGCAAAATAAATTAATTAAATCAAAACTTAATAATTTTCTGTGTAAACTTAGGCTTCTTCCGAATCTTTGAAAAGTCTACGATCCTCCGATGACGAATCACAGTTTAAGAATATGATTGTAATAATCAGTTAGTTTAGTTTGATTCAATTTATATTTTGTGGCTAAATAATGATCTTATAAACAGAAAAACAGATGAAGGCTGGCCAAATGCTTTGTTTAATTGAAAAGTGCCCCTTCCAAAAAGTTTGAAAAGCCTTTTTCCATATTTTGTGTTATTGTTTAACAATCACGCAAGAGAAAGTTGAAAATTCTTTACTATTTTTTAGAGAAAAGAGTGCAATTTTTCTATAAACACCTCATTTACAAAGCAATCCAAGTTCTGACTAAGCTAATGATGGCCTATATTTTGCATTTAAAGGGAGCAAAGTTATAATTTTGAAGCAATTGTGATCGCATTTTTTTCAAATCAAAAAGCAAACACCACTTTTTCTATTAGAAACTCAGATGAAACCCTCCATTAAATTAATTTCGCATCCAAAAGGGGGAAGCATGTCATTCGCAAACGAGGGGTTTGTGGCACTTCTGAAAAGATTGACAGATTTAACTGTTGAGCGTTTGGTGCATGATCCGGACTAAGGATCACCAGCATTCTGGCTTTGTGAGAAGGAATGCCGTGTGTGCGCTCCCCGAAGATTTTTAGGGGTTTGCAGGATTCCTAAATTATCAAAAGTGTAATTTTTTGTCCTTCAAATAAAAAGATAAAGACATTTTTGAAAGCAGTGTTTCCCAAACTTTTTGGCCACGGGCCTCTATTTGCGAATCTTTTTTTGACAAACCCCAATTTTATGTCACATCAATTTTCTGCCCAACCAACGAGGAAAGATAATACAACCCAAAAAAAATTACAGCAGATCCGTCAAAAAAATAAATAATTATAAATAGGCACACCATATTTCCGAAAAAAATTCCAACCGGGACGCTCGTTAATAGAAAAAATTCGTTCCTAGAAAGAAGTGTTCTTTAAAAAAAAGGTCTTCACTTCAAATCTGTCTCGAATATCATAATTTTCGTGCCTAAAACGTAGTGTTCTCTACAAAAAAAAGGTCTTCACTTCGAATTTGTCTTGGATTTCATGGTATTGATTATATTACCAAGTATATGTTTGACAAATTTTTTCATATCGTTGTGGACCCCTTTTGCAGTCATCACGGACCCTCAGTAGTCTGCGGAGCCCAGTTTGGAAAACTCTGTTTTAAAGCATTTGAACATTTTACGTTTTGCCTAAAAAAAAACCTTTGCAAAATTTTTTCTCTTCATGGCACTAGCAAGTTTTATACGTTGATGCTGGGTGTCCTCAGAATCTTTATGTAAATTTGGTTAATAATATTTTAAATTCCTAAATATGTAATATTGTTATATTAGCCTATATTAGTGCTTCTCAACATTTTTTGCGGCGACCCAAATCCTTAGCGGAAATAGAGGGCAAACATTTGGCGACCCAATCTTTTTTATAGACTTTGTTGCAAGCATAAAAAGTGAACTAAACAAAAGACAATTTAACTTTTTGTCTCGAATTGCATGATTTTTGGCACTAAAAAATACATCGTTAAATCAGTAAAATCACTATTGAATCACAACAAAAATTATTTAAGTTTTACATAAATACAGTCGTCGACGACACACTTTTGGTTCGCGACCCAAGGATTGAGAAGCATTGGCCTGTTACAACAATTTTTTCTCTTGGCTGGCAGGGCAATATTGGTACAAACATTAATCAATTACTTTCATTTGCTTTATGGTATTGCTGTTCAATTAAATTTTTTTACAATTTTTATAAAAGTTATATGATCGAAAGTGTAGAGTTTTATCAAGACCCCCCAGCAAGAGAATAGGTGATCACCAAAAAGAACTAAACAAACAATGACAGTTTTTAGCTGTATTGAAGTTCAACAAAAAATAAAGCATCGTGGGTCTGCCATATTTTAACAAAAAAAGTAGGTTTTCCTAATTCTAAGCCAATTGTTTGATATCTTTATGTTTGTTAAGCTTCGTGAGACAAAATCAAATCCGTATAAATGCAAACTATCGTTTTTATACTAATTACTTATACCTAATTTTTCTATATATAAAAAATTTATAGTAGTTAAGGCCAAACTAGACCTACCTATCTTTTAAGACTAAAGATTTGTTGCGATAAACTATTATACAAAACTTCTACTTTCTTCAGCATTATTTTTTTAATTTAAAACAACCCAAAATAACTTTTCGACTGGCAGTTATCATAACTTTAATGACGACTTTGAAGTAGGCCTATACTCTAACTTTTCTTAGATTTGCTTATTGGTACAAAATAAAATCAATGTGTTTTGTCGGTTATAATTATTTAATTGCTATAAATATGACTGTTACGTCACCAAGTATTTTATTCTTCTTCTTGTGTCTCCACATAGTAGCTAAGATAGACAGGTGGTCGCAATAAATCAAACACAAAAATTAAAACTTTTTTCGGGATGGAGGATTCGGATTAGCCACAAGACATTTCATCGGAGCATAATTTTTTACTCCTTTAGAGCATTGATGCAGCGAATAGATGGTCGAAAGTGACCAAGACATCAAATAAGTGCTATCGGCAAGCAGGGCGTCAATACGAAGCTGAACCAAAAGCCTGTAACAACCGCTTGTTTTGCTTGGATTGGACTTTTAAAAATGTTCTGAACCACAAAATTTACTGAACTACTCGTATAACCTGAATTGAACCGTAATTATTTTTTGCCTTTTGATTTTACCGTAAATAGAAATCAAGATTTTAAATATCAGATCAATTATTGAAAATTAATTTTCTACATTTTATCAAAAATTTTTTTGATTTAATAGAAGTTTACACGAAAGCATTTTGCTTTGGAATACATATGACTGAGTGATTTGGACATGCTAGTTGCTTACCAGTGAAAAGTAAATCAATACACAACGCCAACTGAAACGTTTCGCGCTATCAAGACTGTCGATCACGCATTTTATCTTGGTATTTTTAGACTTTAGCCTAAATGTTGGCCTCAAATGTAGGCTAAGTCAAACAATTTATGTTACATGATCCAATTCGAATAACGACACAATTTCTTTGCGTCTATCAATCAATTTTAGCCTACATAATTATTGCTAAAGACTTTTGCTTGTCAAAAGAATTTTCTAATGTTTATTTATGCTTTATGCAACTCTTTTGTCCATAACCGTACGAGCCGGGGGCAGAGGGGACAACCGCCTTCCAAGTCTCAAAAATTTGAGCAAAATCAGAATTTTTTGGATACCGACAGGAAATATTTGGGCAAAACGAGAAATTTTCGGGTAACGACAAAAAATTTTTTGGGCAAAGCAAATTTTTTTGTGCACAGAAAGCGACTCCTGCCGGAAAAAGTTTTCAAATACAGAAAAACGATTAAGGTTTGAGTTGAAGACTTTTTTTAGAGATCGCTGCTTTTTGTGATAAAAATCGAGAAATGAGGAAGAATTGTAGGTGAAGACTTTTTTCAGTCTTCACTTGTTTTTTGGGACGAAAACGGAAGAATTAGATGCAGCTTCAAAGTGATGACCTTTTTTGTTTTCACCATAAATTTAAGACGAAATTTCTACTCATATCCGTGAAGTGCTGGAAGATCACATTCGGGAAAACATTAATAAAACTTGGCCAAAACTGTATTGGCCCTCTAACATTTTTTCAGCTGGTACTGCTATGATTCCATCTGGCTATTCCCCATATTTCTGAAAACAGCATTTTCTGACTCATATTGAATTTTTAGCCCAGATATTTTTTATCAAGTAGAGTAAGGAGGATCGAGAAAGTTCGATCACTATTAATTTTAATGATTCAAAATTTTATAGGCCTGCTATTAAAACTATCTATCCTGGCTTATTGTTAAACATTGCTGTCTTATATTGACATTTACCATACGCTGCAATTTTACAAACATTGTTGATATTATATAATTGTTACCTAAAAAGAAGTGACAGACCCAACAAAATATTTCTTTTATACGAATTTCAAAGAATACTAGGCTTATATGCTCCCTGTGTGCTGGTGTTTTAAAAATAGGCTATGACAAGACAATTTTCCACTACCTATATTATTTTTGAAAATAATATTAACGCTTCAATCAGCTCTTAACCACAAATTAACTTTACAATACCCTCTTCCCCGTGTTATTCAAGTTATTCTGCTTCTAGTTAAAAAGAAAGGAGGCCTATATTTTCTTTATCTAAATTATAATTATAGTAAATAGCACCACTGCACTGATTTAGTCAAAATATAAGCAAAATAAAATAATAAAAAACGAAAACTGTTACACAAGCGTTTTTTAAACTAATTCTGAAAACACATTTTGCGAATTATAATAAATTCTTTTTCAACAGGTTATGGACTTGGTGGATTATACAAATTGTTTGCTAAATTATATATTTTTTATCCTCGTGACTGGCATGAAAACGTCGGGAGTGTTATACAGACACTCCTCGCTTAACAACGATCTCGTTTAGCGACGACTCGAAGTTACGACGGCCTCTTAAAAAAATGTTAGAAATGTTCGAGAATATTCTTTTACTCATAGCCGTACCTGCCGGGGGTGCAGGGGGGGCAATTGCCCCCCCAAGTTTCGAAGATTTGGGCAAAATTAAGATTTTTCGGGCAGTGAGAAGAAAATATTTGGGCAAAACCATAGTTTTTCGGGCAGCGATATGAAAAATTTGGGCAAAGTCAGGAAATTTAGAGAGGTGATGATGAGGAACTGCAAGAAATAATAACCCAAATTTAGGTGAAGACCTTTTTTTTTTTTTTTTTTTAGAGAACACCTTGATTTTGGGACGAAAATCGAAAATTAGGAGACTGAATTTAAGTGAAGACCTTTTTTTTTTTTAGAGATCACCATGATTTTAGGACAAAATTGGTTTTTGTCTGAGAAACTCAGACAATTTTTTTGTCATATCCGAAATGTACTCTAAAATCATGATTTGGGCAAACGTCACAAAATTTGGGCAAAACTTCATTGCCCCCCCAAAATTTTTTGGGCTGGTACGGGTATGCTTTTACTGCATTCGAGTCAGAGCGCCAACGAAGATAATTTTCGCTGTCACGAATAAAATATAACTAATTTTATTTATGCAAATGTACAATGGACATAAATAAATATAAGTATCCTCATATATGTATGTCTCTCAATAGGTCCTCGTTTAGCGACGAAATCGCTTTACGACGGGATCTTGAAACGATACTTTGTCGTTAAGGACTGGCTGCACTTAAAGGCTTGTTTCTACTAGAATGGAGTATTTTGTTTCTTTGGTTTTTTTTACTTTGCTTAGCGCTTCAGCGCGGAAAAAAGAGAAATAATCAACAAAACAAACAATTTATTTCACGCTTGCAGTGAAAACAGGTCTTAAGGCATTAAGGCAACTGTCGAACGATTATCCTACTTGCTTTTAGTGATTCAAATGTATTGCTGTGCGTTTAAAATTTGTTATTTGCTTTTTTTAATTTTTTTTTGAAGACGCATTGACGTACATACAGAAATGATTTGTTTTTAAAAAAAGTTGACGATTAAGAGCCGCGTGGTTATGCTTTTCGAATAAAGGCTTTATAAATTTTTCTTAAAATTTAAGATCACGTCCTTTAAAATTGCATTGAGCTTGCGTTGTGACCAGTGATGGCTTTAGTAGGGAGCGAACAGAGTGCCCTTAAGTAAATTTTACGTTTATGCTAAAAAGATCTCTTCGATTATTGTGAAAGCATTTAAGCTTTCATGAAAGCATTAATGAGTTTACCTAAACCAAAAGTTTGTTGCTTAATTGTTCCCGACAAAAATTTGTTTTGTAGGAAGTCAATTTTATAAAGAGCGATTAGTTAAAAGTTGACAACTTTTGACTTTATAAAATGCAACTAAATAATTAAAGTATTAAATCAAGGCGATTGGCCCAAATACCAATTATAGAAGCATTGCTTGTAAAAAATCAACATTGCTTAAATATTGATTAAAGTTGTGCATCTTTACATTTATTTAATACTTTATCAATGAATTGTAAGTACTTTTTTTGTGACATAATAGTATTTGAAAGTTGTAAATCTTGTTTTCAAAATTACTTCCATTTATTATATTAGCTTTAGAACTTAGTTTTTGGCTAAATTTTTAAAATTGTAATTCTCTGATATTTTGTTAACCTAAAATTTCAAATTTTAGTATGAAGTTTCCCTTATACATGAGGATGTATTTTTGTACTTGAAATTTAAAATAAATTAGTTACATTTGATTAAATATTAATTGAGATGGATAGAAGCAAAATATTTTTTGTCATTTAGTCATGCACTACTTTGACATGAATAAGTGTGCATTTGAAACCCATAAAATTTTAACCCGTGTTTATGAAAACAAAAGTCCTTCATTATTAAGCACTATAAAAAATTAGTTTAGCCGTTTCAAAGAAGGTGATTTTTTTGTTGATGACAAGTATAGGTCTGGACAGCCCAAAAAATTTGAGGATGAAGAGCTGATTGATTTGGTAAAAGAAAAATCCTTCTTTGACACAGAAAAAGATTGCTGAACATTTTGGTGTTTCATAGAGAGGAATTTCAAAAAGAATGAAAAAAATAGGTATGATCCAAAAAAAGAATATCTGGCTCCCCCATGATTTGTGAGAAAACAATGAGAAAAGAAGGAAAGATTTATAAATATTTTTTGATAACCCTAAAAGACAAACCATGGGTTTTCCCAAAAGAAACACTTTCAAAAAAGCCAAAAAGAAACATCCATGGCAAAAAAGTTCTTTTGAGTGTCTTTTGGGATCAAAAAGGAGTGATATTTTTCGAGCTTCTTGATCCAAGGGAAACAATTAATGCTGAAAAATATTGTGAACAGCTGAAAATTCTTAAAAACAAGATTCACTTGGAAAAACCTTCCCTGAGGAAAAATTAAGTTGTTTTTCTTTAGGATAACGCAAGACCACACACAGCCGAAAAAGTTAAAGAATTGCTGGCAAGCTTTAAATGGGATGTGTTGAAACATCCTCCATACTCTCCTGACCTTGCACCTTCTGATTACCATCTTTTTAGGTCAATGACTCATGCATTGTCTGAGAAAAAATTTGATACGAAGGAGAATGTCTATTTTTTCCTTGATAACTTTTTTAAAGAGAAAGACCCTGCGTTTTTTAAAAGGGGAATTAAACTTTTATCTTAAAAAAGGGAAAAAACAATTGATAATGAAGGTAAGTATTTTGATTAAAAAGGATTTTTGATTTCTTTTTGTATTATCAGATATTTGTTTCCTTAAATTTGAACAAAGACTAAGTTCTAGACCTAATAAAAACCCGCATATAACTTCTTAAAATTTTTTCTCGCATTATTCCAATTAAAAAAGTTAAATATCAAATAAACGTTTTTCAACAACTATTGACTATAACCGTTGCGCTTTCGACCGAAACAATTTTTAATAACTACTGTAACTACGAGTGAAAAACAACTATCTAATGCAGAATAATCCAAAAAGTTAGGTTTATCAAAGCATTTTTTTTGGTTTAATGGAAATTTATTTCAAAAAATAAAAAGAAGTTATTTGCTTAGTAATCTGCTTTTTGGACGAAGCCAATTAAAAATTTCATTTGACAAACATTAGCGGACTAACAATTGAAAACATAAACAACGCGATTCGATACTTAATTTCTTAATGTCAACGATCGTAGACTGCAGTTTCTATTATTTAGAGAATTAAACTATTTCGTTTGAAAAACCTTAAATCGGCATCCTTGTTAAATGGCTATTGATTTGACTCGATAAAACTCTAGAAGCTTAAAAGCAAGTTTTAGTTTAGATCAGCGGTTCACAGCCAAAAATACGCCCATTGCTTTATGTCCGTCGCAAACAAGAAATTTAGAGTAGATGCAAATTTTAAACTGTTAAATTTCAACCTTAAAAACGTTATAGACGACTTTAAAAATACTTAAGAGGCCAAATACTACCAGAAAAACAACGGCAACAAGACTTTTTGCACATTTGAATAATACAAATCCAAGGTTTTTCAACCCGATCTTACTTAAAGACAACTAGAAATTTCAATGCATTCGCAAGTCACGTGCGACACGCATCGACGGCTATCACGTCAACGACTGTTGTTCGAGTTCATGAATCAACTTTACGACGTTGTCACGCTGGGCAAGTTTCGTCTTTTGCGCTTCTTGCAAATGCGTGAGTTCGCCGCTGTCGACTTTTTCCTGCAGCTGATCGATTTGTCTCAATTTTTTTCGAAGATTTTTCAGTCTGGATGCAAGCGGAATGTCAGCGGGGTCCTTTTCGTCTTTGATCGTCGCCTTTCCGACGCTTCGCGTGATATCGTCGATGCTTTTTTCGCCGCTGGTCAAGACCGCGTATTGGCGCTCGATGTTAACTTGCTTAGCGGCTTCCTTCTTCTTCTCGCGCTTATTCTGCTTTTTTCGCTGTTGCTTGCTGAGGGAAGAATTGTCTTTGGACGAAGCTGAAGACGGGGCGACCGCGAGTCCAGGTATCGAACGGTTGTTGGACGAAGCCGACGGCGATGGGGCGTAGTAGCCGGGGCACGCGGGCGCGGTACGACGCGAACGAGCGGCGGAAGTTTCGTAACTGTAAACCAATTCATGACGATGTTCAGCGAATTTTTTAAACGCGGAATGTAACGCTGAAAAACTTGGCTTTGATATTTGGCTTCGTGCATCTTTACATTAGCTGAACTGAGAAATGATTTTTAATTCGAATTAGTGAGCAACCGGAATCGAGTCAAACAGTTAAATCACTGAACCATGGAAGGGCAAAGGTTAAACCAGTGATTTTCTGCTTTTTTAGGCTTTTACGGCAACCTTCCCGAGAAATAAATAGCTTGTGGCACCCACGATAAACTCAAACATTCCCTAAGAGTTTCATGTGACATAAGAAATGTATTTTTTCGCCATATTTTTGTCCAAAACTCCCTGCAAAACCGCATTCGCTCAGCAGATTTGTTATTGCATACATAAGTTACCGTCAAGTGTGCCTCGAAAAAGCTTTACAGAAAGATGACTTTAATAATTGTAATCTCGTGGCACCATGAAATAAGAAAATCTTGTGGCACCCATGAATATTGGAAATGGCACACCAGGGTGCAGCGACGCCCCGGTTTAGAACCACCGAGTTGAACAATCAAAAGGAAGTGTGAAATGATTAAAACAGGGAATTACCGCTTAACGTCCTCTTCAGGAATGTATCCTTCTCTTACTCGCTGCGCTTTTCTCCATGTTCCGTCAGGTCTTTGAGTTGCAGGAATGAACGCCATTCCTAAAAACACAGAAATAATTCCAAGATTTATGATCATAATCAAATAAAACCAATTACGTGTAACAAATCGCAGTTACTGTAGTTCAACAGAGAATTTTTTAAAAAATCTTTTAGTAGACCATAAATGTGGTAGTAGAACAATAACCAGGGTTGCGGAGTCGGACTCTTAAGACTACAAAGAGTCGGAGTCGGAATATTTTATCCGATTTCGACTTCTGATGTCCAATTTTTTTTTTGGAGAACATTACTTTTTCGGGACGACAATCAAGAAATTCGAGACAGATTACAATTAGGGACGAATTTTTCTGTTAGCAATCGTCGTGATTCAATTCTTCAAAAATATGGTTACTCTAATTTTAAGCAAATCATATTTTGCATAATAGTATTGCCCTTATTAGGGAGTCAGTGTAGGGTATCAGAGTCGGAATCCTTGAAATTTTAAAAGCTGGAGTCGGAGTCGAATTTTAAATCTTCTGACTCCGCTACCTTGATAATAGCTTACTAGCGTGCCCACATTTCAAAAATTTTAAATATCAGAACTAATCTATTTACTATTGTAGATCGAATGACTAGGACAGGGAAAAGCCGCGTCAACTAATGAAATCAATTAAAAATGAAAATACACTCAAGCTAACATAGTTTTTAATGTTACAAGCTTTATGTAAAAAAATCTTAAATCAAATAGAATGAGCATTTTACTAAAAATTCAGTGCATGTTTTTTTTTTTTTTTTTAATTCACTACTGTACTGTTGGAGTACATGAAATAATATCTTTCTTTATTTCCGTAACACCATAATCTCGAAAACCAGTCAGTTCCTAGTAGGCTGAAATTACCAAAAACAAAAGGCCTGATATTAGCCGATGAAATGTTACACTAAGCAAGTCATACAGTGCAAGAGAAATTTTTACAGAAAAGAAAAAATTCTTTCAAACTGAGCAAAAATGTAACTTGAAACAACTTCAGCACTGTTAAGCACCAATTGGTGGCTTACCTCTTTCATCTCGAACGATTCCGGTCGCCTGAGAAATGCTCAACTTTGTTCGTTCTTGATTCGACATGTCGATTCGCTCGCTTACGACAATAAAATAATAGTTTGAACAAACGTCGATTTGACTATAAAAAAATCACTCCCTATTATCTATCTTGTGAATGGGGTATTGCTTTTGCAAATATAGAACAGTAGAAGCGGTAAAAAGCAGAAATTTCAAGAATTTTTAAAAAGGTAATAAAATCTACGAGGAGCGTTAAAGCAGTGACAAAATGAAACTTGAATCTTCTAATTTGCGGTAAAATAAACACAAAAAATGATTGTTTTCATTTACACGAATCCCATCATAAACGCGTCATTTTAACTGTATCCGTAAAACGTAATATTAGACGTTAAGGTTTTTTTTTTGCACAGGTTCTCACGTTGTTTCCTATATAGTATATAAAAAAAAATCCAATTTAAGTCAATGACTTTAATAAACTTACTTACAAAAAACCACATCATATTTTAAAAATTTGAGAAATTCTTGCTTGCAGAAACACTTTGATGTATCGTTGTTTGAACAAAAATTTTACCTGAACAAGAATAACGGCATCTTACCTTTTTTAACCTGTGATTTGGACTAATTCTGAATCAAACATTAGAAACAAAGTTCTTAACATTAAAAAACCTATACAAAAAATTGAATTAGTATTAAGCAGCGAGAAATAATATAGTATCAATACTGATAATGTACTGTTTTTGTGTAAAGGTAGAATAAAATAGGTTATGCAATAATTATAGACACACCAATGATGCACTGAAAATGCAAAACGATTCTATGCAATCATATGCTAACAGATTCCTAATATAACAAGTGCTTTTTTATTGTAATCATTTATTAAACTAAAAAAAAAATAAACTAACAAAATTGCATTCACAAAATGATAAGTGCACGTCATGATTTTGTGCAGGTTGTTCATTTTATAGAAACAAGTGCCGAAAAAAGCAGTGAAAAGCGTATCATGCAGAACAGCAATTAAAGCACGATTTTAAAAAATCTCATCGATTTTAAAAACAATAACCAAAGTTTTAAGCAACGATAAACAAATATCGCGAAATCGTAACAGAATAACATATTTGACCGCCGCAATATTGCGAAATGTTAACAGAAAAATATAATACTAAAAGGTAACAAGAATTTGCAACTACTTTTTAAAGATTTAATCAAAACACTGCCAAAACACAACAAAAAAACAAGGCTTCTACATGTGGATAATGGGCTTTAGCTTAAGCCAGCGGTTTTTAACCAGCGGGCCACGGAAAATTTTCAGAGGGCATTTAAAAATTTAGCTTTATTTGTCTCACGAAAACTCATTTTTTACTTGTATGTTTGTTCTATGCATGGCTGTACCAGCCCGAAAAATTGGATGAAAAATGCATTTTTGCCTAATTTTTTTGACGATTTCCTAAATCATGATCTTGTCTAGCATTTCACTGAGATGCTCAAATATCACACAGATTTAATGTGAAAACCTTCTTTTGTAGTTGAAAATGAAGCAGAAACGATTGGTTTTTTTCTATAAAGACAAAAAAGGTATTTACTTTGCAAATAGCAATAGTGGGCCACAACAATTGAATTCTAAGTTTTTTGGGGCGCCATGGTAAAAAGGTTGAAAAGCACTGGCTTAAGCTATAACAACTTTTTACAATTTGGCAATTTTACTAAATAGCAAAACGCAATTCACGTTTATTTACTAAGAGCTTAATAAAATCCAATAGGGTACATAAGCAAAATTTTTCTAGACATTCAATTACGTATATATTATGTGCGTTCAATCTATTTAGTTTAATTAGAAAAAGCGAAGTTGAAATTAAAAGCACAGCACCAGCATTTAGCACATTCGAAAATTGAAGTAATTAGTTTGTTTACGAATTCGAGCACCATCAAATATTTTGTATCACATTGTTTTAAAAGAACCCTGGCAAATACGAAAGAAAATTAGGTAAAAAAACTTAACTGTAAGTTTTGGCAAAACGAAATATTCTATTAATGCAAAAAAGTAAGTTATTTTCTACAAAATAAACATGCAATAAAAAATACAAAAATATCAATTTTTTAAATACACCGTTTCATTCCAACTCTAATTAATTTTAAATTCTTGAAATCATCATTTTATCTATCCTCTCAAATTGCAGGGAAACGTTAGAAGCGTTATACGCAGAGCAACCGTCAAGCGATTACCCCGGCCTAATTTAGAAGACGCCGAGATATTGGTGTCCGATTGAAGTTTTTCTCGGTCTTTTTAATTTTATTTTAAAATCCAACTGCTTGCTAAGACCGTAAAGTGTTTGTAAGACCGTAAGCACAGAAAAGCACCGTAAAGTGTCTTTCTAAACTAAAGGACACAACAAAATGACGCGAGTTGGTATTGAAACGCAATCGTATTAATCGTGTTCCCGATCAATACGGCGCGCTTACCCCTTGGCTACACTGGCGACAAATTACTAACGATTAATTTTTTCTCTGATAAAATTTATATGTTGCAAAAATTAATTTGTTTAAAATATTTTTTGACGAAAATTAACTTTCATAAATTATCTGCAGTTAAGAAAGGCGATTTCATGCATTGTCATTGACCGAGTTGAATTTGTTTCTTCTATATTTTATGGTTTTAGCTGCAATGATCGCATAGTCAGTTTCTTAATCAGATTTTTTAAATTTAGCACGTAATGAGCGAAAATCAATTGCACACGATGAAAAAGTAAAAAAATTTTAAAGATACAGCTTTTTTCAACTTACTCGGGGTCTTGAAGGTTGTTGTGCAATTACATAAAATTGCTACTTAAAATTTAAAAACATTTGCTCATTAGTCTAAAAATTTTTCTTGAAATACTTGGTTCATCTTGTAAAATGCAGAATTTTTATCTTTCAAGAGATTTTGCGGCTTATCAAACTCTACAATAGTGCCTTCTTCTAAAACAAGAACACGATCACTATTAGCAACAGTTGCTAAGCGATGAGCAATTGTGATAACCGTGCTGTTTGAAAACACTTTATCGATGACACTTTGAACTATCATTTCAGTTTCTCTATCAATTGCAGCAGTGGCTTCATCTAAGAACAATATTTTAGATTTACGTAATAGGGCTCTTGCTAAACAAATTAGTTGCTTTTCACCAACTGAAAAATTGCCTCCATTTTCATTTACCTCTCCCGTGAGTTGTCCTGAAAGGCTAGATATTTTATTCTTGAGGTGCACTAGCTCTAGTACAGACCAAATGTCAAAATCATTATACGCATTAAATGGATCGAGATTGTATCGCACAGAGCCGGAAAATAAAGCCGGATCTTGAGGAATGATCGACATACTAGAACGCAATTTATTTAGAGAAAGTTTGCTAATATCAGTATCATCCAGCAAAATTTTGCCTTCATGTAGTTCTACTAAACGAAACATAGCAGCTGCAAGAGAAGATTTTCCAGATCCAGTTCTGCCAACCACACCTATTTTTTCTCCCGAATTAAAACAAAACGAAAGATTTCTTAATACTAAAGGCAATCCTTTGCGATATTTCAAGCATACGTTACAAAAATTAATCTTTCCATTTTTAGGCCATTCCTTATTGACCATGACAAAAGATTTATTATTTTCCTGAGGGATATTATCAAAGTAATACTTAATTCTGTCAGTGCAAACAAAGCGTGCTTGTGTCTCAATCAGTAACCTTGTTGTAAATTGTAACATCCCATTTATAAGAAACATTGTGCTTAATGCCAAGCCAGCAAAAGCTGGTGAAACAATATTTTTATCAAGAACAACCAATATTGAAATAAAAGCACTGGAGATTATAGTTAAAGCATCAAGACGCAAAGACAACCAGCGATTCACACATAAAAATAGGTAATAAGGAACACTATTTTGATCCAAAAGACAACAAAATTTATCAATAAAATTTTCTGTTTTCAGATAAGTTCGGATTGTAGTTAAGCCTGACACAACAGTTGTAATGTGAGCAAACCATGGTGAACGAGTTAAAACATCTAATCTTCTCATTTCTCTGACCGAAGGTTTGAAAACTATATACAATACTAGAAAGACAAGAAAAATAATACTGACAACAATAATAAACTTTGGAAAAACAAATGACACAATACAAACAGCAATAAATACAGACGAAGCATTGAATAAAAACATTTCTAATAAACAAGGTAACATCACATCTTGTTCATCAGTATCTTTTTGAAATCTATTCAGTATTCGACCAATCGGAGTGGTGTCAAAAAATTCCATTGTTCCATGCAGAACAACTTGAAATAGTTTAGCATGTAAAACCTTGGAGGCGTGAATTGTCATTGATACATAGGCATATCCACGAATTATGCTTATAATAAACATTGCCACAGCTGATAAACCATAAATACAAAGAAAGAAATGCAAATCAGATTTAAGTAAAAGATTAACAGAAGGTAAAGCAGTAGTAGACTGATTTAGTTGGGAAAATATAACGTTTGAAGACTTATTCAATGCAGAATTTACAGCTGATTCAGATCTCAGCCAATATGACAACCACAAATTGCTAAATAGCTGACATCCAACATTTATCAAAAATAATAATATTATCAAAAATCCACAAAAATATCCCCCACAAGCTCTAACATATTCTTGATAAGTTGACAGCATAACTTTCCCACCAGACTCTTCCGAAGATACCAATTTTCCTTCCATCAAATGATCTATTTCATTTTTAATGGAGATCTCAACATTTTTTAGATCAGAGGCAATGCTTTTACTTTGATCAAAATTATCACTTTTAGGAGCAAATGTTTCTTCAAGATTTGAGCCTGCAGCTTTTAGATCAACTAATATCAAAGTAGAATTTTTAGCTTGTAAGACTTTATCACAATATGGAAGATACTGCATTTGGTGAGTCACTAACAAAACAGTTTTACCATTATTTTTAAGTTTTTTTATAATTATTTCCATAAAAATACTTTTCCCAACATGAGCATCTAAAGCACTTAATGGATCATCTAATACATAAATATCTTTGTCACTGTACAAAGCTCGTGCTATACTAATCCGTTGTTTTTGACCTCCACTCAAATTTAATCCATGCTCCCCTACTTCAGTCAAATCACCATTTTGAAACATTTTAAAATCTTTGAGTAGCTGACATAAAGTTATAACATTTTGATATTTTTGAAAATCATAAGCAGAACCAAATAAAATATTTTCTCGAATAGTGGTATTCATCAACCAGGCTTGTTGGGAGCAGTATGCTATTGAACCTGACACTGCAACAGAACCTTTGAAAAGTACCATTTCACCCAAAAGTCCAGCAACAAAAGAGCTTTTTCCACTACCAACAGCACCAAATACACCAATTAAGCTTCCTTTTTCAACAAAAAGATTTATATCATTTAAAATAAAATTTGAAATACTAACAACATCTTTATTTGAAATCAAGCTAGCAGTTTGATCATATGATGATTTTGTATCATCTACTTGCTTGCAAGAAATCCAAGAAAAGGAGGCATTTTCAATTTCAATTGCATTATTTTTGTCTTTAGTTTGATCAATTACATAATTATGTAAAGAGTCCAAAGCTAAAACTTGTTTAAAACGATTCAGAGCAATGTTGGCTTCAGCAATACTTTTAATAGAAATAGGCATAAACTTGAGAGAATAGGCCATTACATTGTACAAAGCAATAGCTGTAAAAGCAAGCTCTGGTGTAAGGGGATTCTTTAAAAGAACAAAAGCACAAATCATTAAAACAGAAGAAAAAACTGGACTTAAAAATGCAATTGATATATTGATACTTTGTAAAATGGCTGATTTTTTTAATGCTGATAACTCTTTTTTTCTGATAGAATTTATCGTTTTTGTAAAACAATTTTCCCATGCATACATTTTTATCATTTTGATCAATGAAAATACTTCATTAGTTTTATTAATACGGCTTTCCGCTTGCTGAATTGCAGTAAATCGAATTTTGTTCATAATTTTAATTAAAATTGCTTGTAATGGTATAACCAGGACAAATACCAAAGAACCTAACAAACTAACAGGACCTAAGAAATAGCAATTATAAGCTGTACCCACAATAAACAGAAGTGGTGCCAAAAAGAATCCATTTCCTGTTCTCATAACTTCAAAAATTCTATCTCCATCATTTGAGCACATTGTAATTAAATCTCCAATTGAAGTTTTTTTCAAATTTGAAGACATTTTCATAACTTTTTTAAAAATTAACAATAGCACTGCACTCCTTGCCCTCACACATGTGCGATAATTTAATATAAAAAACAAAGTTAACATGCAAGCTCTAGTAACTTCTGCAACAATTAATGAAGAAATCAAAATAAGTCCCAAATTAGAGCTATCACTGTTTGATGAAACATACAAGAGTAGTTTCTGTATGACAATGCTGCTATTTATGAAAATTGCAAAGCCAAACAATAAAAAGCAAAGAGAAGAGAAAATCATTCTTGTTCGTACAAACTTCCAGAGAACAATGTGTAGTGAAGCATTTTCAATACCTTTTGTTCCTACTTCTTTTTTCCAGATCTTCGACAATCTTTTATAATTAAGTCTCGTTTGATCATATTCTGATATTTTCCATAGCTCATTACTAGTTAGAGGTTTTTTATATATCCTCCATACTAATCCTGAAAGCCAAGAAAATGTCAAAATAGAAAATAAACCAGCATTGTCATTTGGATGGTTTTGTGATTTAGAAAAAGGACGAAAAGGAATAAGCATTTTCAATGCTACATTATATCTTGTTGATTGATATTGCTTTGAATCAATAGATTCACTGTCTGATGAGGAATCAATTTGCTTCAAAAAATTTTGAACATTGTCCATTTTGATAAAGAAATTAGGTGTATAGGTCTCTGTAATGTCAATTCAAAAACCAACAACAGTAATCCACTTTCTTGATAATAGTTCATTAATTTGCTTTAAAAAATTTTATGCACTGTGAATTTCTTAAAATAAAATGCAAGTTAACAGTAACAACTATTCAAATTATTAGTTAATTACAAGAAAAATTGAATAAAAATTTGAAACAAGTCAAACATAATTATTTTGCATTTTTTAATTGAGAAAAATACCTAAATATCAAGCAATTAGTTATATTATTGAAGTAATTAAAAATCCAATTAACCCATTTTAAAACTTACTTATTGTCTATTTAGTATACCAGGTGTAATCACATATATAGATCCAATTGCTGCTTTCTGTTTACTTTTATCAGACAGTAATTTTTTGCTGCTGGCAGCTAATTTTTTTAAATTTTTGCCTTGCTCAAAGCACAAAAAAATAAAAGATTAAGACAGTTTTTTTCATGACTTTACATCATCTTTTAATGGTAGCTCCTCAACATAGTTAAGAATAATTTATTGCAGGTAGGCTGCATGAACCCATTAAAAATTTAATAAAAATTGCTTTTAATAAAAGACCAATAAAAATCATTTAAATAGACCAAGCATTGCACTTGGTGTTTTTGGCTTGCAAGTCAAAATTTAAAAGGTTTTCAGTGATCTTGAAGATTAATGATAAGTTGCAAATATGTGCCAATTGGCACAAATTTTGTGCCACTTGGCACATATTTTCAGAGGTTTGCAATTTTTTATATTTCTTAAACAAAATGATTGTAAATACCTTACTTGTGTTCCTTAGATGTCATTCAAGTAGTTGGTTGCGAAAAATAACTTTTTTAAAATATGTTTATAAATCATAGCCAATTGGCACATATTGATTTGCAACTTATCATTAAGATTAAACACTAAAAAATGTAATCTTAAAAATCAAGCTTAGATCACTAAAACATGGTGATCTTAAAGATTAAAATCACACATAAGTATGATACTGTGACACTTGAAAAAATGTGTAAACATTAACAGTTTTTTATTTGAAAAAAATTACAAGGTTAAAAGCTTTTTTACTTTAATATAGTTTTGAAAAATATATTAGATAATCAGAAAGCAACTGAAAATAATGCAGTAATACTTTAAAATATGGCAAAATGATTTTCCTTAATGAAAAATCTTTAATAAATGCGACTTGATTTGACTGTGTCACCATATAAATGGCAAAACATAACTCATAAAAATACATTTAAGTTCAACTTTAATTCCTTTTACTCTCATTTTACCTTTCTTTTTTCATTGCTCACCATATAACAGTATCATATTGTAAAAAATTCAAATTCAACGCAAAAAATGTGTACTTCCGACTTGATGACTCTGGAGGTCGTTTGCAGCAATTATGGCTCGCGTATTGTGAAGAAAAAGAAGCTCTATTTTGCCATCTTTGCATTGCATATGGTACTACTACTAGTAGCAATCAGAACCCCAGCAAATTTCCGAGCAAGTTAAGAATTCGCCCTCGCTGTTTACAACTCTTTTTTCTAATTTTTGAATTCTCTCGTTTTCAACTCGTTTCTCTCTCTCTCGTACACTCTCTCTCTCGTTCTTTCTCACTCTTTCTCCCTTTGCTCTCTGTTGTTCTTTACAAGAAATCCAATTGCCGAGCTGGGCGAATGCTTTACAAGATGAAAATAATCGCGGTTGGGCGAATAATTTACAAGGAATACATTTCGTTTTTTTCGAACGACATAATCTTATCCATAAGCGATTACTTTGCAAAAAACAACAAATATATTAATATGATGCTAAAAAACTTGTTATTTTTTGTTTTTGAAATAAACAAAGTTTATGGCTTAGCTTATTTTACAAGAAACAATTAAAAACTATAGTTGGGCTGAGTAAAATATTACTTTTTTTTATTTTTTTAATTTAATTTATCAATAATAAAGTTATAAACTCGTTTTTAAGCTTTCATTCTCGATGGTGTTAAAAATTGGCGAATTCTTCACAAGAAGTAAGAGCTGGGCGAATGCTTTACAAGATGAAAATAACCACGGTTGGGCGAATAATTTACAAGGGATACCATTCGTTTTTTTCGAACGACATAATCTTATCAATAAGCGAATACTTTGCAAGAAACAACAAATATATTAATATGATGCTAAAAAACTTGTTATTTTTTGTTTTTGAAAAAAACGAAGTTTATCGCTTAGCCTACTTTAATAGAAACAATTAAAAATTATAATTGGGCTAAATAAAATATTATTTTTTTATTTTTTTAATTTAATTTATCAATAATAAAGTTATAAACTCGTTTTTAAGCTTTCATTCTCGATGGTGTTAAAAATTGGCGAATTCTTTACAAGAAGTAAGAGCTGGGCGAATGCTTTACAAGATGAAAATAATCGCGGTTGGGCGAATAATTTACAAGGAATACATTTCGTTTTTTTCAAACGACATAAACTTATCAATAAGCGAATACTTTGCAAGAAACAACAAATAAATTAATATGATGCTAAAAAAGTTGTATGATACCCAATAAATCAGGGGTTTCCAAACTGTGGTATACGTATGTACCACTAAGGGTACATTTAGGCTTCTCAAGGGGTAAATTATTATGTGAGAGAATATCCTTATTTAAGTTAAATTCCGTATCCGGAAGTAATAATAGACTCAAATGTCTAGAATTTTCGAATTCGGTTCATTGTAATTACGTCAAACAGGACAATTAAGTGGGAAGACATTTTTACAGATCACGGTGATTTTGGGTTTGAATGGAAAAAATTTGTTGGTATTGAAAAGGAAAGAGTTTTCGTTTTTTAGAGATCACCTTGATTTTCGGCATGAATTGGGAAAATTTGTATCTGATTCAAAGTGAAGACCTTTTTTTTTAGAGGACACTATGATTTTGAGACAAAATAGGAATGATCGAAGCTGATTCCAAGTGAAAAAAAATTTTTTTTTTTTTAGAGGACACCATGATTTGGAACTTGGCTGAGGTCCATAAGCTCAAACAATTTCGAAAAGTGGCCCGCAAGAGTGAAGAAGTTGGACCACCCTGTTTAAGAAAAACGTCACAACATTTTGGGGGTACATGCAAACCTGCTACAGTGTCCAAAGGGTACCGATCAACTAAAAGTTTGGGAAACCCTGTGCTAGAATTTTTTTAATATTTTCACATATTAACATCACTTTTAACAACAAACAACAATATCTTTTTTATTTCAAAAAATATATTTAAAACAAAAATTGTAACATAAAAATTTAGATTTACAGTGAATTTGTCTTCTAATGGCATGCAATGTATCAAGAAATACTTTCTCTTTGCTTCTATTTCTCCTCCACAAAAATTTGTCTTTGTATGAAGCAAGAAAAGTTTGTCGACATCCTTGCATTCTTCAAAGTTTTCCCTTAAATTGGCCCCACATATTTTCAATAGTATTTTTGTGGATTCAATTCAATTCAATTCAATTCAATTCAATTTATTTGTTTTGTGCTTCAAAACGAAAAAATACAACAATATATGTGACAAAAAATTTTTGGAAAGCACAGGAAGGCAGCGAAATGACCATATGGTCTTCTAGTCAACTGCCTCCCTCTAAATAGTAAGACGAAAAAAAATTTTTTTAAATACAACAGTACATTAACAAAACACACTACATTAAAAAAAAAAAAAAAAAACAATAAAGAATAATTAGCAATATTAGTTGTTATTAAATGACTTTCCACGTGTAGGGTGACTTCATCAAAATTGTTGTGGCTTCGTATCTAATATTGACTAGTTAAAAAAAACTTAAATTTCTTCTTAAATTGATTATAGGAAAGTGACTTTAATTCAAAGGGTACTTCTTGCCATATTTTAGGTCCAATATAAGAAAACGTCTTTTTACTTTGAGGATTCCTTTAGGATTCCTTGAGGATCTACAAAATGCCGGCGGTGATTCACGGTTATTTGCGTGTATCCTAATGCTAAAAATAAAACAAACTATTGTTTTACTGTTCATGCTTATATAAACTTATAAGAGCAATATACTGTAATAATAAAACAATTAACAAAGTAGGCCTACTTTTTGCTTGTCAGGAAATAAGAGAGCCGTAAAGGCGATGGATTGCATGCCATTACAAGACAATATTCACTGTAAATCTAAGTTTTTTGTGTTACAATTTTTGTTTTGAATATATTTTTTTGAATAAATAAGATATTGTTGTTCGTTGTTAAAAGTGATGTTAATATGTGAAAATATTAAAAAAATTCTAGCATATAAAATGAAGATTTTTCATACACATAAGACTTTTATTCATTCACATACATGTATAGCATTTTAGCGTTTACTGTAAAGTAGGCATTGTATACTTTCGATTAAAAACCAAAAATGGATATAAAAGTAGTTGTTACTAAATCAGCGCATCACATTTTGGGGACATGCAGCTAATGGCAATTATTTAAATATGCGCCAAAAATTGACATGAAGTAACTTGGATTGGAAGTCCGCAAACGAAATTTGCAAGTAAGTCGAAATAGTCGCAGTCGACTCGCAAGTTGGGCCGCGGCAAGTTGTCGTAGGCCCGTCCGCATGTATTTAAGCATAACCCGAGCTGTTCTGAACGCTGTTTCGAAAGAGCCGGGAATCGGTTATGCACTGGTAATAAAAGTACGAGTTGGAATTTACTCTCACAATACTCCGTATTCGATCTATGATTCATCTACTGAGTGGCACGGATGCTAATTCGGCAAGATCGTTAAGCAATTCTTGCGCAGCAGACACAAACAAGCATTTACATGTAGATCTTAGTCTTTTAGGCTGGCATATGATACCCAATAAATAAACCACAGTCCACATCTATTGTCGGTAGCTATGTACCATGCTATGGTCGAGTAGCTAAAGTACCGGACTGATGATTAACACGGTCTCGCTTCAAAACCCACTTGCACCATTCTGTTGTGTCCTTGGCAAAGACACTTTACGGCAATTTCCCCTGCTTGTTGGTCTTGGCAAGCAGTTCTAAATTACAGTAATATCTCTACTAAATTACTAGCGGACAGCAATATCTTGGCATTTCCGGAAGCAGGTCGGAGTAATTGCTTACCCTATGTATAGCGCCTCCGTCGCTTTCCTGCGAGTCAGGAGGATAAATATAGAGATAAAAGTAAAAACTATAAAATAAAAAAAATGCAGTGCTCTGCAACTCGTCAGCTCTTGAATAGACAATAGATACTATCTATTAGATAGGGCAGCTGTGGGCAGTGTTTTGGGCACCATTGCCCTATCCTGAGCCTACAAGTTGCTTCAACAACGTGACACACCCAGAAAATAGTTTTTTGCGCAACGCCTCTAAAATAGTTATGGAATGCAAGCGATCTGTCAAGTTTCATCCCAAGATAAGATAAGATTAGACAAAATGACAAAAGTACATTGCTCGTCGTCGTCGTCGTCGTCGTTTGAAGAGGTATCCACTCCAGGTCAGACACGAACAGGACTGGGGCTGAGGGTTTATCCTTTTACTACCCCAAACTGCTGCACTGCCTGGATCTGATGCTGGCAGTGATGTTATTAAGCCAGCATCGAGTTTCGTCATCCAAAACTGTCAAACCTCGTGCTCCATGTGGTGCCCGATGCATAGGACACGCTGTTAGTACATGGTCTGCGGTTTGCTCAGAGGCGCCACACTCGCAATTTGGTGAAGGAGCGAGACCCCATTTGTGCATGGACGAATGGAATCGCCCAACACCAGTCCGAAGGCGGTTGAGTTTAACCCAAGCTGCTTGGGGTAAGCCCATCCCAACAGGCCTGGCACCGGTCTCGGGAACAAAAGGACGGAGCCTGGAAGCACCTTCACAGTATTCCGTTTTCCATTTGTGATTTTTCCATTCAGAAATGCAGATGCCAAGTCTGGCAAGGTTGTCCAAAAGATTCCGCGCACCTGGCAAAACGGGCATCTGGATCTTAGTCTCACTTGGCGAGTATCTGAGGACCCACTTAATAGACCATGCAAGATATGATCGGGGTCCAGAGATCCACGGTGAGCCAAGGAGAGTGTCGCTCCCATTCGGCGAAGCTCAGCTGACTGGATGCCTGAGAGTACAGGTAGGTGGTCTGTTGGAGTTGGACGCAGGCATCCAGTAACTATGCGCAAGGCGTCATTCAAAACACTGTCATTGAGGCGAGTGTGAGCACTGCGACACCAGACTGGCGCACAGTACTCAGCTGTTGAGTAGACTAGAGACAAGGTGGCTAAGCGTAGTGTTTTAGCAGCAGCACCCCATCCCGATCCCACGAGTCGCCTCAGCAGTGTGACGCGCGAAGATAGTTTTTTGCGCAATGCCACTAAATGGTGACGAAACGTGAGCGATCTGTCCAGTTTTACCCCCAGATAAGTAGAGGTTGGACAGAACGGTAAAAGTCTACCGTTGTTGTAGACCTTTAGTTCACGTTTGGCCTCTCGGTTGTTTAAGTGAAAGGCTGTCGTCACCGTCTTAGTGTGACTGAGCTTCAACCTCCAAGTCTGGAGATACGCTGACAGTGTGGACATGTCTTGGCTTAAGGTCCCCTCCAAGTCCTTCCAGTTTCCAGAAGAATGCAACAATGCTAGATCATCAGCATAAGCAAACTTTCTAGAAATCATAAAAGGAAGATCATACGTATAGATGTTAAATAGGAGGGGAGCCAAGACCGATCCCTGAGGAACGCCGTTTTTAAAACGGCATAGCCTGCTTTGCTTGCTGTCACTGGTAGTAAGGGTGAAACTTCAATTTCGGACAAGCTCCATGATCATTTTGACCATGTGCTTATCCGGAAGTAGTCTCAGCAACTTCCAGGTAAGGCCATGGTGCCAAGCAGCTGTCAGATCGATAAATACGTACTGCACCGGCCTTCTTTTTAGCCTCAAAAGAATCCTCAATGTTGTGGGTTAGCAGAACAACTGGATCTAGGGTTGACTTCCCGCGTCGAAACCCAGCTTGCTCTTTAGGGAGCAGTGGATCGATTAATGGTTCAACGCAGGCGTAGATAAGCCTCTCGAGGATCTTGTATTTGAATAAGGTTGATGGAATAAGGGTTTATGTTTTTGTGCTAGTTAATATTATTTAATAATAAAATTTTATTGTAAATCATTTTCATTCTGAAAAAAAGAAAATCTTAAAACTAATGGAAGATTTTAAAAAGATAACTGAAGAAATGGAAACAATAAAGGTACGTTTAGTTTAGACAAATATCAGAATGATTTTATAAATGGTTCAAATGGTAGTTGCTCTGTTTCTGCTGCTGTGCCTTCTTCTTTAGGTAACCCAAACCATAAGGAAGCCCAAAGAAAAGAGCTGGATTCTATGCAGCTGGCTTTTACCAAGCTGAAAAATCTTGTTGATTCAGCAATGGTAAGGTTGGCATCTGCTGAGAAAAAAATAGATGACCTTGAGCAATATGGCAGATCAAACTGCCTTATTGTTCATGGATGCAAAGAAGTGCCTAAATCAGGGAAGTATTTAGAAACTGAAAATTATATATGTAAGACTTTAAATACCCACCTCAGTTTGGATAATCCTTTGCAGGTCAAGGACTTAGATGTCGCCCATGCCCTTCCTGCAAAAAAAGGCACCCCCATAATAGTAAAATTTCTTAGAAGGTACCAAAGAAATGAAATCTATGCAAAAAAAAGATCTTTGAAAAACAGTGGACTGGTCATCACGGAATCATTAACAAAACGCCGTCTGCAGCTACTTGAAGCTGCAAGAACAGCTTTTGGCTTACGTTCAACATGGACACTAAAAGGTGAGGTGTATGCATTCTTTAATAATAAAAAGCTTCATATTAATGACTTTAAGGACATAGCTAAGTTTAAAAATCTATCCACATATGCAGCTGTTGCAAATAGCAAAGTATAAAAAGTTCTAAAAATTAAAAAATCTAATTCATAAATAACATGACTGGCACAGTTAGTTGAATTGAAACCCAGCTTAAACTTTAAGAGCTAATTTTGGCCATAGAGCCTTCTATTTGTTTATTTTTTGTTTATTAGCTTTTTTGCATTTACTTTTTTACTTTTTATTTTATTTTATTTTTTTTTTATCTTCTTAATTTAGTTTAACTTAAATACTGAAGTGTTCTTTTCATAATTTGCAATGTCCAAAACAAAAATAATAATCTGTTCTATATGCAATTTAAAAATTTCTGCTAAGCTGCCATATCTTACTTGCTCTTGTTGCAATTTATATCATCATCCAAGTTGTGTAAATATTGATATTAACTCAAATGCCTTTATAAATTTTTATTCTAAACAGTGGATGTGTCATTCTTGTGTAAATTCTGTCTTTCCTTTTTATTCTATTGATAATGAAGAGTTTTCTGATTTATTTAAAAATTGTTATTTAAAAAATTTTTCTTCTGATGAGTTGAATGCAATTTTTCATGATGACAGCCTGGATATTTCCTCAAATGATTTTGAAAATCAGAAAATTTTTCAACAGCCATTAAAGGATTTATATTTCACACCTCATGAGCTGGATCAGTTAACACAAAATCACAATAATTATTTTTCAACTATGTGTATAAATGTTAGATCATTGGTAAATTCTCGCAATTTTAACAAATTTGAAAGCCTAATTACTGTCCTAGCTAACAAACCAGATATAATAGCAATAAATGAAACTTGGGAAAAACATGATTTATTTGGAGAATATAGAAACCTAAGTGGATATACTTATATTTCTAATCCTCGATTAAAAAGTAAAGGAGGTGGAGTTGGTTTATATATAAAAGACAAGCTAGTTTTTTCCCTCAATTCTGATTTAACAATAATGAACGAAAAATACTTTGAATCTATTTTCATTACTATACAGTTTAAAAACAAGTCAATCATTTGTGGAACAATTTACAGATCCCCTCGAAATGATAAACTCTCTTTTGATATTTTTAATAATTATCTTCTTCAGATTTTAAACGCAATTAACAAGACCAAACATAAATGTTTTATTATGGGTGATTTTAATATTGATTTATTAAACTTAACTGATCAACAAACAGAATTGTTCAAAGAAAACAATGTTCCACCAGCGCAACTGCAAAAGACACCGCTAAGCCGCAAGGGCATACTGGCGTTCATACTGACCTACCCAGCGTTCAGGTCCACAACTGGATGTTTGAGGTGTAAAAACCACAAACAGAAAGTTGTGCCAGCTGTTTAAGTTTTCGACTTTTTCAGCTGGGGTCAACAACAAGCTGTAGTGTCCTGACGAGTCCTAATAAGGACGAAACAGGCCTGTCGACACTTGCTTGTTGATTGACTTGACCATTCTTACTATATGTTTGTAATGGGAACTGTAGGGTTTTGCTTGTCTTAACCCGTATCCGTGTTAGCTAACTCGATGTGGTTAGCATATCGGAACCGCCGCCAGTATGCCCTTGCGGCTTAGCGGTGTCTTTTGCAGTTGCGCTGGTGGAACATTGTTTCTTTGTACTACCTACCCAGCGTTCAGGTCCACAACTGGATGTTTGAGGTGTAAAAACCACAAACAGAAAGTTGTGCCAGCTGTTTAAGTTTTCGACTTTTTCAGCTGGGGTCAACAACAAGTTGTAGTGTCCTGACGAGCCCTAATAAGGACGAAACAGGTCTGTCGACACTTGCTTGTTGATTGACTTGACCATTCTTACTATATGTTTGAAACAGAATTGTTCACCAACACCATGTTCAGTTTCAACTATTATCCACTCATAAATAAATCGACGCGATTGGGTGAAACCAGCTCCACCGCCATTGACCACATTTGGACAAACATTACTAATACCGAAGTAAAAAGTGGTATTATTGTTCACAATATTGCAGATCATTTTCCTGTTGTTCAATGCTCTGCATTAGGAGACCCGATCCTTCAAAAGCAACATGCTTCAAGATATTTTATACCTAATTCTCTTGAAAAATTTCATTCAACTCTAAAAAAGGTTGACTTATCACCCGTTTTGCAAGAACTTGATTTAGAAAAATCTTATGCAACTTTTAATGAACTATTACATAATCAATTTGAAATATTTTTTCCGTTAAAGCCACCTAAAAAAAAAGCGCCTGGTTCTAAATGGTTCAGCAAGGAGCTCCGCTCTTTGCTTCACAAAAAAGACAGACTACACAAAAAATTTATGGCTACTGGATGTACAGAGATTAAATCAAAGTATCAAAAAGCAAGAAATCTATATTTCCATCTGATAAACCTTAAAAAAACTGAATATTATCAGTCAAAATTTCATCAATATAAATGGAATATCAAAAAAACTTGGCAATGCATAAATTATTTACTTGGAAAATCCCAAACTTCAAAATCTAACTCGTTTAATATCAATTACAATAAAAAATTAGTAAATGATCCTGTTGAGATTTCTAACATATTCAATGATTACTTTTCCAACATTTCATCATCCTTAGTAAAATTGCTTCCTTCAGCCAGCACTAAATTTTCTAATTATTTAAACTCTGCAAATCCCTCCTCAATGTTCTTTTTTCCTACTATACCCTATGAAATCTCACTTATTATCTCTAAAACTATTTCCAAATTCAGTGCTGGTTGGGATAATATTCCTTCGTTTGTCTTGAAGTACTTGTCTTCTAATTTTTTGTCAGCTCTCAGTTACATCTTTAATTTATCTTTATCTCAGGGAAAATTTCCTTCATATTTCAAACACTCTAGAGTTATTCCTCTTTTTAAAAAAAAAGGTAGTACCAACAATATTTCGAACTATCGTCCCATTAGCCTACTCTCCAACCTTTCAAAAATTCTTAAAAAAATTGTGTACAATAGAGTTTACTCTTTTTTTACACGCTTTAACCTATTTTCAGATCACCAATTCGGTTTTAGACAGGGTCATTCAACTTCACATGTAATTACTTTGTTAATTGAAAACATTACTGCTGCTTTTGAGAAAAAACAATCAACTTTGGGTATTTTCCTAGATTTATCCAAAGCTTTTGATACCATCGATCATAATATCTTATTAAGCAAACTTGAACATTATGGTGTTCGAGGCAATGTTTTAAAATGGTTTGAAACTTACCTTATTGGAAGGACTCAGCAGACCGAGTGTTGTAGTGCTAGATCAACTACCATAAACAAATTAGCTTCTGGTGTTCCTCAAGGCTCTGTACTCGGCCCACTTCTCTTTATTTTCTATGTAAACGATTTTCCTCGTTGCTTAAATCAGAGCTCTTGCCTGTCCTTTGCAGATGATACCACTATCCTACTGTCTGACAAAAATACTAAATGCTTATTTAAAAAGGGTAGCAACGAACTTCTGAACATTGATAACTGGCTAATTGCCAATAAACTTTTTCTAAATTCTGACAAGACCAAATATGTATTGTTCAGAACGCCAAACTCAAAAACACCTCCAATTAACCTATTTTTAACCTTTAGAGGATGCAATATAGAAAAAGTATCATCAATAAAACTTTTAGGCGTTATTGTTAATGAACATTTGTCGTGGAAAGAACACATCATGTTAATATACAAAAAATTAAGACAAATTTTTTGCATAATAGTAAAAATAAAACCTAATCTAAATGAAAAAACACTGCTAATGCTCTATCATTCTCTCTTCATGACCCACATACGCTACTGTATATCAAGTTGGTGCTTTGGAAATGAAACATTAATTGACAAATTACAAAGACTGTGCAACAAATTCATAAGAATAATTTTTAATCTTTCTCACAGGGAAAATGTTAGTCACACGATGTCAGAACACAACTTAATTACTATAAAACATATGTATAAAGCGGAAATTGGTATTCTTATGTTCAAATATCATAAAAACCTACTGCCTCGATCTTTCAACAAAATATTCATCCAAAAATCGTTTCATATGAAAACCAGAAGCAGCAGTAATGTTGTTACCAGCTTTTGCCGATCTACTGTTATTCAACAATCATTAAAATTTATTGGACCAAAAGTTTGGAATAATATTCCTCTTATGATTAGTTCAGATCCAGGCCTTAGACCAACCAAATTAATTACCGATGAAGGCAAAACAATAACTGACAAGATTGATATAGCAAATAACTTTAATGAATATTTTGCTAACGTAGGAATCAATCTTGCAAAATCACTAAAGCAACCTAAATCTATTAATACTAATGAGTCGTCCAATAAATTACACAATTCATTTTTTCTTACGCCGACAAATGAAGATGAAGTGTCTTCTCTCATATCTATGTTAAATAATAAAAAATCAACAAGACATAACGACATTAACACGAAATTTATAAAATTTAGCAAACCAATAATTGCACCAGTACTCAGCGATTTATTTAATCTTGCTTTTTTGCAAGGTGATTTTCCAAATTGTCTCAAGGTAGCCGAAATATTTCCTCTATTTAAAAAAGGCGATATGTGTAAAACTAGCAATTATCGTCCAATTTCGCTTCTCTCTCAGTTTCACAAACTTTTCGAAAAACTCATTCTTAATAGATTAATCAATTATCTCGACAAATACAAATTGTTAAGTGAACATCAATTCGGTTTTCGTAAGAATTATTCTATCACTTTAGCCATTAGCAATATTTATGATAAATTAATCAATAACATTGATAATGGTTTATATAGCTGTTGTTTATTTCTTGACTTATCTAAAGCCTTCGATACTGTCGATCATAAAATCTTATTAAAAAAAATGAACTTATTTTTTGGAATCCGTGGTATAGCTTTAGATTTATTCAAGAGTTATCTCACCGACAGATATTCATACACAGTTGTAGCTGAAACCAAATCTAATCTGCAAAAAATTTCTTGCGGCGTTCCACAAGGATCCTGCCTAGGCCCAATTTTATTCCTACTGTATATAAATGACATGCCATTAGCTTCTAAATTTGATATTACACTTTTCGCTGACGACACCTATTTAACTTTAGCTGATAACGATTTAAATACTCTACAGACTCGTGTAAATAATGAACTGAACAGTTTAAATAATTGGTTTTTGAAACATAAATTATCCTTAAATTATTCTAAAACAAATTTTCTACTTATTAACAAAACACCATATAGACCAGTTGATTGTATTTTTCAATTAAGTTTCAATGGTACCTCTATTAATAGAGTTCAAAATATAAAATACCTTGGTGTTTATATTGATGAATTATTAAATTGGTCCGTTCATACTTCCTATCTCTCTCTACAACTGGCGAAATATAGAGGATTATTTTGCAGATTGCGTAATTATGTAACAAGGGAAACCCTGGTCACGTTATACCACAGTCTTATTCACAGTCGGGTTCAGTATGGTGTCATCTCCTGGGGAAATGCAGCAAATATTTACCTGAACAAAATTCAAATAAGAATGAATAATATTGTTAGATTAATTACTAAATCATCAAAATATTTTTCTATCAATCCTCAATACAAAATGTTAAAAATTTTAAAACTTGATGAAATTTATAAGTTAGAACTGGCCAAATTTATGCATAACCTTCATCACAACAATCTTCCATTTATATTCAAAAGACAATTTACCTACCTTACTAATTGGCATACTCATAAAACCAGATGTGCTGACAGCTTTAATTATTTTCTACCACGCGTCAAAAAAAAATTTTCCCAAAACCAATTATCATTCAGAGGAACAAAATTGTGGATGGAGATTGATAGCTCTCTTAAAATCTTAAACACTATTTCTTTCAAAAAAAGAGTATAAACATTACTTAATTTCCAGTTATTAAAAAAAATTTTCTTTTGTCGGCTTCGTGTGAGCATGAAGTTAAGATACTCAGGGGCCCTGTGTTTAGTATGACTGTTTAGTAACTATCCTTCAAGGGGAGTGTTATTCGCGTTTGTATTGCAACAACCGTGCCTGTTTGTTTTCTTTCGAAGTTCGTTACAGATATCTTATGAATTTTGTTGTGCTGCCGTTATTATTGTTTTACTCGTTTATTTCGTTTGTCGATTTTGTAATTTTCTTTTTTTTTTTTTCTCAAGGAGCACCTTGACTTAGAAAACCGAAAGGTTCCTCGGTGCTCCTTACCAACATTCCAAATTGCTTTATTTTGCATTTTGTTTCTTTCGTGAATTTTTTATTTGGTGAAATAAACTCAAACTCAAACTCAAACTCTAAAACAAACAATGTTTTTAAACAAAAATTAAACCAATTCCTCTTAAATTCTTAACATTTTTAATCAATTTTCTTATATTTTATAAACTTAAAAATTCTCGCTTCTGGTGCTGCTTTTGTTGCTTTTTTTTTTCAGAAAATTCGTACCCTATAAGATGACGCACCCACTTCTACTTTCTTTGTATTACGATGAATAGAAGACATTATCACAAAGCAGATTCAAATATCGCTTTCATTCTATTATAAACTTTGTATTATTTCTAAAATATTTGTGCATTGCATCTTGTGTTTTCCTTTTATTTGTTTGTTTGTTTTTTTTGTGTGTGTGTTTTTGTAATTCTTAATCTTTAATTTTTTTTTTCCTTGTCATATGAATGAAATGGTCCTTTTGACCCGCGACAGGATTTCTTTGGGTGGGTTTCTTTGCCTGTCAGGCCTTTTTTTGCCAGCGACCTGTTGTGTATCCCACCACTTTTTCCGCCGACACAACAGCGTCTACATATGACTCGGATTACGCTTTTTTTCTTTTCATTTTCTTTCTTTCTTTTCATTTCTTTTTTTATTTTTTGGTTTCTCTTAAAAGGTGCCGCAACCATGCACACTTGTTCTTAAAAATCTCTTCTTATCTTGATTGCATGCCACAACGTTTATTGTTTTGTTGCCTCTTCCTTTTTCTGTTCTGCTTTTTAGACTTACGAATTTCCTATTTCATTATGTTTTTTATGGCGAAACTGAAATAAAAGATACTGATACTGATACTGTAGGGGACACAGAGCAGAGATATCGGTCGATAACTCTTTGGGTCTCCTACGGGCTTTTCTGGTTTTGGGATCGCAACCACAAGCGCTCTTCTCCATATCTCTATTAAAGTACATTGCTATTGTATCTAGATTGCTATTGTAGACCCCCAGTTCACGTTTGGCTTCTTGCTTATTTACATGAAAAGCAGGTCACCGCCTTAACGTGACTGAGCATCAAGCTCATAGTCTCGAGATGCCTTGAAGGGCAATTATGTCTAAACTTAAAGTTCCAATTTGTTCCAATTTTCAGAAAAGTGCAACAACGCAAGAGCGTCTACATTCGCAATTTTTGTGGAAGTCCTAAGGTAGGTTCTTTGTATACGAGGGCTGTTTGAAAAGTAACGGGACTGTGTAAATAATTATTTTATTTGAAATGCCACGTAAAAATTACAACTTGTCCTTCAAAGTAATCTCCTTGAGCTCGAATGCACTTTTCTAATCTCTGCCACCATGCTTCTATGCACTTCTGGAAAGATTCCATTGGGATCGCTTGTAGTTCCTTCGTTACGGCTGTTGTTATGGCTTTTGAGTCTTGAAAACGGGTTCCTTTAATGACTCCCTTGAGCTTAGGAAACAAGAAAAAATCACAGGGAGCCAGATCTGGCGAGTAGGGTGGTTGCTCCAGCACGGCAATGTTATTTTCTGCAAGAAATTGTCATATGCTTAAGGCATTGTGAGCAGGAGCATTGTCATGATGAAGCAGCCATGACTTTGTCTCCCACAATTCTCTTCTTTTCTCCCTTACCGAACGCATCAAACGTCGCAAGATGTCTTTGTAAACATTCTGGTTAATGGTTTGGCCCTGTGGCAAGAATTCTAGATGAACAATTCCATGAACATCAAAGAAAACAATCAGCATCACCTTAATTTTGGACTTGAACAGCCTTGCTTTCTTGGGTCTTGGTGAGGATGCACTCCTCCATTCAAGGCTCTGCCGTTTGGTGAGTGGATCGTACTCGAAGATCCACGACTCATCACCGGTAACAACTCTACTCAGCAGATCTGGTGTAATTTCAAGTTGTTTCAGGATGTCTTGACACACTTGCACACGATTTTCCTTTTGCCCATCATTCAGCAACCTTGGTACCATTTTCGCACAAACCTTCCTCATCCCCAGATCTTCTGTAATGATCCTCCACACCCTCTCACTATTCATGCTCAACTCATCTGCTATCATTCTAACAGTAAGGCGGCGGTCACTGCGCACTTTTTCTCTCACACGCTCAACATTTTCGTTTGTTCTGCTTGTTGTTGGCCTTCCACTCTTAGGATCATCTTCCACATCCTCTCTTCCCTCTCTGAACCTCTTGTGCCACTCAAAAATCCGAGTTCTTGACATCGTAGCATCTCCGTAAACTTCTTGGAGCAAATTGAATGTTTCAGTTGGAGTTTTTCCAAGTCGAACGAGAAACTTCAAGTTGATTCTTTGTTCAATGCTCATTATCTGTTAACAAAAGAAGAAAAAATAAGAAAAAAATATTTACTAAATAAATTATCCCAAAACGAACTACAGTAAAGCACCTTTCAAGAAAACCCTGTAAAAAAGCATATGGTTGTCACAGAATGCTGAAACTACATTTTTACAACCACAAGACATTGCGCCATCTTAAAAAACAAAGCTTTTATCACTGTTGCAAGTGTTGTTTGTGCAAAGCATACAGTCCCGATACTTTTCAAACACACCTCGTAAATGTTAAAAAAAAAAAAAACCAAGATCGATCTCTGATGAGCTCACTACTTTACACGTCGAAGCTTGCTTTGCTCGTTGTAACCAGTAGTAATTGTGTAACTTTCCTTTCGAAAAAAGCTCCATGATCTTTGTAATCATAAGCTTATCCCGCATAATAGTTTTTAATTGTTTCTTGTAAAGTAAACTATAACTTTATTATTGATAAAATTTTAATTCTTAAACAAAAAATGGTAATATTTTATTTAGCACAATTATATATTTTACTTGTTTCTTGTAAAATAGGCTAAGCGATAAACTTTGTTTTTTTCAAAAACAAAAAATAACAAGTTTTTTAGCATCATATTAATTTATTTATTCTTTCTTGCAAAGTATTCACTTATCGATAAGTTTATGTCGTCCGTAAAAAACGAAATGTATTCCTTGTAAATTATTCGCCCAACCGTGGTTATTTTCATCTTGTAAAGCATTCGCCCAGCTCTTACTTCTTGTTAAAGAATTCGCCAATTTTTAACACCATCGAGAATGAAAGCTTAAAAACGAGTTTATAACTTTGTTATTGATAAATTAAATTAAAAAAATAAAAAAAAGTAATATTTTACTTAGCCCAATTATAATTTTTAATTGTTTCTTGTAAAATAGGCTAAGCGATAAACTTTGTTTATTTCAAAAACAAAAAATAATAACTTTTTTAGCATTATATTAATTTATTTGTTGTTTCTTGCAAAGTATTCGCTTATTGATAAGATTATGTCGTTCGAAAAAAACGAAATGTATTCCTTGTAAATTATTCGCCCAACCGCGGTTATTTTCATCTTGTAAAGCATTCGCCCAGCTCTTACTTCTTGTTAAAGAATTCGCCAATTTTTAACACCATCGAGAATGAAAGCTTAAAAACGAGTTTATAACTTTGTTATTGATAAATTAAATTAAAAAAATAAAAAAAAGTAATATTTTACTTAGCCCAATTATAATTTTTAATTGTTTCTTGTAAAGTAGGCTAAGCGATAAACTTTGTTTCTTTCAAAAACAAAAAATAATAACTTTTTTAGCATTATATTAATTTATTTGTTGTTTCTTGCAAAGTATTCGCTTATTGATAAGTTTATGTCGTTTGAAAAAAACGAAATGTATTCCTTGTAAATTATTCGCCCAACCGCGGTTATTTTCATCTTGTAAAGCATTCGCCCAGCTCTTACTTCTTGTAAAGAATTCGCCAATTTTTAACACCATCGAGAATGAAAGCTTAAAAACGAGTTTATAACTTTATTATTGATAAAATTTTAATTTTTGAACAAAAAAAAGTAATATTTTACTTAGCCCAATTATAGTTTTCAATTCTTTCTTTTAAAGTAGGCTAAGCGATAAACTTTGTTTTTTTCAAAAACAAAAAATAACAAGTTTTTTAGCATCATATTAATTTATTTATTCTTTCTTGCAAAGTATTCGCTTATTGATAAGTTTATGTCGTTCGTAAAAAACGAAATGTATTCCTTGTAAATTATTCGCCCAACCGCGATTATTTTCATCTTGTAAAGCATTCGCCCAGCTCTTACTTCTTGTTAAAGAATTCGCCAATTTTTAACACCATCGAGAATGAAAGCTTAAAAACGAGTTTATAACTTTATTATTGATAAATTAAATTAAAAAAATAAAAAAAAGTAATATTTTACTTAGCCCAATTATATATTTTAATAGTTTCTTGTAAAGTAGGCTAAGCGATAAACTTTGTTTATTTCAAAAACAAAAAATGACAACTTTTTTAGCATCATATTAATATATTTGTTGTTTCTTGCAAAGTAATTGCTAAGGATAAGATTATGTCGTTCGAAAAAACGAAATGTATTCCTTGTAAATTATTCGCCCAACCGCGATTATTTTCATCTTGTAAAGCATTCGCATAGTTCTTACTTCTTGTAAAGAATTTGCCAATTTTTAACACCATCGAGAATGAAAGCTTAAAAACGAGTTTATAACTTTATTATTGATAAAATTTTAATTTATAAACAAAAAATGGTAATATTTTATTTAGCCCAATTATAGTTTTCAATTCTTTCTTTTAAAGTAGGCTAAGCGATAAACTTTGTTTTTTTCAAAAACAAAAAATAACAAGTTTTTTAGCATCATATTAATATATTTGTTACTTCTTGCAAAGTATTCGCTTATTGATATGATTATGTCGTTCGAAAGAAACAAATGGTATTCCTTGTAAATTATTCGCCCAACAGCGATTATTTTCATCTTGTAAAGCAGCGTGGTCCAACTACAGGCCCGCGGGCCGCATGCGGCCCGCGAAACAATTTTGTGCGGCCCGCGGAACAATTTTGCACAATTCAAGTCTTGTCGATCATAAGTAGCGGCAATCTTCTATAACAGCGTGGTCTAACTACGGGCTCGCGGGCCGCATGCCGCATATCAATTCTGCACAAGTCTTGTCGATCAGAAGCAGCAGCCGTAATTTTTTTTTGGAGAACGCTATGATTTTGCGCCAAAATAGGAATTTTGGAGACCGATTCCAAGTGAAGACCTTTTTTTTTTTAGAGAACACCCTGATTTTGGAACGAAAATAGGAATTTTTAGCCGACTGAGGCCCGGAAACTCGAATTTTGAAAATTTTGAAAAGTGGCCCACAAGAGTGCAGAAGTTGGACCACCCTGTTGTAAAGCATTCGCCCAGCTCTTACTTCTTGTGAAGAATTCGCCAATTTTTAACACCATCGAGAATGAAAGCTTAAAAACGAGTTTATAACTTTATTATTGATAAATTAAATTAAAAAAATAAAAAAAAGTAATATTTTACTCAGCCCAACTATAGTTTTTAATTGTTTCTTGTAAAATAAGCTAGGCGATAAACTTTGTTTATTTCAAAAACAAAAAATAACAAGTTTTTTAGCATCATATTAATATATTTGTTGTTTTTTGCAAAGTATTCGCTTATGGATAAGATTATGTCGTTCGAAAAAAACGAAATGTATTCCTTGTAAATGATTCGCCCAACCGCGATGATTTTCATCTTGTAAAGCATTCGCCCAGCTCGGCAATTGGATTTCTTGTAAAGAACAACAGAGAGCAAAGGGAGAAAGAGTGAGAAAGAACGAGAGAGAGAGTGTACGAGAGAGAGAGAAACGAGTTGAAAACGAGAGAATTCAAAAATTAGAAAAAAGAGTTGTAAACAGCGAGGGCGAATTCTTAACTTGCTCCAAAGATTCTTGATTGTATGCTCTATGTGCCTGTTGATTTTGTTTGTGCTATATGGAGTGACATTTGTGAATTGTTTATTGAATGCTTTTGCTTTGTCTATGTCAGTGATGGCTGTTTTAGTTCTGAAGTGAATGCTTCTGTTCTGTTGTGTAGGTTGTTTTTTGTTTGGATAGCTTTGCTATGGTGCCCCACAGGGAGTGTGGATTGTGTTTATGATCAATTTTGTCAAGATGTTGTTTTCAAGTGTTTGTTTGTGTTCATGTACTTGTTTGTTTATGTGATTGTTAAGAGTAATTATTTGTGGGTCTGATCTGTTTTGTTTATGAATATGGTTAAGGTGGATAAGCTTGCAGATTGAATGGGTAAGTGAGTGTGATTTGAGCTGTTGTAATTTTCTTTAGGGATAGAGTCTGTCAGCATATAAAATTGCCTTGATAAGGTGTTTGTTTGCCTCATGAACATTTGCATTGTGGAGTCTGCAAGAGATGAAATTCTCAACATGTTGTTTAAATGATGTCCAATTGGCCTTTTTGTAGTTTATTATTGTTTTATTGAAGTGAGAGTGAGTTTTTTTGGTATTGTAATGTATACTGAGGGTGGTGAATAAAGGTAAGTGATCGGATGCAAGGAAGTCAATGGTCTGCCAGCTAGTGCAGTCATGCAAGTCTGCTGAAGTAGGCTGTTGTGTTTGATTGGGTGGTAAATGTGTTGTAGTGTTTGTGTTTAGTGTGATGTGATGGGAGTTTAGCAGGATGTCTTTGATCAGTTTTTCTCTATGATCTTTGGTTGGCGAATACCATAACAGTGAGTGAGAGTTGACATGTGCTGTGATGATTATTTTTGTAAGATTGGTTATAGTTGTAAGTGGGCTGGATATAATTGAGTCTTTTGTTTGTGATAGCTGGGTGGAATGTACATGTTTGCAATATGTAATTGCTGTGATGTTGAAAGGTGGATTTTGACGATTTGTAGTTCAATGGGAAAGGTGTTTAATGTATTGAGTTGAGAGAAACTGATGTTTGTAATGAAGTTAGGAGACCTTCTTGTTTGTGAGTGCAGTCTGTTCTGATAGGTGTGAACTGAGGTATGTTTAGTCTTCTGGGGATTGATTGAGTTTTGTCTCTTGTATTGTTGACATTTGCTTGTGTATTTTTAATGAGTAGTTGTATTTCATCTGTTTTATTGCAAATTTTATTTGCATCAAGTTGCACAACTTTGAGAAAGTTTTTTGGTGATGTTGTGTTCATTTGTGTTCTGTGGTTAAAAGTGCTGTAAAGTGTGCAGTGCCATGAGTTGTTGTAGTCCTTTGTTGTGATTTGGGAGCATCTTAGATGCACCCAGTGCTTTGTGTAGTTGCATAAAATAGATGTTTTTGTTGTTTAGTGATACAAATGTCATAATTTCATTTGTGTGTTTGTGGTCCAGAGTTTGGGTGTATGTTGCCCCCATGAAGTGGATTATCAGTTAATCCAGTTTGTGAGTACATGAAAAATTGACTGTCCCGAGAAGCCAGAAATGAGTCTTTTTTCACCAGATAAAGGAAGAGCTCTATTCGATAGAGGTTAGACAGGAAGTAGAAATGAGCCAATTTGTAGTGGTTGAAAATCAAACCAGTGTCCTAACCTTGATGAGGCTGACTCATTTAAGAAAGTACTTTTTGAACAGATATCTCTGCCAAGTACCTGAATGCAGAACTTTTTAAACTGCCCAATGCCTGAGACAGCATGGAAATACATTCTAGATGACATATCATGATTTTGCAGTGTATTCGGGTTCCTTTAAAATACACAGGTCGGCGTGGCCGGCGTGGTCAACGTGGTCGACGTGGTTGGTGTTTATCACTTATAATTGCAAATTTTTTTAATAAAAGCCGAACTTTTTGACCAACATAAGTCCTTGTCAAAGCATCTAAACGTTTAATTACCCGGCAGTTATATCAACCAATTTAGTTCTTGTTTACGATCCGCCCAGTTAATTCATTTTATCTTATATATTTTGGAAATTCCTTAAGTCTGCTAAGTTAATAACGGCAAACAGTGAACGTGACCAAACAGTTTAACCCAATAGCACATAAACACGGTACCTTTAAAATGTACAGGTCGGCGTGGTCGGCGAGGTTGGCGTGGTCAGTGATCAGTGTGGTTGGCGTGGTCGGCGTGGTTGGCGTGGTTGGCATGGTTGGCGTGGTCGGCGTGGTTGGCATGGTTGGCATGGTCGGCGTGGTCGGCGTTATCGGCTAGGTTAATGAAAAGAATAATCATTCTGTAAGCTTCTCGTGGACGAGGTTGGTTCGATAAGCTACTTCAGAAAAGCTTAGTTGGTAAGTTTTTTAGAATTCGCTTGTAAATAACAGCAAGCAATATAAAACATTTTACCAATATAATTGCAAATTCTTGTTGAAAGCGTGGACATGAACTTAAGAATAATGTTAGGTATATTTTTGTTGAGTTGTATTTTAAATGTCTGTTTATGTGCTATTGGGTTAAACTGTTTGGTCACGTTCACTGTTCGCCGTTATTAACTTAGCAGACTTAAGGAATTTCCAAAATTTATAAGATAAAATGAATTAACTGGGTGGATCGTCGCCAACCACGCCAACCATGCCAACCACGCCAACCACGCCGACCACATCGACCACGCCGACCACGCCAACCACGCTGATCACTGACCACGCCGACCACGCCGACCTGTACATTTTAAAGGTACCGGTGTATCCCTACTGCAAGGGAGTTTTTATATTAGAGATTTCCTTCTTGACTGCTTGCTTGCTACAGCTTTTGAGCACAGTCTGCCCAGATTTGAAGTTGCCATCTTGTGAACTACATTTGTCTGGTCTTTATCTGCAAACCACTTTGGCGTGGATGGAGAGATAAAATCACTGGCCAATATAGCTTTACAAGTTACTGAGACACACAAACTTTTCCTACCACAGAAGGTAGTAGTTCGTAGGAAAGAAGCTATTATGCAACAATACTTTAACAAAACCCGGATCCCCTTGCAGTTATTATCGCTTATAGAAAGATCCTTTTTCTCTTGGTTTCTTTTTTATTTTATCTTGGTGTTGAAAAGGGGAGTCCAGGTTAATTTCACTTGCGTATGGTGACTTCTTGAAAAGACTCAATTAGTGTTTGTCAAAAAAATATATTTTCATCTCTATGTATCTTTTTAACTTGCTGAAAAATATTAGGAGGCATTGGAGCAACTATCTTCCACTCATTTTTACCTGCTGTCAAAGATGCCAAGATATTGCTCTTGGGTTAAACTTTTTATTATTTTTTAGTTTTGGAGATATTACTAAAATTAAGGGTGCTTGCTGGGATGCCAAAGAGAGTAAAGTGGAAGTATATATTGCTGAATCTGAAAATTATGCAAGTAGGTTTGGAATTGCTTAGTCTGAAATATAAAGTGCTTACATTGATGACTACAACAGTTAATATTGCTTGATCAAACACCTTTTTAAAATGAGGAAGAGAAATTTTAGAATTTTTTATTTAAATGCATGTTGTTGCAGTGCAGTGCAGTGCAGTGCAGTTTAAACTTTTGGTAACAATTTTGCAGTGCAGCATGGTGCAATGTCAGAAGTTAAAAAATACGGTACCTGAAGGCTGTGAATACAAAATTTTGTATCCGCCACATCACTAATATATAAGCTATGTGTAAAAAAGTTTGTTGTTGCTTTGTGACTTTATTGCATAATTTCAACCAAATTTTTTTATGCATCGTTCACTGACTAACCTTGCAGACTTTGGAGCTTCCCCAAATTTTAAAAGTTTATAATGAAGCTTGGCAAATAGTAAATAAGAACCAATTTTTCTTCATTTAAACTTGCCTATATTTTTGCAGCAGTTGCAAAGTCATTATCTGGGCTGGAGAGATGGCCAGCTGTATTTACTGAGTGGGATTGGAAATTTGTCCAAAACCAACAAAAAAAAGAACTAGGCCTGTATCAGGTTTGCATTTTTTTCAGAAGCACTGAAAAAAAGTTTGGCTGTGGAGAAAAAAAAATGCACCTTTTTTTGAGTTTTGCAGTTAAGGTTCATAACTGTACCTGCCAAAAAAAGTTTGGGGGCAATGCAATTTTACCCAAATTTTATTGATATTCAATGGCTCCATGGTTTTCTTCTAATTACTCCATGTTTTCTAATTTCCAACTGTGTATCACAACCATTTCTCAGTGCAAAACAACTAAAAGAAATCTAATGTTTTTGTTGAGTTATTATATAGTAGAGGCTAATCTCCCCTAATTTCAGCTGCACAAATACAGAGGAAGCAATTGTATTCCTTTAAATTTTTGGATAAGGCAGCTTCTCCTTTGGCAATTTAATTATGATTCTGCTCAACAACAAAAAAATCTAATTATAATTTTTTATGAAACTTTTAACCAAAACCAGAATTTATTTTTATCTGTGGTTAAATTTAAGTCCAGCAACTCATCAGAGCAAAACACAGCAAACTTTTTCAGCAAAACATGACAACTTGTTCATTCAGCAAAATTATGGTCACTGACTGATGGAATCAATGCCTCGCTTTTTATAAAAAAACTTGAATCAGCCTATGTGAGTTAAATGGCAAACTTTAAAGGAAATTTATTTCAAAGCATTACTCAAAAATCACTGACAATTTGATTTAAAAGAACGTATCCACGATAAATTTACAATTGGATACACATCAGCACATCTGGACTAAACAAGTAAACAAATGGATCAATCGTTTGAAAACATCAAATTTTCAAAAGGTTCTTGGTATTATGCAGCTGCACAACTTCCTCAAGAGGATAATTTAATCTTTGAAAGGAAAGCGATTTGTGTTACAAAACATTGGGAAAGTCTTGTCAACTATTGAAATCAATCAGAAAAAAACAAAAAAACTTGTATCATGCAAAATCATGCAAAACAACATGCATCATGCAGAATAGCATTACTTTGAAGCTTATTTTGTATTCTTTTCTGATATTATGCTTACCAAGTCAAAGCATACAATAGTAGCTTCAAGTCAGCAGTTGATTTGAGACTCAAGTTGATTCCTTGCTTTTTCCTAGTTATGAGGACTCAAGTTACAAGGAAAACTCAAATTGCATTGCAGTTTATAAAGATTTTTACAAAATAGAAAACAAATTTAAGTTAGTTCAAGTGTGGTAGCCTCTGCATCAATTCTTTTCAATATTCGGTGCCTTCAAGGTGGCTCTCTTAAAAATATTGTCAAATGCTTGCTTACATCATTTCAGGTGGCCTCTGTTTAGAATGATAACTAGAGTCATTAAAACACAGCAAATTGCTGCAATTTCTTGATAATGGTTTGCTACTTTTTAAATCTATCTTTTGCACCCTTTTTGTGTTCAGTTGAATTTCAACATATTTCAACATAAAACCTTTTTCCTGCCCAAACAACTTTCATCATGCAAAATAATGTAACCTCTAAGTCCTCAGTATTATACAATTTATGTTACTTTAATTTCATCCTTTTGGTTTTTACAAGGTGATTGTTAAAATCAAAAGTGTTAATCCATAGTGCTGGGAGGTTTTCATAAAGTGGTATTATATTTCATAGTTTTTCTGTCCAATTGCAAAAAGACTTTGGATTTGATTTTAAATTTCTTGGTTTCGTGATATATTTAGCATTATACTATGTACCAGTAATTTTTTTTTTCACTGTTTCTGTTTCTGTTGCTTTATTTTATCAGAAACTCTTGTGAGAATACTGCCTTAAAAACTAATTTGATAATTGATTATATACAAATAGAGTTTTTGCAGATCTAAAAATTTTTAATAACTTAGATTTAAGTGTTGTGTGAAATTAATGTGTGATCATCATCATGGTCATGGTCATGACCATGACCACAACAAAGAGGATATGTCAGCTAATTTTAGCTTGTATTTAAAAATAAACATCAATGGGTAAGTCTTTTTATATGAACTTAAAGAAAGAATTGTTTTTAGCTTACCATATTATAGAACATTTACTTATAGTTTGAATTACTGTTATAGTGTATATTTTTTTTTTTCAAGCTGCATCATTTTCATAATTATTTTCAAATAAAAGAAGCTTCAATATCCTGTCAACTTACAATGTTTTATGTACATTTAATTAAAATATTTATAAAATTTGGCATCACTTTTTGGTTTGTTTAAGAAGCACTTGTGAGCAATTTTTGTTAGTAAAACTAAGCTAAAGTCCTCCCTTTATTACTATCACTTTTGAGGGATCTGTTTTTTATTTTTCCTGTTACTCTAGGGAGATTTTTGGTTACTTTTATTGACAAAAACAGTGAAAGTTTCTTCTTAAAGAGACCCCAATTTTTATACAAATTTTTAATTATTAAAAAGTCAATAAGAAGGTTTTGTTTATATATAGCAATCAGGGGTGGGATTTAAATTTTTTAAGAACAAGTTTTAAGAAACTGCAAACTTCAGATTATATATATATATATATATATATATATGATAAAATTAAACAATTAAGTTGTTACCTAATGAAGTACCACCATAGAAAAACTTTCTATTATGCTTTTTTAATTTATTTGTGCAAAGTGAATGCACTAATAGTCTGTACATAATAAACTGTTTTTAAATAAATGAAATAAGCATTTTGCTTTAATAATGAATTACTTGCTGCAGACATTTAAAAAAATTAAAAAATATAAAAAGAATACTTTTCTTTTTAATCATTTAATTGAAAAAATATAAACAGTCTTTCATTTTGTCACTTCAAAAAATTTCCAAATTGCCACCTGGTTTGCATCATAGTCTTTAGGTAGTTTTTTTACCTTATTGTCATCAGCACTGTGATTTTATCTGAGCAATGTTTTCTCTGAAGGAGTTGGATTTCATAAATCTAATGGAAGACCAATGAGATTTATTATCATTAAATTTGATACTTTTTTCACCCAGAGACTACCTGTTTTGTCTGTGTAAATAAGATTCATTAATGAAAACCCTTGTTCTGCTTCTGCCTAGCTGATTGCAATTGTGTTGATAATGTTATTGGCTCTCTGTCACTCTGTGAAATTAAAACATGTTAACTGCTATTAAGCACAATTTTTACAAACTCTCTGAAATCATTAATACTCAATGATGTAGAAATTCATTAAGTTTGCCAATTTTATTTTCTGCTGCAACCAACAGTACAACGGCTTCCAAATTCCAGGTGTTTGATCCAACAAATTATATAACTCCAGCACATTTTCTTGCTCCATGCTTATAGCTTTAACATGATCATCGGCAACCAGTCGTTTTTTCATATTTTTTATTATTGCATCTAGTAACATTTGACAAGGTAGGCTAACAAATCTGTGATTTTCAATAAATTGGATCTCTTTGAATGCATGAGAAGCAACCCTTTCATCAATTTCTTTTTCATATCTTCCCATGTTGTCTTTAAGTAATTCATATGCTTTCTTTTCTGCTCTGAACAAACCTGTGCCTCTTGTTTGGAGGGCATTACTGAGCAATGAAATTTCATGTAAAATATCAATCATTAAAGCTAGGTCCCTCAGAAAATTTTTGTTGTAAAGACGGCCAGCTATCCTTGAAAATTTTGTGTTAGATGTGAAATATCTGTATAGGGCAGGATATGTATGCCACACAGCTAGAGCTGACCTGAAGCTGCATGATGCCCATTCTGGGCCCAATACTCAACCAATTTTTAACATTTGTTGCTCAAGTTCCTGAGAAATATTGAAGAGTTCCGCTTGATTTTTATTTGACTTGTGAAAAATTGTGTACATTTTGTCCATAGATATTTTAAAGTGGTTCACCTGCTTGATGCCATTCATGGAATCATCCAACACCAGCTGTAATTGATGATTAAGGCAATGCCAGATAACTAATTTGGGGAAATTTTCTTGAAGCCTGGTGCCTACTCCAGAATTCTTGCCAAGCATGACACTTTCTCCATCTGAACAGAAACCAATTAAATTTTATTTTAGATATTCATTACTAAATCCAGCAGAATTTAAGCTATCTAACATGGTATTATAAATTTGTTCAGCTTCCTGACTTTTTAACTCCACCAAGTCCAAAAAAATTGTTGGTGAAAAATCTTCATTTTCAATCTTTACAAAAATTATAAGTACAGACTTGCTAGAGATGGTTAATGCTTCATCCATAATAATACATATTTTTTTATTTTGTGCAGTGATTTTTGCAAATACTTCACCTTTTATTTCTTTGGTAATGTGATCAACTATTTGGACAGCAGTTTTACAAGAATAAAGTCCATGACCCATGTCCACCCCATTTTTTATTTGTAGCTCAATCTCATCCTGAATATTGGAAAATGGCCAGTTTAGCTTTACCAAACTATACACTGTATTGAAAACCCTGCATGTGGATTGAATACGTTTTTTATTTAATGCATCCATGCATTTTGTAATCTGATCATTTGCATGATGTTGCAGTTGCTCTAAGCAAATACTATGTGTTTTTGAACAAAAATATTCTTTAATTTTTTTTCGAAGAGATGCTTGCTGGACTGTTTTATTTTTTATCAATGCTGAAATGCTGCGGTTTTTCCATTCTAATAACACATGATATCCCTTTTTGTCTAAAGAGTCTAGTTTTGCACAGTGATTACACCCAAGCTTTTTTTACGAATGATTAACCCATCATATTTTTTCTGAAATAGTCATATTTTTCATTGCTCCAGCAGTCTGGAATAGCATCTGCCTTCACAACATTGCAGGTCATTTGTTGCACCAGCGTTTTCCACATCTATGATGGCATTGGATACGGATATTTTATTTTTAATTGACTGTTGTTCTGAAATTTCGATTCTAGAGATTTTTTTTGCAAACCCAAACTCGAGCAAACTTTGTTGCCTTTCTATCTTAAGCCTAAATCCTGGAATAAAAAAAATTCAATAATATTTAGCTTAAAATAAAAATAATTGTTTTAAGTTTGTTTTGATGATTCTTTTGAATTTCTTTGACATTTTGATAAAAAAGTTAATAAGTATTATAATAGAATTAAGATATTAATTTACAGTTATTAACAACTTCCCAATTTTAGTTAATTGAAAAATTAATGTATAAGCTTTAAATTGAGAAAAAATTAATTACCATATAGAATGTTGGTGGGCAATAGAGAGATAGACAGTCTTAATAGAAATAAAAATGCAAAAAGAAATAATCCATTTGACAAATCAAACACAAGCAACCTTTCATATGTCAATAATATTATCACGCATTAGGCCTATTAAATATTAGATCTTCTAGATCTCAGACAAGCATAGAGATGAGGAAACTAAAAAAAATAAATAAACACTTACTTTCAACAAGCAATTTAGTAAATTTAAGTTAGAGCTGTTAGGCCTATTTAACATTAAAACTAAAGGTTATAACTCAAAGTCTTGATTAACTGCTTAGCAATCCTGTTTTAAAAACAAAAAATTTGAGGAAATTAAACTGCTGAAATGCATATGTTATGCGACAATGTAATTTATACATGTGTGAAGATCATATTTAACAAAAATTGATTTGGAACTTAAATATTAATTATATTATATGCCGGGCCCCTATGGGGCACCTGGCCCCATGGCCCCATGCAGTTCCAAATTAATTTAAATTTATGGTTTCTATGCATTTTTACGGTAATAAACTAATTAGATCAATACAAAATATAAAAAGAAAACAAAAAACACACTTAGAAATTGAAAAACCTATAAAACAAACGTTTACAAAATCAATAAATTGTTTGTTTACAATTTTTTACCCCTATTTTACCAAAATTTTGAATGAACAAATAACACTTATAGAACATAATATCATTAAATAAGTATTAACTAAAATTTTAAATAAAAAAAATAAGCATTTCTATTTGTTTTTTCAATATTTAACATATTATTTTTGCTACTTTTTAAGATATTGAACCCCATGGGGCCAGGGGCTCCTTATTATACATTATACATTAAAAATGATAATTAAAATAGATTTGAATGAGGGTTTACATAATTTTAATAACCAATTTGGCAAACTCATAATATTTTAAGCATCAATTCGTCCAAACCATTGTAAACTGGCCGAATCCCACCACTGGCTGTAACATTCGTACCATAGTAACCATAGTAAAATAGGATGACAAGTGCCTCAGACTGCATAGCGAGATGATGAAGAACATTCATCTTGCTTGCAGTGAGGCCTTCGATGTTCAGCTGAAGAATAGTGGGTCTTCGGAACTTGTTGGCAATGTGCCCTGAAAAGGGCAGTTTTATCCTAGCATTGCCCCGTCCTGAAAAGAACGTTTGCCGATTAGCAGACCCACACTGAACATCGGAATGGGTGGATACCCTTTTGTTTTGGTAGGTTTGGTTTCGGTTTGTCATTTTAAAATCAATGAACAGACTTACTCATGGCCCAGGCTGCATGAAAGTACCTACCATCTGGGCCAAAGCCTTGGCTGGATGGGCAAGTGTTAATTGTCTTGCCCTCCTACATAATGCCAAGGATGCTGCCAGTTTTTATTCCGGCCGCTGGAACATTGGTACCAATCCGGATCTAGCTTTTGCCAGCATAGGTCCAAACAGTTGCTTACCGGATAGACGTGTCCTTGAAAAGTTCCCCAGGTCACAACATCGACCTTCGCTTATTACACCACCAAGGTTTGCTATGGCAGTGCCAAGCATGCCTGTTAAGCGATGGAACTTCCGCAAGGCCAAATGGAGTCACTACATTGCTTTGACGAATAAATTCGCAAAGACTTTGTTGCCACCTGATACACTTGATGTGGATGCAGCTTACCAGGACTTCTGTAACACCATTAAGAAAGCAGCCAAAAAGACTATCCCACGCGGGTATTGAAATACCTACATTCCGTGTTGGGATGCAGAGTGTGAATCCCTCTATAAAACCTTTTTTCAGTCTCCTCAGGGAGACGACTCAAGCTTGGCTGCTACAGCTCTGCTTGCCAAGCTTGACAGAAAGCGGAGGGATCGATGGTCCGAAGCAGTTCGGAACATTGACTTCTCACACTCTAGTCGAAAAGCGTGGAGTATTTTGAACAATTTTACTGGTAGGTCATGACACTCTCCTCGTCACTGTCTCGTTTCAGCCGATGCTATTGCATCTCAGTTGGTTAGAAATGGGAAATACGAGGCTGTTGACCGCAAGTCATCTCAACTTGTCTTTCAAGAAGTGTCTGACCTTTGGAGGGCCACAACACCAGATGCAGTAAATATCTCTGACAATTTTTCACAGAGAGAATTTGCTGCTGCCCTTCAACATTTAAAACCAGGTAAAGCTCCGGGACCTGATTCCATCTGCCCCGAGCTTATACTCCATGCCGGAGCTGCTTTGAAGTCCTGGTTACATGACTTTATTCCTGTTTGCGCCGACTCAAAATTCCCAAGATCTGGAGAAGAGCGCTTGTGGTCGCGATCCCAAAACCCGGAAAGCCTGTGGGGGACCCAAAGAGTTATCGACCAATATTTCTGCTCTGTGTCCCCTACAAGATCCTCGAGAAGCTTATCTACGCCTGCGTTGAACCATTAATCGATCCACTGCTCCCTAAAGAGCAAGCTGGGTTTCGACGCAGGAAGTCAACCCTAGATCCAGTTGTTCTGCTAACCCACAACATTGAGGATTCTTTTGAGGCTAAAAAGAAGGCCGGTGCAGTACGTATTTATCGATCTGACAGCTGCTTGGCACCATGGCCTTACCTGGAAGTTGCTGAGACTACTTCCGGATAAGCACATGGTCAAAATGATCATGGAGCTTGTCCGAAATTGAAGTTTCACCCTTACTACCAGTGACAGCAAGCAAAGCAGGCTACGCCGTTTTAAAAACGGCATTCCTCAGGGATCGGTCTTGGCTCCCCTCCTATTTAACATCTATACGTACGATCTTCCTTCCATGATTTCCAGAAAGTTTGCTTATGCTGATGATCTAGCATTGTTGCATTCTTCTGGAAACTGGAAGGACTTGGAGGGGACCTTAAGCCAAGACATGTCCACACTGTCAGCGTATCTCCAGACTTGGAGGTTGAAGCTCAGTCACACTAAGACGGTGACGACAGCCTTTCACTTAAACAACCAAGAGGCCAAACGTGAGCTAAAGGTCTACAACAACGGTAGACTTTTACTGTTCTGTCCAACCCCTACTTACCTTGGGGTAAAACTGGACAGATCGCTCACGTTTCGTCACCATTTAGTGGCATTGCGCAAAAAACTATCTTCGCGCGTCACACTGCTGAGGCGACTCGTGGGATCGAGATGGGGTGCTGCTGCTAAAACACTACACATAGCCACCTTGTCTCTAGTCTACTCAACAGCTGAGTACTGTGCGCCAGTCTGGTGTCGCAGTGCTCACACTCGCCTCATTGACAGTGTTTTGAATGACGCCTTGCACATAGTTACTGGATGCCTGCGTCCCACTCCAACAGACCACCTACCTATACTCTCAGGCATCCAGCCAGCTGAGCTTCACCGAATGGGAGCAACACTCTCCTTGGCTTACCGTGGATCTCTGGACCCCGATCATGCATGGTCTGTTAAGTGAGTCCTCAGATACTCGCCAAGTGAGACTAAGATCCAGATGCCCGTTTGTGCCAGCTGCGCGGAATCTTTTGGACAACCTTGCCAGACTTGGCATCCGTGCCTCTGAATGGAAAAATCACAAATGGAAAACGGAGTACTGTGAAGGTGCTTACAGGCTCCGTGCTTTTGTGCCCCAGACCGGTGCCAGGCCTGTTGGGATGGGCTTACCCCAAGCAGCTTGGGTTAAGCTCAACCACCTGCAGACTGGTGTTGGGCGATTCCATTTGTCCATGCACAAATGGGGTCTCGCTCCTTCACCAAATTGCGAGTGTGGCGCCTCTGAGCAAACCGCAGACCATGTACTAACAGCATGCCCTATGCATCGGGCACCACATGGAGCACGAGGTCTGACGGTTTTGGATGACGAAACTCGATGCTGGCTTAATGACATCACTGCCAGCGTCTGATCCAGGCAGTGCAGCAGTTTGGGGTAGTAAAAGGATAAACCCTCAGCCCCAGTTTTGTTTGTGTCTGACCTGGAGTGGATCCTCTTCAAACGACGACGACGACCATAGTAAAATATTAAGTAGGAATGTAGATTGATAAATTTGTTATAAGCTTTAAAATCAACTCACATCTATTTTACTATTAAAAATATATTTACGTATTCTTATTAAAATATAATATTAGTTGATTTTAGAGTACAATGTTTGAATGAAGAAGTTGAAGGATCTTCTAAAAAGGTGTTTAAAGCTTGGGATAACAGACTTGATCGCTCAGATTATGTTCAGAGTGATGTTGATCCTGAACTTCTGTTTAATATTCCGTATGTTAAAATTTGTGTTTATTTAATTTTGATATAATTTTGATATCATTTTAGTTTGAAAACAGGGTTGTTTATGATGTGGTATATTGCCAAATGTTATGTCATAAATTTTAAATGGCACACAAACTTTTGTAAGAATTTATTTGTACAAACAAATTAGTTAATTCTATTTCTACCTCCTCTATGCTAAAGTTATAAATTATCATCCAGTAGCATAAGAAAAAAAATTCAGTAAATTTCTTTGTAAAGACCAGTAGCTTTGATCTTTACCAAGACATTTGCTAAATTTTTTTACTTAACTGATTTTGCAACTAATTTAAAGGTAATACAATTAAGAAAGCAATCAAGTTTTGAACAGCCACACTATTTTTCATTCCTAAGGTAAAAGATAGGACACCCATGCAAAAACCAAATCCTAAATTTTTCAACTTAAAACTGTTTTTTTGGTATTAAAATGTTGTTTGGTGATCCAATTATGAGAAAACATAAAAAAAATTTTTCAGAAAGCTCTAATGTTCTAGAAAATCGCCACTTAGTAGTGAAACACATGCATTTTTCAAACATGAATATCTCAACAACTTCTTATTGGATTTGAATCAAATTTTCATGCAATGTTTTTCAACATCTAAAAAAAAAGATCTGAGGAAAATGCTGAAAAAGCATTTATTGGATTTCATTGAGTTTTTTAAAAAACAAATTGTAAAAATGTTTGTCTAAAATGCTCCTTTAGCATAAAAACCAACCAGAAATTTTCTCAAAGGAACAAACCTTCATGAAATTGCAATAGCAAAAAATTGACAAAATTAGATATTTTTAAGTTTTTGCAGGGTTTTCCTACCTTAATACCAAACATTTGGTCTCTAAACAGTTGCTTTACTGTCATTTTCTTGTAAACCAAAAGATGAAAAATGGTAGTGGCACAATGTCCAAGGCTCAGAAAACAAAGCACAAGTGCTATAGAATGGTTTTATGAGTTTACCTTTTGAAGGACAAAAATTACATTTTCAGTTTCGATTTAAATTAAGGTAACACAGCTACTTAAAAATTTATTTTTTACCAAAATTATGTTTTTGGTTGTTTCTGGAAGAAAATTTATAGTCTCTTTCATGTAAAAAATACTGTTTTTGTGCATACACCTTCAGAAAAAAGTCAGTATTATTTTTTAAAAATGCTGTATTTTAAATTAGGCTTTTTTGCTTTTGTCCCTTACAAACATCAAAAAGTTTGCAAAAGCGGTTACCACAGTTCTAGCCAAAAGTGGTAAACGTGATAAAATAATGAATCAGCAAGTTTAATAGGTCAATCAACAGTTTTTGTGTGTCAAAAGTTGCTTTTTTGCAGAGCAAAAATTTGCTATGTTGTTTGGTGTTATTGGTTATAAATGGATTGTTTATATGTTGCAAGGAAATGCAATAGACATTTACTGTAGGTTTGTTCATGATAAAAACTTTTTCTAATAAGGTTTTTGTAATCTTGACAGGATTTTGTAATTACTCATTATTCTATCTATTTGATAGTCAATTATGCCAAGGAAGAGTAAGCGTGCAAGTTTTAAAGGTGTTGCTGAGCAATTTTTGCCTCACCCTTTACCAGCAAATTCTACTTTTGCAATTAGCTTTTCAGCTGATGTAGAAAAGTTTGCTTCAACTGTCTAGTTCTAAAAGAAAGTTTTCTTCAAATGCAATTCTTGAAGATTACGCATTCTCAAGTGCATCTGACAGGCTATCTGGTTTTCACCTCATTGATATGAAGTGCCTTGAAAAGGCCATCTCAAGATTGCACATTTGCAAAGATGGTAAGTTCTGTAGCCTAATAATCATAACTGCATTGATACCAAATGTTTTTTCTTAAACATCAAAAAACACATTTAGTGTTTGAAATAGTAAGCTCATTTTAGATTTTTTATATCCATCGTTGCAGCACTGTAATTGATGTTTAGAATCTTTTTTTTCTTGATGCTTGATATGCCAAAGTTTCATGTCTTAGTATTAGTTTACAACATTTAATAGCATTTTGCATCACAAACTTTCTATTCATTATGTTTTATGCTTTGTACAGGTGCTTTCACTATACTTGATGAAGACAAATATAATGGTTTGTGTTATCAATTAGCATATAAGTGTACAAAATGCAGAAAACGAACTGATATGGCAACATCACAACGCAGCAAGAATTCTCATGAGATAAATGTGATAGCAAATTTAGCAATGGCTAATTTGGGACTTGGTAGAGAGGCAATGGCTGCAATTTCATGTATAATTGGTATGCCTCCATCATCTGGTTAAAGCAGTTGGAACAAACACAATCAGAATTTGTCTAATGTACTTGCTGTGTCACTGGAGAAGCAAATTTCTGTAGCAGGAAAGAATCTATGCCAGTGGCTAAATGAAGAGAAGTGCAATGTCAATGAAGATGATGATGAGATAATTGACGTTGCTGTTTCTTTTTATGGCACATGGCATCATAGAGGGTTTACCTCCTCCCATGGAGTCGGTATGGTCATGTCTGTAGACACTGATGAAGTGCTTGATGCTGCTGTTATAAGCAAAACATGTGAACTTTGTCAATGATCACCTCTTGACAAAGCTTCATCTAAATACAAAATCTGGCAAGAACAACATGTGGTAAATGGTGAATGCTTTGCTAATTTTGATGGGCCAAACATAGGTATGGAGAGGAAAGCTGCCCAGATTATTTGGTCTTGATCAATAAAAAAACATAAAATGAGGTACACCTCAATTATTAGTGATAGTGACAACAAAACCTGGAGGCCCTCAACTAAATGAATGTTTATGGTGATGACACAGAAATAAATAAACTAGAATGTGTAAACCACATTCATAAACGAATGGGTACTGGCCTACGTAATTTAGTAAAGAAATTTCCTCATGTAAAGGTGGGAGTGGGGGCCTCACCGGTAACATGATTAATAAACTCAGCAGGTATTATCACAACCATATTATGGATCATGTGACCAAATTTAATAACCAAATTGTTACCAATAATGCAGTGGAGAAAATGCAAATCAATATATTAGCTGGCTTGCATCATTCCGTCCACAATAATGATCCAAGTGAACAGCATAAGTTCTGTATTAACGAAAATGTAAAATGGTGCAAGTACAAAAATGAATTTGGCTCTTCACTTGCCAGCACCTCACATTTCGAACACAAAAAAATAAACTCCCTGCATCATTTTTGCCTTATATGCGACCACTCTACCAACGATTGTCAGAAACTGAACTGCTCAAAAGGTGTGTTGCGGGTTACACACAAAACCAAAATGAAGCATTCAATGCTACACTTTGGAGAAGGTGTCCGAAAGAGAAAAACTTTGGAACAGCGGCTGTGCAGCGCGCTCTTGCTTTGGCTGTCATGTCTTGGAATGCTGGGCAGCAAGGGCTTGTTGGAGTTATAGAAAAGTTGGGAATCAAACCTACAATTTGTACTAAAAAAGCTGTTACTATAAAAGACAAATTGAGATTGGCTAATGCTGAGCGTTCTATGCGAATTGTTAGAAAGCGCAAAGTAACAACTCAAGCTCAAAGTAGTGACTACATCCCTGGTGGCTATTAGTTAAATTTTTTTATTCAAGTTATCACTTTTAATTCTTCTTTTGATTTTTATATTACCATAAGGTTACTTAACTTTGATGCTATTATGTGTATGTATCAACAACTGTTCATCTTTTCCTTATTTTACTTTGTTAAAATTTAAATGCGATTTTCTCACATTGTCATTTTTTGGTACTTAAATTGCTACTACTTAAAAACTACTCATCAGAAAGTGCTCAAATTTTCAGAAATTGGTTTTGGGTTGCTAGCAATAAAATAATGGAGGCTTTTTAAAAATTTTTCAAACATGCTTGAGTTACAGGCAAAAATGTAAAAATTTTAAAGATTTTGAAACAACGCTTACAAAAATTTGTAAATCTTTGTAGTGAAACTTTTTATAAAAAAACCCTCCATAGTTGGAATTCAATAGAATTGTTTTACAACTACATCAAGTATCAGCTTAAATGCTGGAGCATTTTTTGAGTTTTAAGATTTTAAAGCTGCGTGGCCAAAATTTTTAAGTGTGTGTTTGAGATGCTATTACTTTTTGCATATTGCTTAAAACAAAAAACTGTTTAGACTATCTTATTCCCTTTTTTATACTCTTTCCAGCAATATATAAATTGCAGGGGTTTTGCTGTAAAGAATTTTCTGTATCCGACTTGAAAGCAGTTTCTATCTGATTAATTTTCTAAGTAGCTGTGTCACCTTAAAGACTTTTTTGTCTTCACTTGATTTTTCACGATAAATGAGCTTTTAATTTCAAGTAAAGAGATTTTTTGTCTATTGTTTTTTTGAAGAGAAAAAGGTCCTTTTATAAACTGGCATATAAAACCTTGATGAAAGCTGTTTAAAAAAAAGTGAATTGCTTCGTTTCATGTTTAATTCAATTCAATTTATTTGCAATCAAGGTATTACGTTTCGAAGTTCTTCAATCAATCAATCAATCTTTGTTTATTCATTATAGACAAAGCGGAAGTATCCATATAACACTACATTTTAAAAATACAATAATATTCAATAAATTTCCAACAATTCTACAATAGGGTTGCAGCGAAAGACTAAAGAACAGTCACCGGGTCAGCCACAACCCAGTGCGTAATTTAAAATGTTACTCAAGTTTGTCGATAAACAAGAAATAAGTAAAAAAAAAAAGAAACAAAACAAGTAAAAAAATAATACCTACATCTGACACTAATTCTTATTGAAAAAGTGATTGCGAAATAGGAAACAGCGGCTAAACGATATACGTTATTACACGCATAACGTCAATTGTGCGTGGTCGCCGTACCTTTCAAGATTTAATATTAAATTAAAATACCGTAGCTTTTAAAAAGTTAATTTGTTGATGAAGTATTAACAAAATTTTAGTTTTTTGCACAGCGTTTTTGTAAGATGCTTAAATTTGTTCTATCAGGTTTACTGGAACAGTAAAGCTAAAGTCAATTGCGATTTTGGGTGGAGAAAATGAAACTCACCCCAAAACAATGAAACTTTATAAGAATATCACCAACATGACCCTCGATCAAACTGCAAAAGAAGCCGATCAAGAATATCAACTGCCGCGTGATTATGTTGATGTGCTGCAATTGCCAACGAGGTGAAAACTACCGTAAAACCTCTAATTGAGCGCCACCCTGTCTCTTCAAGAAATCACCGTAAGCAATTTTTGTTTGTAAAACTAACCCGGATTCCCCTGCAGTTACTATCGCTTCTTCAGAGATCCATTTTCTCTTGTTTTTTTTAATTCCATGCTAATGCTGATGCTGAAAGAGGGATTTCGGGTTAGTTTCACCGCAAAAAGAAATCGCTTACGATGACTTTTTGAACAGACAGGGTGGCGCTCAATTAGAGGTTTTACGGTAAATTAGAAGTATCTTTTTTCTATAATATTGTTTGTTGGATCATTGGTGTGATCTATGCGTGTGTATATTATATTTTAAAGTGTACAAACTACATACGTAAGATTAAACTTACTTGCACGCTTACATACGTACATATCACATATATTTAGTCTTCTGGCTTACAGGACAACGTCCAGAGCGTAAAACTTAACCGTCAAGCTATTACATCGACGTTCTTTTTCAAGATGCCAGAAAATTGCTTCCCCGTTGAAAGTTTTTTTTGCTTATTAATCTATTGCCATAACTGCCTAGAAGAAAAAATTTCTGTAAAGTATCTTATTCAAGGATCTAAAAGTATGACGAGAGTAAGAGCTGAGCCGTCGTCATATTGATCACGATCGCCATTAAAATAACGCTCTTATTTTCTCGGCTAGGTTGTAGAATTAAAATTCTCTAAAAGTTGCTGATTTCATTTTTATGTTATTCATGCTTTTTGCTTTTAGAGCTGCTCGATTTTCTAATGTAAATCACTTGTCTATATTCTTTCCGGAATGCTATGACGGTGAATGCACGAAGATATATTACATTGGAATGACTGGTGATTTTATGCAGGTTTGAAATGAAACACAGTAGGCTACTGGTGTCCGATATGAGAGTTTTTAGTATTAAATTAAGGTTTAAGTTGAATTGCCAAATGGTGGATCTTTTAAAAGTAGAAACAATGTTAGAAAGATTCTTACAGCGCGCATATTCTCTTCTATCAATTAAAAGCTTTTTTTTGTAGGCTCGACGACAAGAAGTTCTCATTACCAATTACGAATTAGCTCCAAATCCTGCCGATCATAAAAATAAACTTTATGACGCTTCAGGTCACATGATTAGCTAAATCGTTGCCGTCTGTTTCTGTCTCTTTACTTTTATAATAAAAATCTATTCATGCCTGCTTTATCAATAAAAAGTTTTCTAAACATCGGATTATTACAAATGTATTGTAAAAACTCTCAGTTTGATTTTATTTCCAAATACTTTTTTTTTGTTGATTTTCCGGGAAGGCATATTACCAATGGGGCTGTTTTTGTCCAATCAAGGACAAGAATTTTTCACATTTTGTTTTCAAAGCTGCTCTTCTAGAGCAAATGCATAGAATTTTTGATTAGAAAAATTAATGTATATTTTTTTATAGTATAGATATTCTATTTGTAATAAAAACATTTAAAAATTAAATTCGAAGAGTGTAATTGCACTTAAACAAATTTTTATTTGTATTAAATGCATTTTTTCATATTTAAAATTATAATTTACAGATAACAATACTTTTAAAGTTTTTATTCAAAATTATAGGCATCTTAAAAAAAATAATATACTGTATATGTTATAGTTTTTGCTATAAATAAACGCCGCGTAGTTCAGTACAGGTAGTTTTATTAAACTTGCTTGTATATCTATTTGTGTGTCTTTGTTACGTCATAGCAATAAACTCGTCTGGTCGAAAATGAAAAGGCAAGTATTGATTCTGTTGATGTATTAGCTCACTTTGATAGTTTTTTTCTGAATTGAAAGTTAATATTTCATGGTTACTGCCTTAGTCGATAAGTTGGTAAGTTAAAGAAAATTGCCTTTAAAAATATTTCCATAAAACGCTTAACACCAGAATTACATCCCGAGTGAAAAAAAGGTGTGAAGTGTTTAAATTGCGCATTTACGAAAAAAATCCATTGTCGCTTTATCCAGTTTCTCCGCTAATGTTTTTACTTGGGTGTTCAATGCCATCCAGTTAAAGTAGCCTAACTATTACTATGAAAAAGAATATAGATTAATTTTTACCCACTGCTCTTGAAGAGCAGCTTTGAAAAGCTTTTTTTCTTGTAGAGCAAATGAAAAGAATCCTTGCCCTTGACTGCCCCGTGCATTGAAATGCTATGCAAATTGGTAATATGCTTATAGGAACTGCGTACGTCTGTACCTTTATTTCATCCATTTTTGCCGATGCAATTTCGAGCTTCTGTAATCAATTTTTTTGGAATGTTTCCAGTGCGCCTTGACGTACAAATAAGCATAAGTTTTAGTTTACAAAAACTTTGTTTTTATTGATAAGCATAAAATTATGTTTAAACAAAATCTAGAAGTTCTGATTGCTTATGATGCTCGATTGTCAAGCAGTAAACAGAGTTTTCGGAATTAATTCTTCAGCTAAAGAGTCTCGTTGCTATAAATTCAGTTTGACCGTAACATTGCAATAAACAGCAGTATAAGTATATTCAGTCAAATGTATTTCAATTTTTTCGGCTTCACCCCTTTTTAAAAAAACTGGTAAACTTGAAATGAATCAAAACTGCCATGTAAAAAAAAGTGAACCAAAAAAACTAATTTTATTTGCAAGAATGACTCTGATCATGTGACCAGTGATGGCTTTAGTGCAATGCGAACGGAGCTGCCGCACCGGGCCCCCCTTAAGCAAAATATTGCTCTATTTTATAGTAGCACCATGGCGGTGGGCCCCCTGTCTGCGCCTTAACTTTAGGATAAAAGGAGGAATAATGTACTCGATTGAATGACATTTTTTTTAGAAAACACAAATTTTTTGGGACAAAAATGGAAGTTTTGGACATTGATTGAAAGTGATGACCTTTTTTTGGAGATCACTATATTTTAGAAAAAAAAACTTAAAAAGTGGCTCTCCTATTTTTCTTGTACCGCCCCCTCCCTTTTTTTTTTGTAAGTTTTGACCACCACTGATTGTGACGATTAAATAAAAGCAAATTTTAACTTTTGGAATTTAAAAATAAGTAAATTTTATATATTTATATACAGTTATGGCCTTGCAAAAGAGGAGGTTGGTGCAAGAAAAAGTGGGGCGATTTAAAATTTATTTTGCAACGATAATAAAAAAAGTAGCTTACTTCATAACAAAGAGAAATCAGTGACTACATGTTCCCTACTTTCGTATTAATGTTAAGACAGGAAAACCACCGTCATGGTGCTACTTTGAAGAATTAGAGCAATGTTTTGCTTAGGGGGGAGAAGCACTTTTCGACGTTTTTTAGGGAGGCCCTGGTGCGGCAGCTCCATACTAAAGCCATCACTGTTTCTACATATTTTTTTTTTTTTCATAAATTTTGAATATATTTTCTTTTTTTTTACACATTGTAGTTAAATTCATTTTTATTTGAGCAATTATTCTTATTAATATTTTCAAAAATGTTAGAAAAATACTTTTAATAAATTTACATAAGTTACTGTCTATTCCAACATTATGATTAGAAAAAATTTATTCCTTCCCGATTTTGAATGTCAAATTTTTTATCAAATAAGCTATAATAGCTAAGTTTAATAAAAAAAAGTAACTTTATTTTAAATGTTTCAATTTTTCAAAACAAAATCCGTTTTCCATTAATTTTTTTTTTTGCTATTTTTGATTTAGGCGAATAGGCCTACTTGTTTACTTTAAAAATGGAATAAATGTACAATAGTTCATGTTATCGGCAAAAATTGAGAACAGACTGAAAAGAATGCTAAATAATTGCCACTCCCATCAATTATTTCATCAAATTTAATTTGCGAAAATTGCAGAAATTTAGCTTGCTTTTCAGACAGAAATTTTTAAAAAAATAAATATCTACTGTATCGCTATCAAAAATACCTAAAGATTTTTCGCAGTAAACAAGGCTTTTCCAACTGAAATAGAGTTGATGACAATTACAAAAGAAAACTTTAAAAGTGCTACAAGTTGTTGTACACTTTTCCTTGATCAAATTTACTTTTAAAATTTGTTGTTGGCCTATAATCAGTGTACGGCGTCTAGGTCACAATCGATATCCAACCAACAATGCTTTGTAAGGCCCTATGAAACCAGCCCGTAAGGGACCCGCACTAATTCGGCCGTAAGTAGGCTACTGCATAGCATTTTAGGCTGTGTAGTACAGGGGTCTCCAAACATTTCGAGCAGGGGGCCGTGTATAGATTTTTTTGGACCTCCTTGGGCCAAAGCTAAAACTTAATTTGCGAAAAACAGTTAATAAATAACTGTAAACAGACTATTTATTTTAAAAAATCTGATGCAGTACACTGTTCAAATGTAAAGCAATATTTAACCAGTTATATGTTAGTCTTGATTAGTATTAGCAACATGAAACTAGAGCATTTTCGACATAATTTTATCCAACAGTAGTTTAAAGTAAGTGGTTTTGATCATGAGCAAGGCATTCAAGTGTTCATCAGACAGTTGTGATCTGTAGCAAGATTTTAATATTTCATCCTTAAAGAGGTTTTTTCGAACAAATAGGGGAGACCGGGGCAAGTTGTAACATTCGTATTTGTGAAAATCTAACATAACCAACAAAATTTTAATACCCCCAAATAACAGTCATATTAAGACCGATCACTAGCAAATAACATTGTTTAGTTCCCATGACTAAAAATAGGCTTACTGTTAAAACAAGCTTTTTGAGCAGGCAAAGTAAATTTTTCGAAATTTAATTTTTGTTTTCTGGAGAGATAGCGGGTACAGTTTTATTAAAATGTTTTATATCAGTCAAACCACAAAACAATAGACTTTTAAATGCCTAACAAGGTTTAGCAACTAAAACTTAACTCTGAGATATTAACAAAAATTTGACTAAGTATGAGATGAGGTAAGTTGTAACATAGGATGATGGGGCAAGTTGTAACACATATTTTTTGTGCATAGATTTAACTAGCTTACATTAAAAGTAATTTGGGCAACAACATTTGTGAATAATATGAGAAATTATAAAAGAAAGACTAACAGGAACACCAGCTCATCATTAAAAGACAACTTAAGAGTTGCTGTAGCAGTTGCTATAATTCAAAAAAAAGATCAATAAGGGGAGTAGCAAAACATTGGTGTTAGCCATGTAAAACTCTACAGAGTGCTAAAAAACTTAAAAGATGGGCTTAGTCCTTGGTGCAAAACAAGAAAAGGTCTAAAAAGTGTGCCATGTTGACAGATATACCAGAAAAGGACAATCTGTTACAGCTCCAAAAAAAGAAAAAACAATTTTTGAAAAAATACAAAAAGCAAAAGAGTAGTTTTACATTACATTTCTTGAGCCCTATTTTAACAGTCGTCCTGATGAGGAGTGGGTGGTACAATGCTACGGTTACCTAAAGAGGTCACATTTAGCTTGTGCCAAAAATTTAAATACATATTTTTGTCACAAATGTGATTCTAATATTTATGACTGGGCTAATCCAGCAGTAAAAAAAACTGTTTTAACATTTTTAGGCAATGGCCAAATACCTCATTTTTTGTACTTGATACTCATGTCTATGACTAGGCTATGTGTGATTTCATTGTCTTTACTTTTTCATATTGCTATTTTCTTTAAATTGCATTTATATTTAAACATTTATTAGTGATTTTGTTGCTGTTACAACCAGGGCTGCGAACTCGAACTCGAAAAATAAAAATTTCTGAACTCGAACTTGAACTTAAATTCGAAAAAAGTTTGTGGAGTTTGAGTTCATTTAATGAATAAATTTGACTATAATATTTCTCAGCGATGGTGCTCCATTATAATTTGCTACCCTCTTTTATTTTGTTTAATAATAGATTAAAATTGGTAACATTGATGACAAAGCAATTTTTAACATGTGCTCAGTTTTTCGCGGTTGAATTATCCTCTTAACTCTATTCCGACTGTATTTTTTCAACTCTATTTTGTGAACTCGAACTCGAACTCAAAAAATTGAAATTTAAAGAACTCAAACTCGAACTCGGACTTGCAATTTTTTTGTGAACTCGAACTCGAACTTGAACTCGATTAAAAATGCTTCGAGTTCGCAGCCCTGGTTACAACTTAATTGCCCCATTGACGAAGCACATTGTAACGCTTTTTTAAAATATATAAATCGTAATTTTAACCACTAAGCTTTGAAAATTATTCATTTATTTTTTGATATTACTGGTAGTTAAATAGTGATCTAAATTTTTCATATTAAACAAGAATTTTGAAAAAAAAATTTTTTGTGATAGAAATAGCAAAAAGAAAAAAAAGTGTTGCCCCGGTCTCCCCTACGTAGTACCAAAAGCTGAAATAAATTCACGAGCAAATTTTTTAAGTAAGAGTATTGCTAAGATGGAAGACATTTTCCACCCTGCTTTCCCCTACTATTAATCGGCGCATTTTTCTGTTGCTTTATACTTTTGTATATGTTTTTTAAAAAGAGCTCCGCGGGCCGGATAAAAAATCTTAACGGGCCGTACTTTGAAGACCCCTGGTGTAGTACAAAGAAAATAATTCGGTTGATCCAATGCGAATTTTTAAGGCTTTGCAACGTCGTGTGCTTGCTCAAATAGCCTGGTGGAGCAAGCTTTTATTTTATTTCACTAAGAAAGCGACTTCTTTAATTCCAAGTTTTATCGCGCTTGCATAGAAAACTTCAGACGTCCCTAATAAATTTTTTCTGCTTTGTCCGCATAATTATTTTTAAAAAGCAATGGTAATAGGCTTATTATTTTTTAAATCTTTTACACAGTGAGAGGGTTCGAAAAAGTTTAGAACAGGTTTTTTCAAGAGTCAGATTGAGAATTTTTGTCATTCAATTTTATTTGACCAAATAGTTTATTGGTTCGCTGAGATAATAATATGTTAAGACCGGTTGAAAATCTTTACTGCTTCTAAATATATGTGTGTTGATATAACTCAAAACGCTTCATTTTTTTGCTCTCCTATTCACTCAATTTCCCTACCACCTACAATAGTTTTCTCGAGTTACAGCCAGGAGCGCCGAAAAATTCTTTGGTCGCGAGGGCAAAGTTTTGAAAAAGAGCACATAATTCTTTGGATGAAAAGACACTCTCAACAAACGCAAGTTTCGGTGTAGTACACCATATTTTTCCAAAAACTCAGTGAAGAAAAAAAAATTAGATACACTTTATTGTTGTAAAGAATTTTGAAAATAGCAAGAATTATTAGAGTCGTTTCCAAAGTTTTTCATCTGACACTCTTTCGGTGAAATTGTCAGAATGCAAAAGCATGCCAAACTGAATCTAAAAGTAAAAAGAGCTCTTATTCAGATCGAGGTAAATGCTTCGAGACATTGAGACGTCTTGAGACACGTTTTTCGAAGTCTTGGTCTCGTAACCTCAAAGTCTCGTCTCGGTCTGGGTCTCGGACATCTGCGTCTCGAATCCAACTCGAAACATTGCAGCGATCTGGGCAATGGTTGATGTAGTGTACCAACAGAAAAAAATTTGGGGAGCAATAGAGTTTTGCCCAAATTTTGTGACATTTGTAGAAGAAAATTTATGTAAAATTTAGGGTGAAGACCAAAAAAAAAAAGTCTTCACTTTGATTCTGTTTCAATTTCTCGATTTTCGTCCCAAAATGATATTATTCTCCAAAAAAAAGATCTTCACGTTGATTCCATCTTCAATTTCTCGTTTGTCGTCCCAAAATCATAATGAAAAGCTTTGTAATTTTGGATTACCACTTTCAAAATTGCAAGTTTCGCAAGTTTGGATCTATTCACCACTTTGGAAATATGATATGTGTGCTTAAACAAAAGCAACTTAGGTAAAATCTCGTGTCTACTCTCAGTCTTGGTATTTCAAAATCACGTCTCCTCTCGGTTTCGCTACCCCAAAGTTTTATCTCGGTCTCGAAGCTTTGTGTATCGAGTTCACCTCTGCTCTGATTAGTTGAGAGTCTAAAAGATTTCCAGCGTATGTAGCCTACTGGCCAGTGAAAGTAGGTCTTAAATTCAAATTTTCGTCTTTCTACCAAAACGTTTTAAAAGGGAAGGGTAGTGGTTGGTTTCTTTTTGGTAAGTTAGGAGAGAATTAAGGATTAATTGGGTGAGGAAAGAATTGCTTAGGTGTTTTCAAGTACTTTTAAAAATACTGGTTGACACAACAAATCTCTTTTAAAGTTTAGTTTTTAGGATATGAAAGAAAATTACAGTTAATCAACAGATCACAGTTTTACGAAAAAATCACAGTTTTACGAATATGAAAGAAAATCACAGTTTTACGAAAAAAAGAAAAAAAGAAGAATGAAAGAAAATCACAGTTTAAGTTTGGCGTTAATCAATTTATATTTATTTTTATGCCGACACTTATTGATCAATTCGGTTCGTTTGTTCAGCAGAGCGTCATCATTTGCAGTTAAGATTTCGTATTTTTCTGCCAGACAGAGATTGCATACTTTGCCCCCGTGTTGGTAAGGTGTTGCGTGGCAAATAATTTTCCAAGAAATAGCAGGATTTATACCAGAATCTTTGCAGGACCAAATGAATTTTGAAAGTTCTGTTGCGTTTCTTTTGGAATTCGAATTGAAGGAATGGTTGTGATTATAGAATCTTGCTTTAAATTCGGTTTCGCACAGTCCGATATAGTTCTTGGATTGGTCTTTGGCTTGTACAGTTGCTTGGTAGACGATTGCTTTGTATCGGCAGTTGCCATTCAATGGGCATGACGGCTTATACCTGCAGTTACAGGGTTTAAATTCTGGTTTGCTGTTGTGGGACTTATGGCAGACATCCTCTCAGCTCACAATAAGAAGCTCCTTAAGTCCCACAACGGCAAACCAGAATTTAAACCCTGTAACTGCAGGTATAAGCCGTCATGCCCATTGAATGGCAACTGCCGATACAAAGCAATCGTCTACCAAGCAACTGTACAAGCCAAAGACCAATCCAAGAACTATATCGGACTGTGCGAAACCGAATTTAAAGCAAGATTCTATAATCACAACCATTCCTTCAATTCGAATTCCAAAAGAAACGCAACAGAACTTTCAAAATTCATTTGGTCCTGCAAAGATTCTGGTATAAATCCTGCTATTTCTTGGAAAATTATTTGCCACGCAACACCTTACCAACACGGGGGCAAAGTATGCAATCTCTGTCTGGCAGAAAAATACGAAATCTTAACTGCAAATGATGACGCTCTGCTGAACAAACGAACCGAATTGATCAATAAGTGTCGGCATAAAAATAAATATAAATTGATTAACGCCAAACTTAAACTGTGATTTTCTTTCATTCTTCTTTTTTTCTTTTTTTCGCCGCGTACAACGTTCTATCTTAGCCGATACTTGAACCCTTTTTAAATCTTTAATTTTTGAAACAATATTTGTATTTGTAATTCTTTCGCGCGCTTTTCCTTTTTTTTCGTGTTTTCTCGTCGATCTTAATCAGTTTAGTTTAGCAGAGTCCGTGATGGGATGTTCCGACCTAATAAGCGTTTACAGTGTTTAAAATTTTTTATATTTTTTAAAGTTTTTCAGTTTTTTTCTATTGTTTTCAATTCTTTCTGGCAGTTTTATCTTAACTTTATTTTATTTTATTTTACTTTTTAGATACCCCTGATGATCCCTTTTATGGGTGAAACAGTCTGCTGGGTTTTAGCTTTGTTTTTATTTCCGTGATTTCGCTATTGTTAATCTTAATGAGTGTATATACATGTATAACTGCAAATTACTGGTGCTTTTCAGAAGAGTGCTCAATGGCTTCAATAGTCAGAATAATTATTCCTGAATATCAAAGCACAAATATTAAAAAACACATTCTATTAAAATAGTCCCAACAGACTGTTTCACTTGTAAAGGCCCGTTTCCACTACGAGCGTGGAAAAGAGCATTCTTTGTTTGTTTTATTGATATTTTTTTGCGCTCGCTTCAATTTTAACCGCTCGCTTCAATCGAAGATCAATAAAAGAAACAAAGAATGCTCTTTTCCACGCTCGTAGTGGAAACGGGCCTTGAGGCTTATCAGGGGACACAGTTAAAATAAATTTTTACGCTTCAGATGAAAACTCGCATCTTAGAAAAATAACGCCACCAAAAGTTTGGGTTTAAACAATTATTCTACTAAAGTAAGTGATTGATTAGCAAATAATTACTTTTGTACGAGATATTAAAAGAAAACATGCTGTAATGTTGCACATAGATGTATTCTTAAACTTAACCAAGCTGCCGAAAAGATTACCGGTAAAGCGTAAAAAAGTTTATGGATTATTAGTTAAAAGAAAGTGTTATAAAAGAATCTTTTTATAAAAAAATGTTTTTATAACACTCTCTCTTAACGAATGATCCATACTAATGTTTTATACTAGGGGCGTCCAACCTTTTTTGATCCAAGAGCCATTTTGGCTTATCAAAAATACTGGCGGACCAAACAAATAAAACACCCCAATTTTTGTCCCAAAATCGTAGTGATCTCTAATAAAAAGGTCTTCAATTTGAATCATTCCCCAATTTTCTGAATTTCATCCTTTTTTTCTAAAAACAAAAGATTTTTACCATAAATCAATCTCGGATTTCATGATTTTCTTTGAAAACTAGCGATCTCGGAAGAAAACAAGATAAAAAAAGGTCTGCACATAAAATCTGTCTTTAATTTCTGGCTGGATTTCTGCCAAAATGGGCGGGACAGAGCTATTTGAAAAATATTGCGCAGGCCACTCAAAACCCTTACGCGGCCCACGGGTTGGACACCCCTGTTTTATACATTATAAAAAAATTTTTTATAACACTTGCTCTTAAATAATGATCCATAAACTTTTATACACTTATGTTTTCGACACCTTGGCCAAGCTTAATACATCTACGAGTATGCGAACATTACAGCATGTTTTCTTTTAATATCTCGTGACAAAAGTAATTATTTAATAATCAATCACTAACTCGAGTAAAATAATTGTTTAAACTCAAATTTTGGTAGCGCTATTTTTCTAAGATGCGAGTTTTCATCTGAAGCGTAAAATTTATTTTAACTTTTAATTTTTGCTTATTTTATTTCTTTCAACGTAAATATCATTGCTTTTTTTATTGTTGTGTTTCCTGACAAGCCTCACAGGCGAAACAGTCTGTTGGGACTATTTTAATACAACATGTTTTTTTTGCTATATTTATGTTTTGATAAATACGTATATGACACAACCCATTAATTGTAATTCTTACTGTGTTTGAATGAAACATTAAGACAAATCACATTTAGAAAACTAACTCGAAGTGGCATACAAAACTCAAAACTAAATATATATTCCATACTTAATCCTTATTAAATTTTCTGAACATCAAAGTATCAATATTTTATGGATATTTATCATGTTATCTCTAGTCTATTTTACAGTTATTATTTTTCTCATGGTAAATCGAACCCGCGACAAACCTTAATGTTAAACAATTAACGACTTGTGTAGGGCCTGGGTGTAGAACTAGACCCTGAGTGTTGTCTCCTGCGTGTAGGACTACATCTAGTCGGTTCGAAACTCAATGAGGTATGCATCACTGACGAGCTTTAACAAGAGCAAAACTTGAGTCTGGTGCTTTATGTTTTAGGTGGCTTAGTTTCTTTTTTATCAGTAGGTAATGAGGTTAAAACGTAAATACGAAAATTTTATAATTGTAAAATTTTTTACAAATGTTAGTAATAACTATATGGAATTTATTGACAATGAAAATTTGAAAACAAAAGTTTATAAAAGAAAAAGAAACAAAAAACCATATGTAAAAAAATTAAAAATTTAAACCCACTATTATAGACTACAGTACAAGAAAAACAATAAAATGCGACTAATTTTAGAATTTTCCTGAATCACCGACTGCATATAAAGAAACTCCAGAGAAAAATGTTAACATTTCCATACCAATAATAAACTCATCCTTATTTCTCTCAAATAAACTTCAGTCCTTAGTTTAATGGCATGGAGTCCATCTTCTTCACAGTAATTCATGGTTATATATTGATATGTAGGAAGAATACATATGTGAATTTTGTCGGATTTTGTAAACAAAATAAAAAGGGGTCTGCAGTTTCTATCTCATGAATATTTCAATTATTGTACTTTTGTACGAGATTGAACATGCAGGCTCCCTGCCGTTTATTGATATTCATATTAGGAGATTATTAAAAAATTCACCTTGGTTCCTTAACTTTTGGTTGATATTTTTTTGAAAGAATAGAGCAAGAAAAGTAAGTTTTAATTTTCAAAATTTTAATTTAATAATTTGCTTATAAAAACAAAATTGCTTCTGTGAGTTTCTTCTTTATTGCAGCCCTTTGGTCTGTTCTGATGAGCCTTAGTGATGAAAACAGACGTTCAACACTTGCTTGTGTTGGAGGAAGTACTTATTTAAAGACACGTCAAAAATAAAAAATGGGGGGGGCATTTTGGAGGCTGAAACGGACTAATGGCATTTACATTAATTTCAATGGGAAAATCGCTTTGCATTACCAGCAAATTAAGGTACGAGCTCGGTCATGGAACAAACTAAACTCGTATGTCAATGTACCACTGTACTATAGAAAGAGGCTGCTTTGGGTAGTAATTGATTATGCACCTGGCATTTGCTTCCTGTCATTGAATTGAAGAAAGGGAAGTAACTAAATTGGCTGCTCGAACATAGCATTACCAAAATACTATTTGCTTACAAATTAAAATGTAAAGTTTTTATGAGTTGCATGCTGTGTCGCGCAATACGCGGCAAGCTTCTGTTAAAAAAATTACTCCACTGCACTCCGCTGCCGCGCGCGACCGCGTAAGTTGCGCGGTTAACATCACTAATATGTAAAGAAATTGAACATGAGGAGTCGGAATCGGATAAAATATTCGGACTCCGACTCCGACTCCTAGTCCTCTTAACAGTCCGACTCCGACTCCGACTCCTTCCTAAAACCTCCAACTGCGAACGAGTCCGACTCCGACTCCGCAACCCTGCTTCTTAGTTGCTGCCAAGAGTTGTCGGGTTGTAAAAACAACATGTGATTCCATGAAAAAGTTGCAGAATTTGACTGCCGTAGTGATTTTTGAATCTTAAAGTAGAGTAGTAATTTAAGTTTTTAGATAAAAGTCAAATTAATCATGTTGTGTTTCGGGTAGCGATTAGCGATTAAAATAGGTCAAATTTTGTCCAATTCTGTGTGCAATTTGCTTTTTAAACAGATCATGAATCCACGGTGAATTAAAGTAACTATAAAATTAATTTTGTGTCTTTGACGCCTTAAACTTTTTTTGGCCCATGCAGAACAAAGTTTTATTCTCATAATGTTCAATAGAGGGTTGGTTTAATTTTAAACTCTCAGCTACCAGATCTCATAAATTGTTATTCGTCGGAACATTCAATGACGTTTTTTTTTCAAAATAAGCCTACTAGCTTCAATTTGTATGATTAAAAAAACATTCGAATAAAGTTGGAAAACTGAAATGCAATAATATAAAATTTTACACGATAAAAAAGTTATAAATACATTTGACAAAGACAATAATCTTAAAACTGAACATACTGAAATTACACTTTTGGCGGGCACAATCTCACGTTTTGACTTAATGGCTAATGCAGAAGTTACAAAAAAATATACTCCCAGTTTTTGTTGTTTATGGTTTTTACGTTACGCGGTTTTGTATTAAGCAGTTCTAAGATTTATTTGTTATTTCCTAGTTTACTTGCTTCAGATTTCTTGACCTAATGTAAGATTGCGGTTGATACAGTAGGATAGCGAAGTCGTCATGAAACGTAAATCAATGAAAGATTTTAAAAAATTTACCCAAATTTGATAGACAAAAAGTATCTTTAAATTACATCTGTTACGTATTTACGTATACGTATAAAATCAAAAAATAAACCTCTGGTCAGCCTGCCTAATTCACTATAGCGTTCAGGGTTGGCAACCGCTGAGCTAAACAAATTGCTTGAATGTTTTCGTTGTTTGCGAATCCTAGTCAGGAGTTTGTGTTCATTTTTATTTTCCATATTACGTTGTAAGCATGAAAATAGCACCAAGTTGTCGTTCTTATACGTTAAAGCGGTAAAAATTGCTAGGAAAAATTTTTTAAAGTTACTTATCATCATTTTTTATAACTTTACCAAATTAATGGATCGCAAAAATAATTTAAATTAAAAATTAAGAAAGAATTAGCCAGTAGCAGTGGCGTACCGAGGATTTTTGAAGGGGGTAGGGGATTCCCGTACAATCACAATCAATTATGCTTTGTGGAAAATTTTTTTCAATTGGTATCTAAAGAAAAAAAGGCCTTTACTTTGAATCTATCTCGGTTTTGTCGGTTTTTTGTCAGAAAAACGTAGTGATCCCTAAAAAAAGGTCTTCACTTTAAATCTATCTTTGATTTCTCGTATTAGTGACCTCCAAGGGATAATGCTTCTCTCCTAAATACACTATTGGTCGGTAGCAACAAAAAATGAAGTAAAAAAATTGGGTACTTTTCTGTTATCGCCCCACCATCTATTGCTTTCTGTTATTTTCAATACATTTTTGTTGGTTTCTTACAGAAAAATTTATATTAAATAATTAAAGAAAATTAAGTAATAAAGAACTGTATTTCACCCTGGTGCTGAAAGGGCTATTTTGGGTTAGTTTCACTGAAAAAAATCGCTTACGGTGATTTCTTGAAGAGAACCCAAAAGTCTTAGGTTTTCATTCATTATTTGCTGATGGTGGAGCAACAACAGAAAAGTACCAAAAATTGCCAACGTTTTATTGAGCTTATATGCTTTGGCCAAACATTTGGTCCTCTTTAGAGCAAATATATACAGTATATATAAACAACAAAAATTATGTCAAAGAATGGACAAACCTCCAGAATATGCCTAAGTGTTTAGTTTTGAATAAAATAGCTTTTGTATATTTTAATGTGTTTTAATTAAGAATTAATGCAATTGGTTTGTGACACACTTTGGTGATTCTGTAAGAGTGGCATTGTGATGACTCTAAGTCTTTATCTTATCATAGACATTATTAATAGTAGTATCAAGTTTTTTTCATTTATTTGTAATTTTTTGTTAGATTTATGTAAAATGTTTCAATACTAAAAACAACTAAAGCACTTTACTTTATTCTACTTATATGTTTGTGTTCTTTTTTTAACAACAAAATTTTTAAGTTTGGTAAATTTGCATGTCCTTTTAACTTGTTTATACTTTTGTTTAAAACTTAGAAAATACATTGTAATGATGTAAATAACAGTATAACAAAAAAGTTTGCAAGCAGTCTTTCATGCATCTTGAACAAATGTTTAAGTCACATAATTTACCAAGATTTTATGCGTCTCTTCAAAAAGTCACTGTAAGCAATTTTTGTGAAACTAACCCAGATCCCCTTGCAGTTACTATCACTTCTAGAGAGATCCTTTTTTTCTTGGTTTCTTTTTTATGCTATCCTGGTGCTGAAAGGGGGAGTCCAGTTTAGTTTCACCTAAAAAATCTTTTACAGTGACTTTTTAAATAGACCCAATTTTATCCAGTTAATATTTTTTTCTTTTTATTAATAACTTGAAAACATTTTGTCAAGACTAACAATAAATCATTTTTAGATGGCTTTCAAAATTAAAAGTTTATTACTATATATACATTATTGACTTTTTAAATTTATTTTTTTAAATATAATCAATATTAAAGATTTGATTCTTTTGCACTATTTGCTGAATTTAGTTAATTACATTTTAAATTTGGGGACTTTCCATAGCCTGCAATGTTAGTAACAGAGAACAAGACCCAAAGATTTTGCATTTCAGTTGCATAAAAAAAAATCATATCTACATATATTTAATTGTCAAAAATTTGATTTATTTATGAGCTATACAAGTTTTATAAAAACTTTCAATTTTGTTTTTTTTGGCCTGTTTAAGGGTAACTCTTATTTAAATCAGTTTTACATGGGTGATTCTTTTAACCTGTTGCAAGATTTTTTTGTTGGGTTTTTTTGCTTGCTTCGCCTTTTTTTGCTCTTGATCCTTTTAGTCTTAGAGCTTGTTGTTCTCTGTATCCATAATTATGCAATATTCTTGTCAAACGGCTCAGAAGTGTTTGCTTAAATTATTATAAATATTATTGATCAGTAATGCTCATAAATTAGATCTATCTTTTTTTTTGTTCTTTACTCAGCTTTTTTCTTTTTTTTTTCATTGATGTAGCTGTTTGTTTTAATGATATAGCAGCCATGCACAACTTAATTGCAAATAAAAACTGAATGAGTCATGCATCATATATAACATTTACTGTATGATAGATTGTAAAAGGTGAAAAAAGCTGTAGAAGTTTTTTCATAAAATGGCTTATAGTTTTCAATTTAATTGTTGCATTGAACTATTTTATTATGCTCTCTATTAACTGACTTTCTGCATTTTACTATATATTTATATCATTGCACTACAAAAAATAATCAAGCAGAAACCATTTTAGACTCTTGTCAAAGCAGCTCATCAGGTGGAAATCTTACTTAAATAAAATACAATAATCTCTCATTATTCGCAATTAATGTGTTCCAGCACCACCCACAAAAGGTGAAAATCTGCAAAATAGCAACAAAATATTTATTGTATTATTTATGTATAATTTAAACCAGGGGTCACCAACACAGTGCCCACAGGCATCAAGTTGCCTGTGAGGACTACATGAATGTGCCTACAGGCTTGTTATAAAATTAGCATAAAGTAAAAACTGCACTTTTTTAATGAAAAGTAGAAAGTTATTATTTGAACAATTGCTGCTATTTATTAAAATGAAGTGTTGAATATTGATATTATCTGTTACTCACTCAAAACTGTTTATCATTAGCTTTTTATCTTATATGTGTGTGTGTGTGTGTGTGTGTGTGTATGCAATTTGTTATTTTGGAGGAGTTTGAGAAGCTGGTACCCTTTACATGACTCAGTACCCAAAAAGTAGCTTTTAGTTCAAAAAGGTTGTTGACCTCTGATTTAAACGTTTATGAACCTTCCCTATACTGATATTAAACCACCCTATATCTGTACACTACCTTTTCCTACACTTTTATAGACTGTTTAAAACACTTTTGAATTAAAAAAAAATTAATCTGTGTACTGTACAAAGCTCTGTTACGTGAAGTGTGTACAGTACTGGTACCATACATGGAAATATCAGTTGTTACACATCCCTTATATGTACTAACATATTGCAAAGTGAAAAAAATCATTAAGTTTCTTTTGCCACATATAGTTTTAGTAACAATTGTTCAAATAAACATTTAAAATTTTTTAATTTTCTTTCTCTCATACTATGATGATGATGAAGGTGAAGGGAAAGGTTTTGTTGCTGGCAGCTTTGTGGGGGTGAGGAATATGGTGATGGGGAGTTGCTGATGTTCTTTTTTCTTTTGTGCCAAAATCTTCTTGTAAGCAGTCATGGCACCAGCAATGAGATTACTGGAGTGCACAGCTCAGGTCATGCTGTTGTCCATCTCTTGTGCCCGTCATGTCAGGTCCTCAGTGACATTGCACACGTCTTGCAGACCTTCAAGAGTTAAGCCACACTTTTCTATTTCTTCATCTTGCAGGTTTTCGTTGTCCTTTTCTTTACTTGCTGACTTAGTCGTTTCAACGGGGTCAATGGCTCTGAGTGGCATTCAGTGAGGCTGTTGACATCTTTAGAAGTCATGTCATTGAAGCCATCCTTATATAGAAATTTACGTTTATATATAATTTAAAAAACCCATGATGTAGCAAAGGCCTGAAACTTGAAGCGAGATTAAGCAAGGAATTACTGTATATAATTTAATTGCCTGTTTATAATACTGTTTTTTTAAGCTTCTTGATACTTTATAATAATAATTTTAAAATTTTGTAAACCACAATCTTTAACTTCTTAATTTATTATTTTACCGCTATTATATAGGCGGTTGTCATGTTAAAGCAATTAAATGCTTTATTATATAATGGTAAAAAATTATTTTATCACAGAAGTATTCGTCAAGTTAGCAAAAAAGATTTGCAAGCTAAAGAGATAAAATTACTTAAAAGTAATCAGATAAAACTTGAAAAAGATTTTGACATAATACAATTTGGCTTCATGGAGGATATTGAAAAACTGTTGCAACCGTTACGTCTACATGTAAAAGAACAAGGAGATTATGTCAGAAAGTTGAAACAAGAAGGAGCTGCAAAAATTGATTTAGAAGGTGCTATAGCCGAATTAAAAATTAGAAAGAGAAAATTGCAAGACAAAGAAAATGAACTTGTTGCTAAAGAAGATTTTCCCCGAGCTAAGATGGAAGATACTTTAAAAAGAAGATTTGTGTATGGTCAATCCTTTGAATTGTATGGAGGTGTAAGTGGTTTGTTCGATTTTGGGCCTGTAGGGTGTATGCTTAAAAACAACATGATTTCAGCATGGAGACAGCATTTCATTATCAATGAACAAATGCTTGAAATTGGTTGCACTATGCTCACGCCTCAATCAGTACTAAAAACTTCTGGACATGTTGAGCGTTTTGCTGATCTTATGGTTAAGGATGAAAAAACTGGAGCTTGTTTTCGTGCAGATCATTTGCTTATAAACCATTTAGAAAAACTTTTAATGGACAAAAAATATCCAGAAGAAAAAAAGTCTCGATGTCGTGAGATTATACAGAAAGTAGAAAACTATGGTAAAGAAGAATTATCTGAAGCTTTGAAAGAATTTGAAGTAACTTCACCTGTAACAAAAAACAAAATTAGTGATCCAATGGATTTCAATTTGATGTTTCAAACTTTTATTGGGCCTGGTCAAGGCATGCCCGGTTATTTGCGCCCAGAAACAGCACAAGGAATTTTTCTAAATTTTAAGCGCTTGCTAGAATTTAATCAAGGAAAATTACCTTTTGCTGGTGTACAAATTGGAACTTCTTTTCGCAATGAAATTTCGCCAAGATCTGGTCTCATTCGTGTTCGTGAATTTGAGATGGGCGAAATTGAACATTTTGTAGACCCATTGAATAAAGATCATCCCAAGTTTCACACTGTAGCTGATATAAGAATGCCTTTGCATTCGTCAGAAGCGCAACTTAATGGACAGCCACCCGTGTTTATGACTTTAAGAGATGCGTTAGATAAAAAGATTATTGCTAATGAAACTTTGGGTTATTTTATGGGTCGTGTGTATCTCTTTTGTTTAAAAATTGGTATAAATCCAACGAGGTTTCGATTTCGGCAGCACATGCAAAACGAAATGGCTCATTATGCCTGTGACTGCTGGGATGCTGAGTGTAAAACATCGTATGGTTGGATAGAGTGCGTAGGATGTGCAGATAGGTCTTGCTATGATTTGACTTGTCATGCAAAAGCTACGAAAGTGAATTTAGTTGCGGAAAGACCTTTACCCGAGCCAAAAGAGGTTGAAATGGTTCAGGTGTCTGGTAAAAAGCAACTTATTGGGAAGACCTTTAAAGCTAACGCAAAAGCTATTCAAGAGTACTTGTCAACTTTAAAGAATGAAGATGCTGAGCAATTCGAGGTCGATATTAATGAAAAAGGCAAGCATTCATTCTCTTTGGCAAACGGTCAAGTTGTTGATCTTACCGCAGATATGGTGACAATCAAAAGAAGCAAAAAGACTGTTCAAGTTGAAGAGTTTGTTCCCTCGGTTATTGAGCCTTCCTTCGGCTTTGGACGTCTGCTATATTCAACGCTCGAGCACAATTTCAAAATCAGGGCCGCTGATGAACAACGTACGTTCTTCTCGCTTCCTGCTATTATTGCCCCTTACAAATGCTCGCTCTTGCCGTTGAGCAACAAACCAGAATTTCAATCGTTTATCGACCAATTATCTTCTATGCTAACCCAATTGGGGATTTCTCACAAGGTCGACACTTCATCGGGAACCATAGGCAAAAGATACGCGCGAACTGACGAAATTGCTATTCCATTTGGGATAACAGTCGATTTTGATACATTCAAAATTAAGCCGCATACCGCTACGCTTCGCGAACGAGACACTCTTGTTCAAATAAGAGTTCCTATAGACGAACTTCCGGAGCTTGTTTTCAAGTTAACCAGCGACGTGATGACGTGGGATAACGCCATGGAAAAATATCCCACTTTCAACGAACAAATCACGAAATAACAAGGTATTCCTAACCGTGAAGCATCATTCTTAGATCGTTAGCGAAATGTGGTGGTTAGCTGAACATTAAATTGGTTTAAGTTTTTTTTTTTTATGCCAATTGTCGTATTATGTGATTTTGCTTGACATCATGTGTTGCGTATAGCGTCAATGTGTTTCGCCCAGACTTGCGTCTTAGAATACATCTTGTTATGAAACTAACTGTTGTGTAATCCGCTAAATATTTCAACTTTAACTCGGTGCAGATGAAGCAATAATTTAAATTTTTTTACTAAAATTTTTCGTATTTTTCTGGCTTACCGCTTCTAATCGCCACTTATAGAATATTTTACGACTTGTTAATGTAATAAATATTGTTGCCAACTGGTCTAGTAATTAGGAGCGTCGTATTGATGATGAACGAGATTGCAAACGGTTCTGGTTTAACAGCTACCTTTTTTGTTTTGTTGCGTCGTTGGGAAAAACACTTTTTCGCACTTTCTACTGCTCGGCTGTCTTAATAAAGAAGATAGCCAATCGCAATCATGTAAATTGCTTAGCTAGCTAATCTTAATTTCAATCATATTTCCAAAAATAAAAATTTGAAGTCACGAACAGAAACAGATCCGGTTAATCGCTTGGCTAAATTCAACACCTTGAACGTTGCTTGCGTGTCAGAAGACTAAATAGAGATGATGATAATGATAAATAAATTTATGATGTGATCTCGATTGTGATCATTTTATGAAAGGAATCAAACAGGGTGTGCAAAAAGTTCCCGGACAAGTTTAAAATAAAATATATATAATATTAAATGCACTTTTTGAATAATTTTTTGTGTGAGCAAAGATAAGATATAAATTTAATCAGAGAATCTATTTTTACTTGATTTGGCCACCATTTGCATCAATTATATCTTCTCCAGCCTTGATTTGAATGTTTCTACCGCAGCACGTATCTTTTTCTGGGGAATATCAGCCCATGCCTTTTGTAAGGATTTCTTCAAGTAAACATTTGGTGGTACAGAATTTGAAGATTGCGTGAAGTAAAAGATTTTTCTTCCCAAAGCTTTTCATCTGACACTCTTCAGGGGAAATCGTCAGAATGAAGCAGAATTGAAACCGAACTAATTTATAAAGGAAGAAAGTAGAGTTCTCATTGGCTGAAAAAGTCAACCAATGAGAGAAAAGACTAAGAAATTTTCAAAGAGTAGACGAATTCTTTTTGCTTACACAGAAGGGGATTGAGAGATTTAATGAAAGTCGCTTCAAGAGCAGAAAGGTGAAAAGAAGAGCGACCTCGAGCGAGAATAGAAAATTTTTCGTTGCTGTAATGGAGGGCACATTGGGCGTTGTCAAGAAGATCTTCTTTATTTTAAAAAGAGTATTTTCTCTTTTATTGATCTTCGATTGAAGCGAGCGCAAAAAAAAAGCAATAAAACAAAGAAAGAATGCTCTTTTCCACGCTCGCAGTGGAAACGGGCCTTAAAACTTTATGCGAAAAGTTAGTAAGCGAGCAGAGGCAACCAAAACAGAGTTGGATGAGAGGGCATAAGTTAACCAGAATTAGGTGAAATCTAAACAGCAAAACTATTTTTGTAGCACTTTTCATTGGCAGTTCGTTTATTTCTCAACACATTTAGTTGATAGGCTGGTAAGTTAGTAATTTTCAGTGTTGTAAAGACTCGAGTCCGGACTCGGATTCGTGCATCAAGAACTCGGACTCGTAGATTTTTTTTGTTGGAACTCGGACTCGGACTTGTTAAAAAAACAGCGTTTACCGAGTAGAAAAAATAAAAAGAAGCTCGATGGTTTTAGTCAGAAATTACGAAAAGAAAAGCAGCCAGCCACTGGCAGCCGGACATTTGATTGCCAGTTGCCAAATTGTTAAGCTTCTTGGTAAACATAAGGCAGACGAATTACCGCTGCAACAACCAGATTTGTCCGTGAGAAATAACTGTCTGTAAAACCTGGTAAAACTTCGTTGCGATCATCAAACAAAATCTTAGTTGATTAGAATAGATTTCGTGGACGAATCTGTAGTTTGCAAATGAAAAAAATTTTAGGGTGAAACTTAATCATCTATAAAAAAAAAGTCTTCACTTAAAATTTGTCTTCATGCCGTTCGTTGCTGGGCTTTTAAAAATTTTTTAGCTGACAATTGAAATTCTGACTTCGCATCAAAGCGCAGCCGTATATAAATGAACTTGCGCATTTGCTTGGATATTGTGACGTCAGAGAGGGTTTTTGGAAATTTTAGTAAATAAAATCATGCCGTGTACATTATTGGTTGGCATTCCAGAATGCCAGCGGACGTACAACACCAGCGGTCGGCAAACTTTTTGTACTACTGGGCCAAATCTACAGATTTTCAGTAGCGTGCGGGCCGCATTAATTTCCGCCAATAAACAATCGCTACATTATTCTTCAAATTATGACGCACCTGCAACTCCTATGCCTGTGTTAAGCGTTTGTCACAATGAGACGTGTATGTGGCCGTTTCTTATTTATTATCAAACACATATTAAAACACAATACATTGTTTTTATTTACTTATCATCAATGTAAAGAATGATGTTGTTTCTGTGCGATGGCCAAAGCGTTAAAATCAACTTACAACTTTGTTGATGATATCTGCAGTACGTCGTTCAAATGACGATTTGACAAGCGAGTACGAAGTTTATTCTTAGTGTAATTCATTTTGGAAAAAAGCTGCTCACAGCAATATGTGCTTCCAAACATGCACATTACACGTTTTGCATTGTCAAACAGATGAGGATAGGTGGATTTTTGGACATATTCTTTATAAAAGTTGGCAATTGGAACTGAATCATATTTGGCCTTCAACATATTGGATGATTGAAGTTCAATTATTTCCATTTGCATTTCATGTGGCGCAGTATTAACATCAACTGAAAATGGCATGGCAAATAAATCAAATTTGTCTTTTTAGTTTTTCGTATCACAAAATCGAGATTCAAATTGAGTTTTAGTGGAAACGATTACTGATACATATTTATCAGAGTTGGCAGGTTTACAAAGGCCTAAATTGGGAAAATGAGCAAAGTTGGAATTGATTAGTAGAGTTTCCCAAAGACGCAGCTTGTTTACAAAGCAGTAATACAATCACACATCCGATTAATAAATTGCCTCTTTTCTTGCAGTTGTAAGTTAAGCTTGTTCATATGAGAAGTGAAATTTGTGAGAAAGGCTAAATCTGTTAACCAATCTGAATCACCAAGTTCATTAATACCAAAACTTGCATTTTTTTTGTTTCAAGAATGTCACAATTTTGTTTCGCAAATCATAAAACCATTGCAATATAGCACCGCGACTTAGCCATCTAACCTTACAAAAATACGTACATCAGATCTTGATACTGAGCATTCATTTCTTCCAGCAAACTTCTGAATTGGCGGTGATTTAGGCCTCTTGCCAAAACAAAGTTGATAATTTTAACTACAGTAGACATTAAACCTGTCATATCCAAATGCGTCACCTTTGATGCCAAAACTTCTTGATGAATTATGCATTGTAGTTTTATAATTGTGTTGGAAAACCCCAACAAAGCTACATGATTTTGTAAAACAGCAATTGCACCTTTGTGAGCGTCAACCATAGCGGGGCGCCATCGGTAGAGCTATGTCCTCTCCTCGTGTAGTACCTTTCATCGGAATCAATTCGGCAAACTCCTCAATTACGTCAAAATTATCTGTGATACCTCAAATAAAAATGGCTAGTTGCGCAGTATCGCATGCATCCGTACTTTCATCAAATGCGAGGGAAAAATAATCAAAATCAATACATTTGTTTTTAAGTTGCAATTTAAGATTTTCAGAGATAACTTCCACTTTGCGAGTAACTGTTCTGGCAGATAACGGAATACTATCGAACAGGAGTTTTTTTTCAGGACAAACTTCGTTAACAATGGCTAATGTGCATTCTTTAATAAACTCGGCATCAGTAAATGGTTTCATTCGTTTAGCGATGAGCCAACTAACAACCAATGCTGCCTTTGTAACTGATTCGCTTTCTTCTTTTTTCTTCTTAAAAAAATTAGTTTGCTGTTCAAATCCACTTTTTAAATTCTTTATCTTTAACTTTCTCCAACATATTCTTTGTATTTGCTATGACACGTTTCGTAATGACGTTTAACATTAAATTCTTTCATAACTGCGATTCTGGTTTGGCATATTAAACAAACAGGTTTTGAATAATGCTCAACAAAAAAATATTTTTCCGTCCAAGCACTTTGGAATGTTCGACCCTCGTCGTCAACTTTTCTACGTTTCCCAGCCATTTTAATGTTAAATTTTAAAACTAAAATTAATGAAACGTTAAAACTAAACTAAACTTATAATTGCAACTAACGGTAGGTACGTTCGGCAAGTAAACGACGTACAACCGAGATGTGCTTTCGCTTTCGCTACTTACTACAAAATAAACGCCGCACAACAGCCATTGTTATTATATAAATCCGTGCGCATGCGTATAACGCAATAATAATAAATTTACTAGAAATTTTTGTTTTTATGCATTTAAAAGTGAGGTCGTTCGAGGACCACAAAAAATTTGTTCGCGGGCCGCAGTTTGCCGACCCCTGTACTACACTAAGCAGCTGTGGTTGCCAGGGGACGCGTAAGGATTAAATACATAAAAACAAAGACACAGTAGAAACTGAATATTACGACACCGGCTATAACGACGATTCGCTTTTAACAACGCATTTTTGTTGGTCCCGGCAAAATTCTTATTTTTTATATACGTACATTTGACTTCGGCTTCAGCGACACCCGCTTTTACGTCAATTCGCTTTTAACGACGCCACTTCTTCATTCCCGCGAGGAAAATTATCTTATTTTGCGACAGTTATTGCCTTTTGTTTAAATGCGTGACGGAAATTAGCAGCTCTAATCTCCTTTTAGTCTGTGTCAAGAGTCTGGATTTAAAACAAAAGCGATGGCGTGACAGCACGTATACAAGACCATTGTTGACCTAATAAAAAGTCCGACTTTGCTCTACTGTGTACTGTATTTAAACAAATAAGTACAGTACCGAATATACAGTAGCAGAAAGATGTCTAACAAAAGAACATCATTACCGTTATGGAAAAAATATGACATCGTTAATGAGCTGAACAGGAGAAATAATACGCCAGTGTCAATGCTTGCTAAGGAACTTGAAATTTTAAGAACGTCCTTAATCACAATTTTGAAGAACAAAGAAAAGATAATTGAAGACTATGAGGCAGGTTGCAGCAGCAAAACGAAACGGAAGCGTAAGCATAATTTCGAAGTGGTGGATGAGCCTTTGATGAAATGGTTTCGTCAAGCAAGAGACGAAAAAATTTCATTCAGTGGGGAAATGTTGCTGTTAAAGAGTATACTAAAGCTTTTATAACATAGGCCTAAGCTATAAACTATTAAGATCGCAAATTGTTGATTTGACATTCAGATTTTTTTTAAAATGCAAATTTTATGACTTGCGGACTCGGACTCGCACTCGGACTCGTAGATTTTTTTCTGAACTCGGACTCATACTCGGACTCGTGCATCAAGAACTCAGACTCGAACTCGTACTAGTAGAAATATTTTTTGCTGAACTCGGACTCGTAAGTTAGGGACTCGCACTTGGACTCAGACTCGTAATAAAGGCAAAGTTTGCAACACTGGCAATTTTCATTCATTTTATTTTTTAATTTAGACCAAATTAATACAATCTTGTATCTTGATTACTTATTGTATAAAGTTTATAGTAGTAGTAGTAGTTTGTTTTTATTCGCACCAAAAAGAAACAATTGATAATAATTGAAGACTAAATAAAGCAAAGGTTGCAAATAGGGAGACGGCAACTATAAACCTAACGAAATGCCCCATCCTCCGTGTAGTCGTGTATGATTGTTTTGAACTTGATGATAAAAATAAAACTTAAAAATAGGGGAAGTGTGGGACCTTTGGATCAATGGGACCAATAGATCAGCTGTTTAATTTTTTCACTTTTTAAAAGTAACTCCTGAAAATTTGATTTTTTATCCGCCTTCAAAAATACTAGCAATTTACAGCAAGCATGTGGGAGAAAACAAAGAAAATTGTTTTAGTTAAGTTAAAGTAAATTTAAATTACCTTAACGAATGGATTTTGACCAATAAATATAATGTTTTCTGTTACTTTTCGCCCCCGTAAACATTTTTCATCTAGCCAACGTTGGCGAAGGGCAGTTTTCCAGCAGCAGAAATGTTGGCAAGATGATGGCATCCAATGTTGGCCCAGAGTCGAGTGCACCAAAATCACATTTTCCGCCAACACTGATAAACTGCGCTTTGCCAGCGTTTAGCCAACACTGCAATTCCAGATGCTGTAGAGAGTTGGCTAACTATGAATGACCAGCGCATGCTACTGCAGCTGCCCAACTACTTCAGCAGTCTTACCAACGTTGGCAAAACGCCAACTGCCAACTTTAGAAACATTGGCAAGATGTTGGTGCAAAACATTGGTCCAGAGTTCTGTGAGGTAGATTCTACTATTTCGTACAATTGTACCACCATGCATTATTACCACTGTAGCAAACTTAACTAACAAACCGTTGGACTGTTTCACTTGGCTTTGTGCTGGTCAGGTGACGGTTCCTCGTTACGTAGCATATAAACGATAGAACGCGTCCAGCAGTTGATTTTTTTTTTTTTTTTTTTTTTTTTTTTTTTTTATTTATATTATATAACGCATAAACAATAAAAGAAACACATAAAAAAGACAAAATTGTAGTTCAAATATGCAATTTTGTTTAAGGTCTTTTTTTTTTTTTTATTTTTTATTTTTTATTTTTTAATTAGTAGAAAAAGAAATGCAGGATATCGAACAATGGGTTATCATCAAACAATACAAAAATGGATTTATCTTTGCAAACACAATGGGCAATCGAACAGTTTGGAGTTGCCTTACGAATGATTTCCGTTGAAATTCGTATATTTATGTAGACAGCATAGAAATCTTTTATTTGTGGTTTTATTGGCGATGTACTTGCTATATTCGTCTTCGTCCTTCATCTTTTGAGTGCGTTGATTGCGTGTTCGTTGACGTTGTTTGAGCGATGATTGACGTTGTTGATGAAGCTAGCATACATGGGCGTCCCGTAACCAATTTCCAGGGGGGGGGCAAAACTTCTGGGAGGGGCAGAATTTTGCAAAAATGCAGTTTATATAGTGAAATTAAAGTATTTCTTAATAAAAAGTCAATTTCCAGGGAGCATATGCCCGCTTTGCCCCCCAGCGGACGCCCATGCCAGCATAAGTGATTAACTAAGAACTATTTTTAATTCAGCAAATAGAAACGCTTAAAAAACAAATTATTAATAAAAATTTTAACTATTTCAAGTAAAATTATGCGCATATCAAATGGAGCATTGTGCAACACGCACCGGGCTCATGCCGCTCAAATAAAATTAATTCATATAGACTTGAACAAAGGAGAACAAAGTTATATTGGCATTTTGTTGGCAGAGTTGGCAAATAGTTGGCAGTTTTTTCGACTTTTTACTGTCATTCAAAAACTGTTCGAATATTTTTTCAACTATCAGACCTTAAAGACTAACATTTTTTTTTATTCTTTTTAAACGCTGAGGCATAACAAAAACATATAGGCTATCTCTCATCAGAAAATGTTCTATCACTTAACAATCAAAACAATTGAAATTTCATCAAGCAAAGAACTGTAGCAGAAGTACATTATTATTGTCGCTGTTTTGTAAAAAGCTTGCATCAATATTTAACACGAACAACTGGTAATGTCTTTGAATAAAAAATTTTGGCCAACTTCTTACCAGCGTATCACCAACTTAGTCACAGGAGAGACAGCCAACGCTGCCTTCAACGTTGGCCCAACACATTACCAGCAGCTGTGAACACGAATTTTACTAAGCAAAGAAATAGTGACAAAAAAGCTTTTTTGAGCGTAAATTTAATTTTTTTTCCACTTTAGTACTTAACGCAACAAATAGAACAAACCAGAACTCAAAAATAAATCATCGGCAGAAAGTTGGCATTGTTGGTTAAATGTTGGCAATTTTGCCAACTTTCTCCCAACCCAGCCGCGCTAAAGCCAACGTTGGCCCGATGATGAATGTTTACTGGGGCATGATGTTACAGTTAAACATTCTATGTTTTATACCAATTGAGTTTTATCTTAAAATAGAGCTCATTAGTGTTATTGACTTATTGTATAAAAATTATTTTGAAATGGTCTCAAAGGACCAATGGATCACCTGTTTTCAAAACAACCAATGGATTATGATCCATAGGTCCCACTTCCTAATATTATTTATGTTTTTAGAGCAAAATGCCAACTTTTAAGAAAAATCAAAATCAAAAATACAGTGATAATGATTTAAATTTTGCTCTCAAAGAAGTGAAATCTAATCAAATAAATATCAGAAGAGCTTCCGAAATGTATAAAATACCTTTCACTACACTTCAAAGATATTTAACTAAATGCAAAAAGCAAAAGAAAAATTCAAAGTGTTCACAATAAACATGGTTACCATACATGTAATATATTATTATAACTTTATTCAATGTTGCTTTGACTGAGGTAAAAGTTATGAATTTTGTGACATAAATTAATATGTACTGTAATTTATTAGTAAAATTTTAAAAGATAAATTTTAGATTAATTGTTTATTGCAATGACATTTTTTATGTTTTATAGGTATTTACAATTGAGGAAGAAAAAATTCTGGCTGATTATATTTTGAAAGTTGCCAAAATGTTCTATGGATTAAGTAAAGACAAAGTTAAGCAACTAGCTTACAAATTTGCAATTCAAACAAAGAAAAAAGTTCCTGCCTCATCGAATCAAAACAAGTCAGCTGGTGAAGATTAGTTAAAAGGCTTTAGATTTTGAAATAAAACTCTTTCATTAAGACAACCTGAAGCAACAGGTCTTGCCAGAGCATGTGCTTTTAACCATTATAATGTAAATATTTTTTTTCGAACATTGAAGAAATTTTCAAAAGATCTTCAATTCTACCACAAAATATTTTTAATATTGACAAAACAGGGATTTCAACAGTACAAAATCCAAAGAAAATTTTTGCTCAACGTGATATGAGCAAGTTGGTAGAATTATTTCTTCTGAAAGAGGTAAAAACACCACCATGGTAGCTTGCATAAATGCTATTGCTCATGCTTTTCCTCCTGCATTTATTTTCCCAAGAGTACATTATAAGCCATCGTATGTTAAATGGAGCTCCAATTGGCAGTCTTGGTTTATCAAATGCATCTGGTTGGATAAATAATGAACTTTTCATAAAAGTTTAAGAACATTCTTTGCAAATCATGAAGATATCTAAAACTAATCCTTGTTTGTTGGTTTTAAATAACCATAAAATCTCATCAGTTTTGAAGTGATTGTAATTGCTGAACAAAATGGATTAATTATAATCACATTTCCTCCACATTGTAGTCATAAACTTCAACCCTTAGATGTATGTGTTTTCGGATTATTTAAAAGTTTTTATAGTAGTTTTGCAGATCAATGGATGACTGCAAACTCTGATCATGCACTTTCAAGTTATAACGTTGCTAGTTTAGTAGGTCAGGCTTTTACAAAGCATTTACACCAGAAAATATAAGTTCTGGCTTTAAAAAAACAGGAATTTGCCCATTTAATTCTCATGTGTTTAAAAAGGATATGTTTTTGCTTACTAGTGTGACTGATACACAAAGTTGTTCTGCAATGGCAAGTTCTGTTGGTAGCGCAATAAGCACATGTGACAACCATAATCAGTGTTCTTTAACATTAGCTACTGATAAAGAAATTTTAAATGTTGTTATACCACAACCAAAGACAACTCAAAGAGCTGAAAAGAAAAGAATTCGACAAATGAAATCAACTATCATCACTGATGCATCTGAAAAACGTAAGAGGTTTCCAGAGCTTATAAGAAGCTCATCTGAGAGTGAAATGGAGGTAGCTTTAGAATCTGAAGAAGAGACTGTTGATTCAGTGTCATCTGAAAACAATGATAAGGAAAATGTTATAATTCCGTCACAGTTAGCTGAAAACTCTTATAATTGCTAAAGTTAAAACTAATGCTACCAAATTCAAAAATTTTATAGCCAAAATGAAGACAATGATTTTGAAGTGTCACGTTTTAAGAAATCATCGAAAGTTAAAAATGTATTTGTGTATCTGGAAAATGAAGATCTTGCATCAATTTCTTTGATGACGTTGTCTGTGTTTTGAAAAACCCATTACCAGTTGCAAATACAACACGTCTTTCTAATGTATTCAAATTTTCTGAAAATATATTTGTGTACAATGTCTATTAAATTAATTTGTGTGTCATTTTGTGCCATTTGTATTTGTTTTAAAGCGTCATTAAGTATGATCCATAGGTCCCACCTCCATAATCTATTGGCCCCTTACTTATAGGACTTAGGTCAATTTTTAAGAACTTTTTTTGTAGATAATTTTTTATTTAGCCGAGTAATTGCTAAATATTGGAGGCTTTATGATAAATATAGTTGTAGACTTTCGTTTAAAAAAAAGTTGTTCTTTTAATATCCAACTTGTGCGCTAGCCACCAAATTGTTGTTTTTGATCAATTGGTCCCACATGACAAAAAATACGGCAGCTTGATAAAAGTAGGCATATGGAATTCTTGTAGCAATCTGAAACGCCATTTAGAGAGATTTCATGCCAAAAAATCAAAAAAACTAAAGCAATCAGATGAAAAAGATTTAAAGTCCAAGTAAAAGAAATTGGAACATCAAAACAACCAGCCGTCGATTGCGTTCCATTTCCAACCCCAATTTGTCTTGGTAGCTATGAACAAGAATAAATTTATTTGGGGTATAATTCAATTAATTATGTCTGGTGTAGCACTGCGCTTTTTTGAAACCCCAGATTTCAAACTTTAAATGGTGAAATGGCTCGAAAATTAGAGGTATCCATTTCGAGAGAATCAATTCGCCGATATGTAATTGATGCTGCACGCAAGCTTCGAGAATCTTTGATCAACGGTCTAAAAGGAAAGATTGTATTTATTAAGATGGACAAAGCAACAAGACAACTACGAACCTTTTTAGGAATCAACGTTAAATACTATGACAAAAATAAAGTAAAATTAGTGGTAAAAATATTAATCTGTGCAGATACAGAAAAAAGGCATAGGCCTACTAGATAACAAATGTACAACTTATTCACTGCAACCATGCAGCAATTTGGCATTGAGAAAAAAATGTTCTGTGTTTTGTCATTGACAATGCTAGCAATATAACTAAAAAGGCAGAACGCTTAAACAAAGATGACCCAGAAGCAGATATAGACACTTCTCCAATTAAAGAAGCCAATTGGTCTAAAGACTATGAGGGAATAGAAGCCCGATTGTGCAATGCGCGTTAACATTCACCACATGCGCTGTGCTGTTCACACCCTCCAATTGGTTATTGAAGACAACTTAAAGCAACCACACTGCAATAATTATTGAAAAAAACCAGCCATATAGTTACCAAGCTTCAATCTCCCGTCCCTTCTGAAGAAAAGAGAAAAAAACACCCAATAGGCCTACTTCGTATGACCACAAGATGGGTTCAACATATTTGATAATCAAACGCTTGTTAGAATTGCGAGAACCCATTTAAGAATTAAGTTTGCTTTCTCCAGAACTTTATGTTTCACTTGCTATGTAGTCAAGGTTAAAAGATATTTGCTCTGCGCTTGAAATGCCTTATTTTGTAACCATAAACCTACAGACCGAATCTTTAACATCTGGAATATTTTTAAAGTAATGGTGCACATTTAAACTGTACAAATGCTATGGCTTAGTTTGTACTATTGCGTCACAATATCGTTTGTCTGTATAATTGTTTTCTGTCTTATATCGTTTGTCTGTACAGTTGTGTTCTAACTTAGTAGGCTACGTGCTAGTTCAGTAAGCTTAGGCTCTAGTTTATTAGCGTGTTTAGTTTGAGTCGCGTTGTTATTTATTTTTTTTATTTCGAAGACAAACGATTTCGTCATTTTCGTTTTGTATATTAAATAGTATCATTCCGGAAATGAGTCACATTCTTTCATAAACAAATTTTGCAGAAAAGAGAAATCGCTCGTTTTTCCATTGAAGTAATGGAAAAACGCCAGGAGGCCTTATTGCGGAACAGACTTTTTCTTGCTGGAGTGTTTGTCAACTTTAGATACCGAATTTTTCTAACACAGAGCAAATGGAAAATCTGAAGATTGGACTATGTATATAAAGTTACTCTAAAAAATTATCTTTTTTTTAAATCGGTATTGAACTCATCTACATCAACCAACGAATCTGAGAAATCGCCAGAATGTGTTGCAAACGACAATCCATCGTCAACATCGAGCTTGACTTGAATGAACAACTAAGATCATCCAGCATGTGCACTAATGTCGATAATAAACTAAATAAAATGAAACAAGTATTAAACAAAAATATCGAGGAAATGATTCAAATTGGACAACTGTTTGGGATGTTATTACGCGATTGGAAGAGCCGCTTCTCACTTCGGAAAAAATCCCAAGTTTCATGCCGGTTACCCAAGTGTCCGTGGAGCAATTATTTTTTTATGAAATTTATTTTGAATTATCAAAGATCGTTGATGACTCAAGAATAGCGCTTCCGTCGCTTTCCTGCGAGTCAGGAAGATAAATATAAAGATTAAAAAAAAGCCATATTGTTTTTGCGTGCTACTGCTCAACAAGGAATCAAACTTATTTAAACGTTCATACAGCTACTACATGAAGTGTCACTGATAATTTTCGTAGATAAAAGGTGAAATAGTAGGCTTACCATACGTCCCGATCTTGGCAGGACAGTCCCAATTTTTAAGGCTTTGTCCCGGCTATTTCGGCAGAAATCTCAATAGAAATCCAAAATAAATTTCAAAAGCAGGCCTCATTTTTTGTTTTTTTCAAAAAACCGCCCTAGCTTTTAGAGACAAAAATTATGAAGTCCGAGACAGATTTAAAGTGAAAACCTTTTTTTTCAAGAAAACACTTCTTTTTTAAAACAAAAATCATAAAATCCGGGACTGATTTGGGTTGAAGAACTTTTTTTTAGAGTTAAAGCTTCAGGAATATCTGGTTCTCCCTGAAACAATTATTAGTGTTTCCCAAAATTAAGACATAGATTATATTAATTTTCACTCCAAAACATGATTTTAGGGGTTATTTTTGGGGATGTCTTTTATATTTATTTTTATTTATTAAAAATAAAGTTACCAAGTAGAGAATTTTTGCTACCTAGGTTCACGTGTCTTGCTATAGTGTGCTTCTTAAAACTAATCCTAACTTTTATAACGTCATTATTTCCCACTATCAAGTAGGGCTTATTTTAGGGTAGGATTTATATTAAAATCATCATGAAAATTCACACGGGGTCTCATTTTTATAATAAGTCTTATTTTTGGAGAAAAAACGGTAAGAAGTCTAAATGCCAGCAAACAAAGCCTAATTCAGCGATTCCCCAATCTTCGAAGTCCGGATTCTGGACCAGTCCATTAAAAAACAAGGATAGTCAGCCACTGCTAGTAGTTTAATTAATCAGTCAGTTTAAAATGCAGCCAGCAGATTACCGTTTTAGTTCGTATTGTTTTTTGTGTTGTTTCTACTCCAAATATATCACTAAAACATAATAATATTGTGAGACTAGTAAATTGTTATCTGTAAGCTTAGGTTTTAAGATTACTTTGAGGACACCTGCATAGTTGTCCTATAAGTAAAAAAACAATATTTATAAAAATTACAATGATAAAAACAGCATAAAATATTAGTAGCTTAATTGTTTTCAAGCTGATTAAAAATCAACATTAAATTTTAAAAAAATAAAAACACAGTAATAGTAATCGGAAAATGTTAAAAAATAGTTACAGTCAAAAGACCAGAAATAGCTAAATTTTACTAATTTGGTTAAGCAATTTAGGCTTCTGCTACTGCAGTATCCTGCATGTGAGTTGATTAATTTTCAAATAGACAAATAAAGATATCATAACTGTTTTGCTTAATACTGATAAGAACTGCATAACTGGCTGAAATTTTTTCCCTTTTTTTTAGTTTGTAATAAATATTTTTTTATTAAGTTGAAAAGGTATCTTTATTTTATTGGCAATTCTTAAAATAGATACTTGTATGTGCTGCTGCAATTCAGTTCGAATGTAATTTCAGTTGTAGCTTAATTGAACCAAATTTGTTTTGCTAAACCATAAGTCCTTTGATCAATTGTTTTTACTATAAAGGCTTGATAGCTTATTGTGAAAATAGTAAAAGCCAAAGTAAAATATAAACCAAAGTAAAAACATAGAAGTTATTAGTTACTACCTTTTACAATTTCAGCAATTTCAATTTTATATGCTACCGTAAAACGTGGTAACTTTGATCAATTTTAGAGGTTTTTAGCTTCTAACAACCTGATGCTGTCAACAAGAAAACTTTTTTCCTGCTAATCATATCACTCTGCCTCTGAGCCATAGAAAAAAATATTTTGATGATGTCATAACAGTTTCGTGGCTGAATCCTTTCAACCAAACTGCTGAACAAAGTTATCCTGTACTTTGGGGTAACTTTGATCACACATCAAAAACCAATGTAAAAATATAGTGAACAAAATTTGGGTTAACTTTGATCACTGTTTTTATTTTTAAAATATTGTAAGAGTTCAAAAATAGGATTTTTAATTGTTTGAAAAGATATGTAATTTTCCGATAAGTTGTTTTCTGAAACTCACCAAAACTCACTGAAACTTATCAAAACTCACCAGTACCAACATTAATTTCAGCTAGGGTGTCATAGAAAATCTGAAGTTTTTCCAGTGCAGTTTTTTTGACTACTAATCAAATATTATTGCCGTTACCTTAACTGATCAAAGTTACCCCTTTTATGGTATAAATTTATAACCAATTAGCAAGACAACATTTGTGAAGTCATGATAAGTGCATTAAAATTATCAGCAAAAAACACAAAAGAACTCTCAAAATATGCCAGTCAAAGTTAAAACACCTAGAAGTTATTCACCTTTTGCAAAAACTTTTTTTGTTCTCTTTGTTTTATCCTCATTGTCTTGCCTTTGGTTTTTCTGACATTTTTGGTTTGTTTTGTTGTTAAATTTTTTACCACTTAACATTTTATAAGAGTTAAATTTAACAAAGTTGGAATTGCATCATTCTTTAATTTAACTTGTTTTTTGATTCCTAGCAATTCTGATCTCTGGTCTCGTTCATAACAATCTTCTGTAAAATGCTTGCTACATAACTTGCTATATTTCAAACTAGGTGGATTTTTTAACTTCATATTATTCAACTGTTTCTGTAGCTTAGTGGAATCTTTTATTGGTGATTACTGAAAACTAATACCATTTTGTTTTACTCTGTTAGAACAACTGGGACCCATACAAGAAACATCCAATACTTAAATTAAAATACACTTATCAACCAGACTAAAATTGTTAACATCTACTGTACATATGCAGTCTTTGTTTAATTTGCCACTCATTGACATCATAAAACTGAGGACCAATCAAAACTGCTCATTTTAAATTTAATTTTTTTGAAATATTGGGGCAACAGGGAATCATAGTTATATCAAACCTAAACCAATGGGTTTAAAAAATTCTAGTTCATTTAAGGAAAAATTTTAGATGTTGGGTGGACCCTATCTTTGGTGTTTTCATTTCAAATTGAGCATCTAATTCCGAAATTCTTTTGTGGGTCTCATCAAAAGACTTCATGAGCCCCTAGTTTAATATGCCTGATCTATAGAATAATAAACTTTTCAGAAGAATTTCGATTGCTTATGAGGTAATAAAAAAGTCGAACAGTCAATACTTAGAGCTTGTTTCCACCACAAGCATGGAATGGAGCATTCTTTGTTTTATTGATTTTTTTTACATTTTTAAAATGGCCGAAAGCACTAAGCGAAGCAAAAAAATTAATAAACAAATAATACTTCATTCCATGCTTGTGGTTTACTAAAACAAAATTTTTAAAAAATGAAGAACGGTTAGAATTTTATCAAAATAAAAGAAGCTTTTCTAATGCTCTGTCCATTATAAAAGGAGCTGAATGTTATTCAAAGTTCACAACAACAAAAAGTTCAAAAAATAAACACAATTTGTAAAAGTAATTTGAGTTATTTTATTTCTACCTTGAAACTTATTTGACTTGTATTTTTTTTTAGATCAATATGAACTTGCAAAAAAACTATTTTAGTTTTAGTGCTGATGAAATAAAGAAAAGTTATACAGAATTGATTGGATCAGATGATGACAGTTCTGTTAGCAACTTTGGTTGGTAATATTGAAAACAATATGGTGTAATTCTGATAAAATTAACTATGCGTAACATTTAGAATTTAGTTCTGAATCAGAGGAGGACTGTGCAACTATGGCTTTGAGAGAATTAGCTGCAATACCAACAGCTTCAGACTGGGCTAAGTTTTCTATAATATTTAAAATGTAATGTTAGTGCCTTTGTTTGAGTTCAGAGGTGGCAGCATGGTCAATTACATAGGGAGAACATATTGATGTCAGGCCTGATCATCACAGTCAAAAAATTCAATAAACTCAACAGCAATATCTTGTCATCTCCGAAAGTAAGTCAGCAGCGTGGTCAAGTGGTTAAGAGCTCTGTGATTGATGACAAATGTGATTGACACCAGAGTGGGATCTTGAGACATGTCTTCACATTCAGATGCCTTGAGACAAGGTTTTCGAAGTCTTGGTCTCATAACTCCAAAGTCTTGTCTTGATCTTGACCACTGTGTCTTAAATCGAGGTCAAGACATTGCAGCAATGTGGACAAAGCTCACTGGTACTGTAAATATACCATGATTTTTGGTAAAAATGGATTTTTTTAGCCATGCATTTTTTTGAGCCATTAGTTTTTAGCCATTCAGGGTTCATGCCCTCTTTAAATTTGCCATTAGACACAGTAGAATTGAACCATGGCAATCAAGAAGCCTGGGCATTGTATAAGATGTTTGAGAAATTGTCGACCTGTTTTTATCAACATTTAAACGACTTGTATTTCATATTTTTAATAACCAAATTTGGTATCTGGAAAGGCGGTTATACCATGATGCTTTTAATTGTAGTCAATACTGTTCTATAAAATTATAATAGATTGCATGTGTGAGCATTAAGCAATTGAAACGATTGTGGTTCAAAGCCTTGTTGCTTGGTCCTGTTGTGTCCTTGTGAAAAGATACTTTTTGGCACTGTTTTTTTGATTTAAATTTCGATCGTGCTACAGAATAAAAATTAAAACATAAATATCAGGTTATAGGATAAATGGCACTAAAAAGTACCATCTGTGGCCCTGAGCTCACTGCCCGACCAAGGTGTTTCGACTTTTAAACTCTCATTTAGGGATAATTTGCTTACCCAGGTTTTGCTGCAGAGCTAATCATTTATATAGAGAAAAATCTTAAATTTCCACCAGATGCATTGCTGCACTGATAGAAGCCGCATTGTGCATCACGCACGCTGAACTCGACCATGGTTTCGAGTTTATACTCTTATCAGGGACAGTCTGTTTACCCAGGTTTTCCCATTATCAGTGCAGCAATGCATGTGATAGAAGCCCACAAATCTTAATTTTTTCTCTATATATGACCAGCTCTGTGACTAAACCTGGGTAAGCAGACTGCGAGCTCGGCTTCGGCGTGCGTGAGACACAAGGCTACAGGTGGCACTCTTATTGCTGTCTTTTTCTGTTTTGCACAACTCGATGTATTTCTAACATCTGGTCATCCGCGTGCGTGATGCGCAATGCCGTTCTATCAGTGCAGCAATGCATCTGGTAGAAACCCTCAAGTTTTAAAGAAATAACCAAAATTTCAATTGACAGCAAAATCGTAGCATTTCCGGAAGCAAGTTGGGTGAATTGCTTGCAGTAGATGGGATCCATAATTTCACTGTTAAATTCCACTTTTAGTTGGCAAAGTTTAGCTGGCTTGTTGCCCGAAAGAATTGGTAAATTGTCTGTTGGAGTGGGACGCAGGCATCCGAATGTTTAAAGCGCCATTCAAGACACTATTTATGAGGCAAGAATATGCGCAGCGAAGTACTCAGCTGTCGAGTAGACCTAATATAAGAAAACAATGTGATGCGGGAAGATATTTTATGCGCAATGCCCCAAGGTGATGACAAAACGTGAGCGATTTTTTCAGTTTTACCCCAAGATATGTAGGATCGAGCAAAAATGTTGGCGTTGAAATAGTCCTGGTAAGTCGCTTCCACATCAGGTAAATTCAGCAGCAACAAAGTCCTTTTCAAATTTGTTTGTTAAAGCAATGCAATCATTCGACTTGACACTGTAAAAATTCCATCATTTAACTGGCATGCCTGTCACCGGCAAAGCAAAACTCGGTAATGTAAGGCTAACAGGTGAGGGCCAATGCTTTAACTTGAAAACTTTTTGTGATTGATGTTGGAAGATTTTTGGTGTGGAAAAAATCCTCGGAGATCATGTATTTTTTTGTACTTATTGGTTAAGCCACAATAGTGGAGTCGGAGAAAATATTTTTCAACTTCACCTAGTCAAAGTTTCCGACTCCACTAAATCTAATAATACGACTCCAACTTTAGCTCATGTAAAAAAGGAGTCCAACTCCTCTTTAAAATATGCGGCTGTGGAAACTCCGGCTCAACAATATAGTTATAAGCAAGATTGTGGAGTCAGAGTCCCCAGAGTCGCATGTTTAGAGGGGAGTCGGAGTACTTCCTTTAGATTTGATGAAGTTGGACTCGCGATAAAGAGTCGTTTTTTTAGATTTCGGTGGAGTTGAGAATCAGACTTCGTATTGCTTTTGGAAACTGCGATTTTCGTTAAATTATTTTTACGTTTTATCTCTATATTTATCGTTCTGACTCGCAGGAAAGCGACCGAGGTTATACGTAGAGCAAACGATTACCCCGACCTGCTTCTGGAGATGCCAAGATATTGCTTTTCGACAGAAAATTTTTATTTCGTTTTTTAGTTTTATAGAGACATGGGTGAATTTTTGAACTGCTTGCCAAGATCGCCAAGCAGGAGAAAAGTGCCATAAAAATGTTTTTCTTAAGGACACAACGAAATAGCTCTTGTTGGTTTGAAAAAACTTTTTCCAACTCCGACTTCAGTTCTTTAAACTCTGGTTATGAGTCACACTTAGCAACCAGGGAGGATCCAGCAGATAAGGAGCGACGCCTCCTTAGAATTTTCAAAAATACAACATTAAAACTAGCTTTTAGCAATCGTAATTACTATTACAAAATTAGCATTTCAGAATGCCTTTTTGTTGTCTGTAATTAAAACTAGATTAAAATTGAAAATTTTTTATTCTTACTCTGGTTACGCTCAACCGCCGATCAAAGCACTTTTTTCTGTTAAGTTAATGCATATTATAAGTATTGGGAATGATAAGAGATTACAAGCGATAGCTTTAGACAAGTGTCAACAATTGTTAAAGAATTCCGACATTTTAGGGAGGGCTGAATTCTAATAAAAGACTTTCTGTTTGTTTGTCACTTGACTTTTAAAAGCTAAAAATAATTAAGTACATTTCGACGCATTTTTTTTAATAAAAGTTATTTTTTAATCTTTAGACAAATTTTTTAAAACAACCCTCAAACCAAAACTTAGGTTTAATTTTGCAAATAAAAAGCCAAATTCGGCCGTCAATATAAAACCAAAATCGTTTTTACAGTAGTTTGCACTTATTAAGTCTAAAATCTGACCTGCCCAAGTACTCGCCGCATTTTCGCTTGCTTGCTTTTGCATCATTCAGATGATAAATAGGACCATGCTTCCAGCAATTAACCGAAAATCGGACTCGGTGTAACCGAAGAAGAATACCAATCCCGTACCGTCTCCAGCACATCTAAAAAACCGACTCCGTTTTTACCATATTTAAAAACTACTTCAGTTTGGACTCCAACCAAAAACATGCGACTCCGATTTCTGATTCTGACTCCACAACTCTGGCTTAAACTAAAACAACTTATGTAAAGTCTCGTATCTCGTCTCGGTCTCGAAGCATCGTGTCTCAAGATAAATATAAATAAATGAATAAATCTTATGATAAAAAGAAATGATGACCTTTCATTTAATTTTTTAGACTTAGTTGCTTTTCACTTTTCATTGAGCTTTTTCTATTCTGTACTTGTAGAAGCTGAGGTAGAAAAAGACTGTGAAGGGTCTTCACCAATAACCTCAAAAAGCTCTGCGATACCAACAGCTTCAAATTTGGGGTAAGTTTAAAATAATATTTAAAATGCAATGTTAGTGCCCTTGCTTGACTGTAAAATTGGCAGCGTGGCCGATTATAGGAGTGCGTATGGATGGCAAACGTGTTTATTTGAAGTATTTGAAAGTTTTTTGCGAAGTAAACATTTTAACTAAAAAGCAGTGGCGGCTCGCCCAAAGAAGTGCAGAGCTGCCATAGCTCCAAATATCTGTGCAGCGATTTTAAATATTATCAACAGCGCTTAAGAATTTATTAATTTTTATTTTTTCGCAATTTCCATTCATTGAATTTAAGTTTTGTTGGTTCTTTTTTTAAAAACTTTTTTATTTCCAAATTGGCAACTTGTCAAGCTGTTTTCAATTTAGCTTAAAAATTTCACGCAGAGACGCAAAATTGACGCATTATGTGATACATTGAATGTATGTTTGCTTCAATTGTTTTGCGTCACTTTGTGTAAAATGTTTCAGTTTGATTTAAATTGCTCAATATTTCTTCTTTTAATTTTTTCTAAACAAACCGACAAAATTTAAATTTAATAAAAGAAAACCGAGAAAAATTTAAATTTATTATAATTATTAAATCTTTAAGTGTGTATGTTAATATTTAAAACCGCTTCCCATATATTTGGAAGTATTGCAATTCTGCAGGTCCCATAGACGAGCCGCGACTGCGAATCAAAAAGATTTATGAAGATGATTAAAAGTCAATGAATAAATAATCGTCATGATAAAAGGAAGTGAGGACCGTTTATTTATTATTTTTTATCTTTGCAGTTGAGCGGTGTCCTTTGGTGGCAAGGTGGAGCAAAGATCCGGAGCAACAACCTCCCCAAGTAGACTTTCGAGAGGAAAGAAAAGTTTTCCTACTTGAGAGTGAGGAAGTTACTCCACTCTCACTGTTTGAAGAAGTATTGGGCGGCGACTTTTTTGAAAGAATAGCCAACGAAACGAACATTTACGCGCGTCAAAACCTTCGTTGTGCTGATAGTAAATCTCACATGAGGGCGCGGTACGACGGAGACGAAATAAAGAAGTTTTTTGGAATAGTCTTAGTTATGGGCATACACCCAAATTCCACATATAATATGTTTGGGTCAAAGAGATTTTTTATTTCATTGCCCTTTTTTTGGTGCGACAATAAGTTGCGACCATTTCCAAAGTACGGTATTTTAAAATATTTCCACGTTACCGGCAATAAAAATAAAAAAGGTTTGTCCACTTTACAAGACCCAGTGCGGAAAATCCGGCCATTTGTGGATACTCTTCAACGTTCAAAGATTTGTAATATCCAGGAAAAGACTTAAGTTTGGACGAGGGCACTTGTCCTTTCAAAGGCGATTAGGTTTTCTTGCTTATAATCCGAACAAGCCTAACAGATGGGGAATCTAAATATATATGGTGTCTGATTCAATGACTGGCTACTGTTGCGAATTTGAGATTGCGGCAGGGGGGTCAGTTTTTACCGAGTCATTAGTAACCGATCTGCTAAGCGATTACTTGGGAAAAGGCCATGAGATAATATGGATCGATACTACACGTCGATGCCACTGTTGAAAGAGCTGTATTCCCAGAAAACTATTGCCGTTAGAACATGCATGAACACCAGAAGAGGATTACCAAAGGACCTGATCAACCAGAAGCTAAAAAAAGGGAAATTTCGGCACGTAGGCATGGTGCTGTAATGGCGCGACAAACGTGACGTTCTTGTGCTCCCTACTAAGCACACTCCTGCCATGCAGACTGTGCAGTAAGAGCCACAGGAGGTCGCGTCGAAAAATTAAAGCCGATTGTGGTATATGAGTACAATGCGAACATGACTGCAGTAGAAAAGAGCGACCAGCTCCAATATTGCAGCATTAAGAGGAAATACTATAAAATGGTGGAAGAGAGTATTTTATCTATTCAATCTCGCTTTAGTGAATTCCCAAAAATTATACAACCTTTGGCAAATCAAGAATAAAAATAAGCCGTTTCACTTTTAAGTTACTCATCAGAGATCGCCGTGGCCCTGACCAGTTTGGTCACCCCTTCAAATGTAACCGACCATAACCCATCAAGCTCTTTTCCCACCAGCTTTTCAGTCCGAAAACATTTCATTGTTTAGAAAAAGTCTCAAAAGAAAATTCCCAATATCCTCGGGAGTATTTGTAAGAAAAAAATACAAATGGGGGAGGGTAGTCCTTCATTGAAACGTCCCAAGCGGACAATTTATCATTGCCCTGTGGGCAATGTGTCTTTGTGTATCAGAGTAAGATTCAAAGTGAAGACTTTTTATGGAGATCACTACATCTATGAGAAGAAAATCGAAAAATCAGTGTCAGATTCAAAGTGAAGACTTTTTATGGAGATCACTACATCTATGAGAAGAAAATCGAAAAATCAAGAGTCAGATTCAAAGTGAAGACTTTTTATGGAGATCACTACATCTATGACAAGAAAATCGAAAAATCAAGAGTCAGATTCAAAGTGAAGACTTTTTATGGAGATCACTACATCTATAAGAAGAAAATCGAAAAATTAGAGCCAGATTCAAAATGAAGACTTTTTATGGAGATTACTACATCTATGAGAAGAAAATCAAAAAATTAGGGTGTCAAAGTGAAGACTTTTTATGGAGATCACTACATCTATGAGAAGAAAATCAAAAAATTAGAGTCAGATTTAAAGTGAAGACTTTTTATGGAGATCACTATCTACATCTATGAGAAGAAAATCAAAAAATTAGAGTCAGATTTAAAGTGAAGACTTTTTATGGAGATCACTACATCTATGAGAAGAAAGTCGAAAAATCAGGGTCGGATTTAAATTGAAGATCTTTACGGTCCTTCCACTAATTTATGATTTAGCCAATTATGAAAAAAGGTTGGACATCCCTGGTGTATGCCATTAAAAAAATTAATATCTGTTATGATGTTTGCCATAATTTTTTCGTTTTTTGTTTTTCTTGCGCCCATTCAAAATGGACTGCATTTTTTTTTTTTCTATAGTTCAATGTGCGTATAATATGCTGTTCGTAAATATATTTTTTTGGTTTTTACATGTGGGGCCTACTGTTTATGATAAAAAAATATGGTTATTTTTAATAAATTACAAAATTCCTTCCAATTTGTTTTATTCAAGCCATGACTATTTTTGCAAACCCTTGGGTAAGAATCGTTAAAATATTATAACTAGATTTACAGATTAAAGTACGCGAATACCATTAGCGTTGAATGAATTAGTTTATTTAGAAAAAATCTTTTATTTGCTCTTAAAACAAAAAAATTTTTGATAATTTTTAAACAAAATTAGAGCTATTAAATGATTTTGCTTCATAACAATTAATTTATTTCGATCAAGTGCAAAAATTTTTCCCCTAGAAAAAAATATAAAAATACAGCTTTAGCAAGAGAACGTCAACGAGCGTTAGCGAGAGTTATAAGCAATCCCCAGCGTTTACAAACGTCAGCAAAAAATATGGTCACAGCGTTTAAAAGCGAGCGTCACTGCATTAACGAACGTTAGAGCGTTATCAAGCGTTAACTAATGATGCCACAGCGTTATCAAGCATTAAAAAGCAAGCGGTAGCCAGCTTTAACAAGCGATCCCCCAGCGTTAACAAAAAACAACGAAATAAGCTGACGTCATCGCGGCGGGTGACTACGCTCGTAAAGACAAAGATTGAAAAATGACCAGTTGTGTCTCCGGTTCAAAGGCAATGAAGCATTACATAGCATTAGGATGCATTTAAAAAAATGGTAACCACAAAAATTTTGGTGGTTTGATGCTACCAATTTCCCAATATTTTGGTGGCCGCCGCGAAAGAGGGCACTGTTACAAAGTGTTTTAGGCTGGGCGTCAAATTGTTTAAAATAATGTTCAAGTTCAAGTTCGACAAATTTTATTTTTATTGGTTCTGGTTCAGGTTCAGCAGATTTTATTTTTAAAAGTTCATAAGCTCGTTCCTTCAATCGCCTATAAAATTCCGATTGACTTGAACGGACGTAAGGAGGAATTTCAAAACCTTCTTTTCTAAATAGTCACCGATTTTTAGTTAACAAAGTCAATTTAATTTTAATGAATATTAAGGTTTAAATAGGCATTAAAAAGACATTAATAAGGTGTAAATAAGGTGTTGAAAGGCGTTAAATTTGATTTGTTCCTTTTTCTAAATAAACCAAAAGTTATTACAATTTACTACATTGCAGAGCGTAGGTTAATCAAATTATTTCACATATATATCACATATATTTCACATATTTATATTGTCGGCAGCGTGGTCGAGTGGTTAACGCGCCGGACTGATGATCAACATGGTCTCGGTTCAAAACCCACTTGCGCCATTCTGTTGTGTCCTTGGGAAAGACACTTTACGGCACTTTCCCCTGCTTGGTGGTCTTGACGAGCAGTTCTAAATTACAGTAATATCTCTACTAAATTACTAGCGGATAGCAATATCTTGGCATCTCCGGAAGCAGGTCGGGGTAATTTCTTACCCTATGTATAGCGCCTCCGTCGCTTTCCTGCGAGTCAGGAGGATAAATATAGAGATAAAAATAAAAAAAAAAAAAAAAAAATATCAAACTGACGTACACTTTATATAAACTTTTCAAGCCTACTTTATCACAAATGACTTTGCATTCCCTGGCCATGACCGAAGTGAGTTACCAATTTCAACACCGGCCTATATATTAAGAAATGTCGTATGAGGTCTTTTAGGTCATGTTTGATTCGTGCCATCTTGTGATCGTCACGCGGTCTTGTGACAAGGGTGTATAGGGGAAGGTGGGGCAATATGGCACCATGAGGCAAAACGGAAAATTTAAATAAATTTGTTAAAAAGAAATACAGCCACCTATTGACTATGATTACATAATCAGCCATTGAACCATGTTATTCCAGCCATTTTGTTTGAACGTCGCACTTATACTGACGAACTGAGAACGATCAGAAGAATTTTGACCTACTTGATCTGAAAAGAGCATATCTTAATAAGTGAGTAGTTTGCTTTATGGTTATGGAGTTAAAATATTGGACTTCATGTTTTTAAGAGTAATACCATAGGCTATTCTTCGGGTGGTTTTAAATTTATCAGGTTTGATAATAATATCTGTCATAAGATGACATGTTAAAACTAGGCAATGGGGCAAAATGGTCCAGCTATGAGGGGGCAAAACAGACCAAAGTTTCATTTTGTCCCACACAAACTGCTGTTTAGTATAAAGGCTCATTATCAACATTTCTCTTCATGAACTGCATAAAAGTAGTGTAACAACTTTTATTTATAAAAATTAATGTTTTTTATACTGATACAGCTTTTCTATAATCTATCAATAAGGTAGGCTAATCTTATAATAGTCTACCAATATTAGCAGGCCTTGTCTAAGGCTAAATTTGTTAATTGCATGTCTAAACTCGAACTGGTTCTTATTCAGCTATACCAATAAGAATGTTGGCTTTCAGCTATACAAATAAGAAACTTCAAATTAGCTAAATTCTGCTATTAATATCCACATTTGAATTTATTTTTTATTTATTAATTTAACCTTTTTACAATTTTAATAGTTGTATGAAAATTGCTGTATGATTAGTTAGGCTTAAGTATTTTTAACCAGTAGAAACCTGTAAAATGACATTATTTCTACCCCTTTTTGGTTTTTCCAGAGTTGGGATGAAGGCGGAGCTCATGAATGGAGCTCCTCCAGGTTCCATTTATGCATGCCATAAAAGTGGTTGGATGCAACTTGAAATATTTGTAGAATGGTTTAAGCATTTTTCAAAATCAACTGGAGCAACTAAAGAAAATCCTGTTCTTCTAATTTTGGATGGTCATTCAACTTAATGAACATTGAAGTAATTGATCTTGCAAGAGCTAATGGGGTAGTTTTACTTTGTCTACCACCTCATTGCTCTCATAAGATGCAGCCCCTGGATGTGAGTTTCATGAAGCCATCGTCAATTTACTATGATCAGGAGCTTGAAAAATGGCTTTGTAATCATCCTGGTCGGGTGGTAACTACTTTTCAAGTAGCCAAATTATTTGGAATAGCTTACACTAAAGCAGCCACAGCACAAACAGCCATAAACGGATTTAAGAAAACTAGATTGTTTCCAACAAATAGAGACATATTTGAGCCACACGATTTTGCTCCATGCCAGCCAACAAACATCGATTCTGGAAATAATGACCAGCTAAATGAATCAGCTTTTGTAACTGAAATTTTGATTGACTTACCACCAAACAAGTTTGCAGATAAATCTGATTCTCAATTACTCACACTAATGCAAACGCCACAAAGCCAACCAATTTCCACACAAGAAAGCAACCAAGCTGGTCGTGAAAACGAAACAATGGAATGTAATCCAAATGCTAGCCATACCCACTCTCCCGTTGCATCGACGTACATATCACCATATGCAATTGCACCTCCTCCAAAAGCATCTACAAGACCTCGTAGAAAGCCAAAAGCATGACGTGGATTTGCTGTTGTTTTAACAAGTAGTCCTTATAAAGCTCACCTACATAACATTAAAAAGGCAAAAGCAAAGGACATAAATATAAAGTGTAAAAAACTAACGACATTAAAAAAGCAAAGTTACAGAGCAAGCTTAAAGGTCCACAAACAACAACTTTTAAGAAAAGTTTGACTACAACATATTCAAACCAAGAAGAGGATGCCCAATGCATCTATTGCTGGGAAAAGTAGAGTGAGACCAGTCATGACGGTATGATACAATGCACTATATGCTTGAACTGGGCTTACTTTTAGTATGCTGGTATAGAAGAAGATGACCTTGAATTTGTTTGTGATCTATGTTAAATGACCAACAAACTTTTTATAGGCCTGCTTGTAAACTAAATTTTTACTACTGCCTTGTATGCAACTGTAGTATTAAATTAGGCCTAAAGTTACTGGAAATTATGTTCTTTTTTATTGTTTTGTTGGGATTTATTGTACATTAAATATTCAAAACACATCACGTGTCTTTTATCTTGCCTAACTATGTATCCACCTCACAATATTTCTCAAAAAAATACGTTGGGAAAGATGGACGATCCGGTCCATATTGCCCCTATAGGGTATTCCATATTGCCCCATATGCGGGGCAAAACGGTTTTTTTAAGAAAAAAAAAGAATCAATTTTTTCACAAAATCTGTAATTGCAATTATATCAGCTTTTGGTTTGTTTGATTTATGTCTACGACCTTGATCTAAACTCTGGATATTGTTTCTCTGCAAGCTTTAACGTAGGAGGTAGAAGCGTTTAAAGTTAAGGGGTCCGTTATGCCCCACCTTCCCCTACCAAATTTATAGAACCGATGGTAGGCGATTTCATCATGCCAATTTTAGAGAACCAATCGCATTTCGTTGTGAATTCACGTGACAGTTTAGTTCCGATTTAACTTCGGTTCGATTTCAAAAAAATCATTAGCGGTTAATACGGATTTCAATTCGTGTTTGGTTCAATCCCAAATTTTATAAAATATTCTTTTGTGTCTATTTTTGCAAGCGTATCCAAGAAACTAGCATGTATACAGTGGCCATAGCATATCAGACCAAAAGATTTGAGAAAAAGGGTAAAACAATTTTCCCCAAATCATGGTTTTGCACAATTTTTGCGAATTTCTCTAAAAGCTCAAACGTAATAAATAGAACTGAACGGATTACACCAACTTTGTTAAGTGCCAGAAATCTTTTTGGCGCTTAAAAGATCAATTTAGAAGTGTTATCCGTTGAAATAATCAATTTTGCCTCAAAAAAGCAATTTTACGATTGGCTCTGCTCTTCAGCATATTGAAATAAACTAGTTGGACATAAAATAACTTCCTCTTTTTTAAGAAACATTTTTGCAGGTGCATTATATGCTTCGAAAAACATAATCAGTGCCAGAAAAGTCATAATGCTCCTGAATGTTTTGCTGGTAAACAAATTGAAATGGCGACGATCCCGCCATTGCCCTCTCAATTTGAAAAGCTATGTTTTTAGTCAAAATTATGTCTCATTGGCGTCAACTTACATGTTTCTAAGAGGCCATTGTCAGGGCCGTAACTTCGTCAGGTGGGGCCCCGGTGCAAACATCTATTATGGTGCCCCCATTTTTTCTGTACTTAATATTTAATTGAGCTACTTTTCTCAACACATGAATCATTGACGACTCCGCGTTATAGACAGATTTTTTAATTAAAGTAATGAGTCAAAAAAGCATTAAGCTAAACAAGTAAAAGGGCCTAAAGCTAAGTTTACTGTGCCTGCAAATGAAAGGCTATCGTTGGAATAAAATTTCACCAAGGTTACACGGTTCAACATAATTTTTGTGATTGCAGTGTATTCAAATCGAAAGAACAGCATAGCAAGGATTTCGTGGGGAGCAGGCTGAATAATTTTTTGATTGTTTAATAAAAGTTTAATCAAATAAATGTCGCAAACCAAAATTGTTTTATATTAGAGTTGCCATACCGTCCGTAAAATTCCAGACAAGTTCAAAATTTTATATTAAATTTTGTGTCCGGAAGGAGTTTTTAAAAAAGCCCAAATGTCCGGAATTTTAGCATCAACTAAAAACAACGTGCAATTTTTTAAGAAAACAGATTGATTATGGGACGAAAATAGTAAATTTCCAGACGATTCAAAGTGAAGAGTTTTTTTTTTAGGGAACATCATGATTTTGAGACGAAAACAAGAAAATCGGAGATCGATTGGAAGTGAAGACCTGTTTTTTTGGTCTTCGTTCTAAATTCGTAAACAAATTTATTTTGTCCACCCCTTCAAAAAATTTTTCCGTTGGTGCGCCTATGTCTGTCCGGAATTCCGCCTATTCAGATATGGCAACCCTATTTTATAACGACAAAAAAATTATGTGCAACCTTTTAAGGCAAGGTGCTTTGTGAGCACTATAACCGATATTTCGCCAAAATGGAGATGTGATATGCAATGCGGATAAATTGTTTAGCCCAAAAAGAATTAACGTACAGTACACTGACATCACCACAAAAGACACAAACTGACAAAACACAATACGTTGAGACCAATTACGTAGGCTACTGTAATTTACTTGCGGGTGGTTGGAAACTTGGAATTTTTCCGCCTTGCTTTTGCGCTAGCAAACTACTGAATAACTTTTTTAAAATCTAAATTTTTAGCTCGTTCATTTTCTATCGATAGCAGAACCAAATCACTAAGTCTCTCTTGGGACATGGAGCTTCGAAGAAAATTTTTGATCAGTTTGAGTTTAGAAAAAGACCCCTCTGCCGTAGCAACTGTTACAGATACTGTCATATGCAATATGCATCATGTATGCCGCACAAACGTCAGGAAAAGTTGTGGAAAATGATGCATTTTCAAAAATCAAAAAGGAAGCCATTTCTTTAGCAGATTTTAAATGGTCAATCTTTCTCCAAACGACATTTTGATGGAGTGCATTTGGCTAGGAAACAATGGAGAGACGTTATCAGAAAATTTCTCAGAAAATTTTTTTGCTTCAACCTCAAGATCCAGATGAAAAGCATTTGATAGAAAACTTGGTTCCAAAACTTGATATGACGTCACCACTGATTTCATTACTTTAAAGCGATTAATTACTTGGCAAGAAAGTACGTCCATCATCGGAAGAAACACAGATACGCAAAATCACTTCTTAGGATCGCTTAACGTTATTCCTTCGGATATTTCATCAAAGTAGGCTTTTGTTTTCTTTGCTCTTTTGTTTAAAAACTGTCTTGGCAAACCCCATATAGAAGCAATAGTGGAAGCTTCGTTTAGTCCTGTGTCAAAACTCCTTCTGAGTTGAGCAATGTCTTCAGCAACAGTTTGCAGAAGTTTATGGGCAGAAATTAAGTCAATTGTCTTACATTGCATAGCTTTCGAAGGAATGTTGATGATCTGCAAAATCTTGCATTGCAAAATTAGCAGACATATAGAGTCAAAATTTTCTAGCTGTTTCTTTATTGCCATTGCTTCATCACTTTCCTTTGGCTTCGTGCTAGTAAGTATTATGTGAGTCAAGCATTTCATAACGTCACAAAATCTTTCCTTCAAAGCATAGACAGCATCATATCGACCAGACCACCGAGTTGGATTTAACGTTTTTAATGTAGAATTTGAGCAATAACGATTATGGACATTCTGAAGCTTTTGCCACCGCACAATACTATGTCCAAAAAATTATATACCCAACTCAATGGTGTCGTAAATTTGACGGGTCTTTGTCACGGCTTCCATGGCAACTTTTAACATCAAATTTAAATTGTGCGAAGCACAATGCACGTTGTAAGCATGTGGAGCCACATCTTGGATCTTCTTATGCAATCCGGAGTACATCATATTCTTGTCCACAGCAGTTTTTTATGTCAAGCCCATTCTGCTGAATGGAATTCGTTATCAGTTTGTGCAATTCAATAGCAGATGAATCCTCAATTTCGATAAATGAGGTAAACGCTTTAACAACTTTCAGTTCTGATGGCGTTCCATCATCGTGGTAATCGATTTGGACGTAACGAAATACTTCACTTAACTGGTCTTTTTTGCTGACATCTTGAGTGGTATCAAGAATTTGTTCAAAGGTGCGGCGACCATGCACAACGTCAGATGTAATAACGCATGCACAATGTAATAACGTACTTCGTTTAGTCGCTGCTTCCTTATTCACAATCTTTATTTCTACATGCACTATGATTAATTTCAAGTTGATTGTGAGTAAAAATGAAGATAAATAAAAAAAAAAAAAAAAAAAAGAATATGATGGCAAAAAAGGAACGCTTTCTAGTTTGCTTCTTGTATCACGAAGAACTTGTTCAGCTAGTAGGGCCTACTAATATTAGTTCATTTTATATCAAAGGACTTAAATATTTTGGAGAATCTTTAGGTACTTGTAAAAGTTTGTCTAAAACAGTGTCGTTATTTGTCAAGAAGCTGTATGATAGAAAGAAAATTGACCTTGTTATCATTGGATCCGCGAAAAGATAAGTTGCACTTTGTTAACATTAACGTAACATTCACTAGTCTTTCCAAAACATTTTGCCAAAAGTTTGTTTTTTTCCAGAAAAAACTCGTGCAACACTTCTTCTATTGTCCCCACGTTTCTCCATTGCGCATATATGACACACGCCTCCGCATGATGTGTGGAGCTTGCAGGATTTCGAATTTGCTGTGATAAATGCCTCCAGTCATTTAAACCTGTTGTACCCCAAGGGTTTTGAAGTGCGTAAGAAGTCCCTGGAGAGACATTTTAATGAAAAAATAACTAGCATGGCTGGCAGTAAACACGGTCCATGCTTGATGAATAACATAACCAACATCTTTGTAGTTTTAGACCTGATTGTGTTACATAATGGTATTAATTTTTTTAAACTAAACGACCGCTTTGGAGCGGATCTTTAGGAAAAAGTCCTTCAGGTTGTTTAGGACCTGCTGCAATATTTGCTTTCTTGATCTCTGAGTTTACAATAATGGTGGGAAAGTTGTTATTCTTGCTTGCATCTGATCGATCTTTAGTAATATAGGAATTTTCTTCGTTAATTGGTACTCTTGTTGAAACTGTCAACGTCAACAAGTTCGGGAGTAGATTCTGTCTCACAAATGCAAACGTCTTACTCATGCGCTTTGAATGTTTCTGGTCGAGTTAGCCACAAACTCAGTCGCTGAGAGTTTCTGGCTGCTTCAACTATTTTTTTCCTCTTAGCTTGTCTCTTTTGTGCTCTGCTTTGATAATTTCTTTTCATATTAAATTGCAGTTAATTAGTGTTTTACAATGTTGTTACTCAAAACCTAAAGAGTTTAATAAAATTTAGACAACGGTTAGTAAAGTTTAATGTAACCAACTCTCTTTGCTATTGTTTTTCCGGCTCACGAAATAGTACTGCTGCGAGCGTAAAGACTACGGTATTTGCTACCAAAAAGGATTCAAATGGTAAGCTCAAACCTGACATTTCAATTATTCAAATCACAACTTCTTTCAACGAAAGAAATTTATTAACAAAAATCACTAATCGGATTACTGACTAATAGAATTACGTCTAGTACCCAGATGGCTAAACTAAATTTACGTAACTTATTCCAATAGAATAATCACTATTCTCACAAACTAAGGCGTTAGATCTCACTAACCCTTAAAACTCTAACTCCTGTCACACAGGTAAAACAGTAACACAACAAAACATTTACTTGAAAAACTTTGTTTTGCCCAAATAATTCCTCGTCGCTGCCCTAAAATTCTTGATTTTCCCAAATTTTTTCTATCGCTGCCCAAAAATTTGTGATTTTGCCAAACTTTTGAGAATTAGGGGACAATTGCACCCTGCCCCCCGGCAGGTACGGCTATGCTTGGACCGGCTAAAGTCAATTTTTTAGTGCTATAGGCCTAACGTTTTTTTAACTGACACAACCTTATACTTTGGTTGTTCAGAAGCCTTTTTATTGAGTTTTATAGGTTAAAATAAAGTCAAAATTTTATTTTATCAACTTTTACATAGAAATACACATTTTTGCTCATTTTGAGTAATTTTTTGAGTAGCTATTTGTTTCTGCGTTTTATAGCAAGTATTTAAAAACTTCTGCCGCTTCCAACCCATTAGCAACATAAGTTTTTGATATTTTATAATATTCCACCAGTTTCAAATCTTTCCTAAACACTTTTAGCACCCCCATACACAGTGGTGCTCAATTTTTTCGATAGATATGGTAAAAAAGTTTACCAATCTATAATTTAGTAAAAATAAAGTAGCTCTAATACTCTCATGTAAGTAAAAAGAATATGTGTCTCGAAATGCATGTTTGTTATAAAATGTCGGGACTAGCGCGTAGTATTGATGACAAACGTGATTGCAGATTGACAGCGTCACAGTTAAAAATCTACTTGCCTTATTCTGTTACAAATTCAGCTTAAGCTTCTCCGTTTTTCGAAGCAATTACAACAATGCTTCTCCCTCTATGGTTTACCTTTAGTACTAATTGTTGACCTATACAATTTTTGTTAATAGCTTTAGTGTGACAATAGAAGCTTAGGTTGATTGATTTTGCAAGTGAATGTGCAAGCATAAGATTTAAGAAATCATTAATAAGCCTACAATGTTTTACGAATTGTGTTTGAAATAATTCAATCATTGAATATATGGTGATATTTTGTTCTATTACAATTAATCAGTAAAGTAAACTCTAAATTATCAACAAAACTTATTGTGAGTCTAATACGTAATTTCATCTGCTTACATAACTCACTCGCGGACATTACGACGCCTTGTTTTAAAGTATAATTTTTCGTCATTTCCCTGTTGCCGTACCAGACCAAAAGGTTTTTGGGGAAAAATAATTTTATCTAAATTTTTTGACAAATTATTTGAATCTGGATTTTGCATCATGGAAATGCCCAAATATTACTTAAGATTTAATGTGAAGATCTTTTTTCCTTTTTTTGTTTTCACTTAATTGTTATTTTAGTTTTAAATGAAAAACATAAAATAGATTGCTTTTTCGGAAATATAATCTTTAAAAGTCAAGAAAGGTCTTCACATATAATTTTAATTATTTTTGGGCCCTGATCTAAAACGTAGAGCAACTCTACTTGAAGAATTGGCACAAGTAACTTTCTTCTGCTCGAAAATTATATGCTCAATGCCCGAAAAAAATCTTGTTTTTGCCCAAATATTTTACGCCTATGAACAATTACCCCCGCTTCGTACGGCTAGGGTTTACCTAAGTGATTTCTTTTGTGTCCTTGTAAAAGGTATTTTACCCAAATTTGTAGTCACTTACTGCAAACAAATAAATGGCCTTTTGCTTTAGACAGAAGGCAACTAGAGGCGAATCGTTTTCTTGCCCCTTTTAAACTTTTAACAGTTTTGCTGGAATAAGAAGCAGTAGGCCTACCTGTATATTCATGATACAGAAAAATAAATTCTTTGGCAAAGATTTATTCTATCTTTGTATATTAGATCAAGTCACTCTTTAAATTTTGCTTTTACTTCTTTTATTATGTAAACAAAATTTTTTTAACAATCAGGTCTACTTCAAACATTAAGCCAAAGTTTTTATTTTTTACTTTTTCAATTATTTCAAATACATAAACTGTTTTTATTTTAAAAAAGATCTAAAATATAACATTGACTTATCGGTTCGACATTTCCCAAGCCAAATTTTTTACATATACAGCTATAATTAAGAATTTGAATGACTTAAAAACTCGTATTCATTTTTTTTGCATGTTTAAAATAATGTTTTGTTTTATGCTGTACCAATATAAATTACATGTAGCGCGTATTTTTACAGTTTTAAATTTTAATAAATAAATTAATATTCTTGCATTTGTTGTTAAAAAGTGCTTATTCTTTTTGTGGGAATCCCCATTTAAGAAAAACGAACAAAGGAAATTTTAAAACGTTGGTTTTCAGTTATCTTTGATCGGGTGTTTTCCCTTTTACGTTTATGTATTTTTGCAGTGCTGCCTAGAAAAAAAAGAAAATTAAGAGGACTTGGGTTTTTGCCTTAAATTGTTAATAAGATAACTCACATTATTTTTTAAATTTTTTCTTCAGCAGAATTTACTTTATTTTTTATCTAGTATCATAGAATTGCTTTCGATACTTATAATAATCTCAGAAACAAAACTTAGAAGTAAGGAAAAACTTTGATAACATTTTTTTCTTACCCTTGTCATCCGATTTGTGGTGCCGATAAAATTTAATATTAGCATGAAGGTATGATCATTTGCATCTATTGTTAAAACAGATTATTATATTGTTTTTGTAAATTTTTATTTTAAAAAATTGTACTTTTTTTCAATGTCTGGTAAAACTACAATGTACTCTGGTAATACTCTGGTAAAATCTGGATTTAAGTAACAATTACTCAATTTTTCATTTTTTTACACCAACATGCTCATATAACTATAACTTATTTGAATAATTTTAATGTTTTATTCATCTAAAGTTTATGTATTAAAAAATAAAAAAAAACAAAATATTTAAAAATTCTGATATAAATCTTTGCAGACAATTAAGCAAGCAAATACAATTTTAACTAAAATAGTAATTCAACAGTTTTGGGGTCTCTTCAAGAAGTCACCGTAAGTAATTTCTGTTTATGAAGCTGACTCAGAATCCCCCTTTTGACATCAAGATGGAATAAAGAAGAAACTAAGAGAAAAAAGATCTTTCAAGAAGTGATGGTAACCACAGAGGATCTGGGTTAGTTTCACAAACAAAAATTGCTTAGGTGACTTCTTGAAGAGACCCCAGTTTTACAACTTCATTCTAAAAAAAAGGTATAATGGTATGTCAATGATCTGCAACTTTTTTTCATTGAAGACACGCTTTAAAAAATGCCAAAATTTTGCAGACTTACACCTTGGTCAAGTTAAAAATTTTTTATCTGTGCTTGATTTTGAGTGCTTCAATTAAAAATAACTAAAAATTTCTTATTTTTTTTCTTTTTTGACTAGTGAAGAACTTTTTTTGTTCTTTGCTTGATTTTGAACATTTTGACAAAAATATGTAGAAATTCTGATGTTTTCTCTTTTATAATGAAGACTTTTATTTGGTGTTTGTTTGAATATCAAGGACATAAAGCATTCAAAATCAAGCAAAGACAAAAAAAGATATTTAATAGCCAAAAAAGTAAATAAACTGAAATTTTCAATCTTTTTCAGTTTTTTTGCATCTTAGCCAATGACCCACTTTATTGTATTTTTGAATGTCATTTTTGGCAGGAAATATCAAAAAAGTTTGCTATTCTTGCTCTAGTAGTTGTAAAGCTTAAATTTCAAGAACGCAAATTTTTAATTTAAAAGGCTTGTTTAGATAGCTGTTTGCTACACACCTACTATCGTTTTGCAGCAATATAGTGTGACAGAAGCACCATTTTCAAAGCATTGTGCTATACAATACATCTTAGTTGTAATATTGGTACAAAAATTATATTTCAAACCAAACAATATGTCAAACAAATTAATAGTAACAAAATCAATAATATTTATTTACTAATATTTTTATGTAAAAATTTTGGGTCTATTCAACAAGTCACCATAAGCAATTTTTTTTGTAAAACTAACTTGGATCCTCCTGTAAATATTATTGCTTCTTAAAGAGATTTTTTTCTCCTGGTGTCTTTTTATTCCGTCCTGCTGTTGTAGGGGGTTCCGGTTTAGTTTCATTGAAAAAAATTGTCTAAGGTGACTTTTTTAAAAGACTCAACATTTCTTGCATTTATGTACCTTAACATTATATATGTTACAGTAATGTTGTGAAACTAGAGATTCCATGACATTACTGAAATGATGGTCCAGTTATTTAAAAAAATCTTTAGTTTCACAGTTTTACTATAATATATATATTTTTTGTGTTTATTTTAACTACTTAATATAAATAAATAAATAAAATATTTAAATTTCTTGATTTTTGTACATTAAATGGCATAAATACTATTCTAAAATTATTTAAAATATTTAAGTTAAAAATTTTTCATTAAAACAGTTCAATTGTTTTTTTTATTTAAAAAACTAAAATATGCTAAAACAATAAGAGGGAAATAATAAATCTCTTTAGGAAGTCACTGTAAGCGATTTTTTCTGGTGAAATTAACCCAGATTCCTCCTTATGACACCAGAATGGAATAAAGAAGAAACCAAGAGAAAAAGATCTTTCAAGAAGCGATAGTAACTGCAAAGAGATACAGGTTAGTTTCACAAACAAAAATTGCTTACAGTGACTTCTTGAAGAGACCTGAAATAACTGTAAGTTGCTGAAAATGTGAAACCATTGTTAAATGTAAAGTTAGCATAAAATTTATATGCTCATTTTCTTAGTACATTGTAAAATGGAATAACTTTGTTCAGCAGGGTAACTTTGATGTCAGGGTAATGGTAGTACTATTTGTCTTGCAGTCAAGAAAACGCAGCTGGAAAAAGACCTCAAGTTTCTTAGACTGCCCCCTTTCAAAAAAACGAAAGTTACAAATCTTTTCAAAAAACTAAGAATTATATTTTCGAACTCTTACAATATTTTAAGAATAAAAACATTGATCAAAGTTAGACTTAATGTTGTTTGCTTTATTTGTATATTGGTTTTTAATGTGTGATTAAGGTTACCCCAAAGTATGGAATAACTTTGTTCAGTTGTTTGTTTGCAAGTGTTCAGCTGCAAAGCTGTTATGACATCATTAAAATATTTTATTCAATGGCTCAGAGGCAGAGTGTTATGATCAACAGAAAAAGAGATTTCTTATTGACAGTGTCATTGTTATTAGAAGCTAGAAACCTCCAAAATTGATCAAAGTTTCTCCATTTTACAGTATATTAAAACTTGTCAATTTATAACATCTTTAAATAATGTTGAAAGTAACATAATTTTTAATGAAAAAATAACTTGTATGAGATAATATTAAAATTTTAAGATCTTAAGTGTTAATAGTTATTATAAATCTTGGGAATTAATACAAGGTGTGTCTGAAAAGTAACAAGACTGGTGTTATAAAAACTTTATTGAAAAATATTGAAATATACCAAAGTCAAATTCCTTCAAAGTAATCCTCTTTCACTTGAAAACACTTGTGCATTTGCCTTTTCCATGATTCAAAACATTCTTTTCTTTCCAAAGGCTCTTCCCAAAGTTGAAAGTAAAAGTGATGCTCATTGTGTTTTTTGATATTCAAGGCATCGTTCATTTTGAATTCCTACCCCAAGGCCAAACAGTGAGCCAAACCATCTATAAAGAGATTCTTTGGTGCCTCATAAGATCAGTGCATGACAAGAGGTGGAGCCTTTGGGAAGCCCACACATGGACGCTCTATCATAATAAAGCCCCTGCTCACACAGCCCTGAGTATTCTTCAGTTTCTTGCAGAAAGAAACATTAGAACTTTGAAACACCCCTCATATTCCCCCGATCTGGCCCTGTGTGACTTTTTTCTCTTAAGATGAAATCTGTTCTAAACGGAACCCATTTTTCTGACATCAATTCCATCAAAATGGTTGCGATGATGGAGCTCAAAAAGATCCCAGAAAATGCCTTCCAAGAATGTTTTGAATTGTGGAAAAGGTGAATGCACAAGTGTTTTCAAGTGGAAGGGGATTACTTTGAAAGAATTTGACTTTGGTATATTTCAATATTTTTCAATAAAGTTTTTATAACACCAGTCTCATTACTTTTCGAACACACCTCGTACATATTTTACCATGAATCAGATTTGTTTTTAAATTCAATGACTTACATTTAACGTTGTAAATAATAGTTTTTCAAATTTAAAAAAACGAAATAAAAAAAAGTTCAAACAATTGTTAAAATAGTTTTAATAACTAATATAAATTATAATATTGATAAAGAATTTTGGTAGCAGTATATTTTAATCTAAACAGAATTTTTTCAAAGAAAGCAAAAAAGTGTTATATGTATGTATTTCTTTATTTTTCTGTTTGGTGGTACTAGATGAACTAGACAGCAGATTTTTTTATGTTTTAAAAGCAGATTGGTGGAGTGATTTGATGACTGTTCAAAATGTAACATGTTTTCTGTTAATCATAACAAAATATAGTGATATGGTTTATGTTGTGCTGTCAAGATGACAAAGCATTTTCTTACAATTGTCTTTTTTAATATCAATGTTTGATATATCATAACTTTTTCATACTAGTTTTAAGAATACAGCTTTGAATTAATTATACTTTCAGCAGTGTTGTTTAGTGATTAAGAGCATCATGTTTATGACTGACATGGTGTTGGTTCAAAATCTGCTTGTGCCATTCTGTTGTGTTCTTGGGAAAGACACTTTACAGCACTTTCTCCTGCTTGGCAGTTTTAGCAAGCAGTTCTAAATTTTAGTCATATTTGAATAAAACTAAACAAACAAAACAAATAAAAAATTTCAACTAAACAGCAATATCTTGCAATCTCCAGAAGCAGGTCAGGCTAATTGTTTGGCCTATGCATAGTATCTCCATTGCTTTCCTGCAAGTCAGGAATATAAATATAAAGATGAAATGAAATGAAAAATAAAGCTGTACCTTATTGTTATTTGAGTTTTTTTTGTAACTGGTTCAAGTTGCACTCACATTGCTCTCCTTTGTTTCTTTGTTGTGTTGCTGAAGTATTCAACTTAACTTTAAATAGATGGACAGCAATAAAATGCTAAGAGACAAGTTTTTTTATTTTAATCCTTGTGTGTTTATACATTGAAGATGTATTTAATCAATTAATTGTGTTTAAAAAGGGTTTGAAAAAGAGGCTTTTGTTTCTTGAAACCTTGCTGCTTTTTATTTCAAGCTTAATTGATTAGATCTTTAATGTGTTATTGCATTTTAAAGGGTTAAAAATAGTATGTTGGTGATGCAATTAAAAAGCAAAGAAGAGCAAAGTAAGAGCAATTTGAGAAAGTTGTAAAAAAAATAGTGTCAAGGTAAAAAATTACAGTTCTTTGGTAACTTGACTTTATTATTTTATAAAATTTGAACTATCAGTACTCAATGCATGTTTCATCAAAAAAGAGTATTTTTTACAGATATCACTGAATAGTTAAAGTAATAGTTAATTGCAAAGTGTATTCTAATATGTCAAATCCAGATAACCCGCTTTTTCGTTATATTCCTGAGCAATTTGGTCCATGGCTTGTCACACAAGTGTCAAGTGGAAAATATCCAGGATTAGAGTGGCTTGATGATAAGAAAACTATTTTCAAAATTCCTTGGACCAAAATCAATTATCCCATGTGGGAAGAGCATCATAAAATATTTGAAGTAATTTTTATTACTTATTTTGATAAAATGTTGCATTAAAGTTGCTTTTGAATGCTAATAACATTATATCATATGATTTTTTGTACAACATCAAACATTGCTAATATCTAATATGACAGAAATTTCAAACAACCTTGATTAAAGGTGCTATTACTGCCAATTTAAAAAAAATTGGGGACAAAAAATTGAATTTAATTATGTTTTTATGTTTTAAAGCACTACTTAATGATAACAACATTTTTTGTTTTGAAATTATCTTTGTGCATTTGATATAATTTACTTTTATGTTGTCTTCATTAAAACCGATAAATATTTTTATGATCACCTTTATGTTGGTACATGTTCAAATAGGTAATATTTTGTATAATTTCATTTCAAGTTTTTGTTTATTTTTTGTTTTTTGATAGGCTTGGGCTGTTCATAGAGGAAAGGTTGCCACTGAAACTGGTCAATTAGAACGATCTTTCAGTCAAATAAAAAGCAATTTTCGAACTATATTAAAAAAATGTGTTGAAATTGAAGAAGTGGAAGATGCCCATCAACTTGGCTTGCAAATGGGAAATTATAAAGTTTACAGAATTCTTTCAAATGAAGAAAGTACTGGTGTGTATTACAAAATTTTTTTTACCAACAAGGTTGTTTAGAAATTAAAACAATGTCATTTACTTGTATTTTTAAGTACTTGCTCTCTCCAATCATTTTTGATAATTAAGATGGATAATACATTCTTATTTGAGAAAAGTTGTGCACAATGTTTACTACAGCAACAAACTAGAAAGTTTAAGGTAAAAGACACAACTTTGCTAAAATTAGAATGAATCAGAAATCTTGCTAGTGTTCTGTGCACATCGTCTTTTAATTATTTTGTTATAAACAGCAATAACTAAAAACGATGTTATTTTGTATAGCCAAAAGAAAGTCACAACAAAAAACAAGAAAAGCGTACAAGTTATTGAAGCAAATGGAAAGTGATCAACAGATTTTAGAAAGTAATTATGTTTAGCTTTTTTAGATATGTTTTTTGTTGATATCATTTGCATTGCTCAGAAATTAAAATGATTTTTTAAGAAAGCTTTGCCACTGATTTGTTTTTTCAATTTTTAGCAAAAAGTTTACATAACGAATTCTGCAACTTATATACGATTTTAGCATTATTTTAAGTAAATTAAACAAAGTATCTGAAAACGTAATCTTTAAAAACATTTTGCGATTCAGTTGCAAATTACTCAGTTGTAAAGTTTTTTTTTGCATCAACTTTTCGTATAGTCAACTTAACCGAAATAATTACTTCATTTTAAATCTGTTTTTAAAAAGTGAGTATTTAGTTAGGTATTTAAGAATTATATCGATTTTTCCTTGATTTTAATTGGTATTTTATAAAAATGCAATAAATTTCCGCTAATGTATAAATGTGTTTTCTTTATTGGTTTCATTTACATTTACTGGGCTGAAACCAAATCGTAAAACATATGTCGTTTCAGAGGATAAAGAGTTTTTGGAACTGATTAAAACCAAACGGAAAAGAAAATCAAAGTCAAAACCACTTTTTGATCCTCCTCCAAACAAACAGGAATCCTGTGATAATTATTCAGATTCTTTAAAAAACGTGGGTTAGAAGTTGTACTTCCTAGAAATAAACCATTATTGTTATCTATAAAAGTTCTATTCTTGTTTTCTATAAATTTTTTGTTTTCATTTAATTGTTATAAGAAATACTAGGTTTCCCACTGAATCTTCTTAATTGTTTCACTTTATCACTAATAATTGATGCTATTGCATGATCATTTTCGATTTTAATTTTAATAGAAATCGACAAATTTGCCGTTACTTGCTACCTGAAAATTTGTTTTCGTCTGCATATTAAACCGAATTTTCACGTTTTTTTAGTTGTGCCGCACACTGCATTATGTTTGTACTTCATGTGTCACAGTAAAATACTCATACTTCTATGCCTTCCTTTAATGGAAAAGCGTCTTGCTAATTTTCAATTCTACGTTTTTGTATGTCTGCAGTTGTAGCGCATAATCTCTCTTCTTATAGTTTTTTATCAACATTCTTTATATTCCGCTATGATATTTTTGTTTTGGGTGCTAACATATATTTAGTGTTGAACTTTCGTTATATTTATTTTTAATAATTCAGTAATTGATCCACTGATTTATTTTTTCGCTATTTTTCTATATTCTTTGTTTTCCTAAGTTTTACAGATATATATCATAGATCTATATCTGTAAAATTCATGTCTTTTCCTCTTCAAAACTAGATTGCACGTCAATACTTAATACCTTGTTATTATTTTACAAGAGATTTAGTTTGTTTTTTAATTTCAGGCTGCAACAAGAACTATATCTACACAAACTTGCATCAGTGATACAGCTGATTTAGCATACCTTCTTGAACCCGCTGCTTTTGAAGAAGCAGCTGTTTCGGATGCTGAAACGCTTCCAAACAGTTGTCTTTCAGCCCTTCACAATTCTGTTAGCACACAAGTTGAAATCGATTCAAAGCTTTCAAAAGACGATGCTTTGCACCCCAAAAAACGTCTTGATATGGAGGCTTCTCTAAAGGAATCGCCTAAAACATTAACTAATTTCCAATTGCTTTTGGAAGCTGCTTGCTTGGCTGAGGGTAAATTGAGAATTTGATTTTAGTTTGAAATAATCGATTAACTTTTTCTCTTAATTTTTCTTAACGTTGAATTTTTTAGTTATATTTTCTATTAAAGCTTAATGTCTATTTTTTTGCGCATCACTACTAAAATGGTATCAGTTATTTTTTACATTTATCTGTTTAGTACAGAGGTTTTGAAACAAGTGTTGCAATATCCCAAGTTTTTTAGTTTTAAGATCGCTCTGTATCGCAAGTTCTCATTTTTTTTTTTCGATTTTAACCGGAATTTTATGAATAAAATTTATTTTTTTCATTGTCAGCTTATTGCTATAAAAGCTTATCATATTCTATTTCATCCTTCTAAACAGCCAAACTGTATTTGATTAACTGTATTCTCGTTCAAATTATTGGTTAATTTGCATTTCAAGCTTTAAATTTTTTCTCAACTAGATTTATTTCTTAGGTTTTTTTTGCATTTACTCTTTGAATCTGTTAGTCTATAAGTTTTTTCGTCGTTAATACCTATTAATGGCTTGTTTCCACTTCGAGCGTTGGCAGGAGTAATCTTTGCTTGTTTTATTTATTTTTTTGGCTTCTCTTAACGCTTAAGCGCGGAAAGAAGTAAATCAATAAAATAAAGAATACTCTTACCAACGCTCGTAATGAAAACGAGCCCTTAAAATATATAAAATCTGAAGATTTGTTTAATTGCTTTCAGTATAGTCATAATCAATATAGTAATTGCAGTAGTTGTAACTTGCTCACATTTAAACAGTTACAAGATCTTACTTTAAACTCTTCTTGCATTTACTTTTCAGGTGAATCCCCCCGTCCGATGGAATCTCCCATCAAGAAACCTGTTTTGTCGTCTCGTCGTGTCTCGCCTTCGATCGTCGACGTGTTATTAGAGCTTAAAATATCACGTAAGTGCGGTTAGATTCGCCAAAACTACGCCTTACGCAACTGTTCGATTGGAGATATTTACAATGCACGTTGTGTCACTTGCAAAAAGAGTGCAGCAAGTTATTAATCTAATGAGCGGTACAATCGAGTTAAGCGTTGTGCTCTTTTCTTTTTTTCCTTTTAAGAAATTCCAGCCGTTTCGTTGACGCTTTTTTCGGATTTTTTCGCACGGATCGAATTTGTAAATCGCCGAGTTTATTTTTTAAATTGAATTGCCGAGCTTTTAGCGTTTCTCTATCTTTCAGCATCGGAATTATTCACGTACGAAATGTCCGTGCGCTACGAGGCCCGTCAGGTCGTAAACGAGATGAGTCTAAACGATATGAGCTACGGTTATCGAATCTGCTACGGCTCGAACGATCATCGCGTCGCGCCGAAGCCGGACCGCCCGGAAAAGCGAGATTTCTTCGACGAACAAGTGTGCACTGCTGTGTCGCTTCCTGAATCGGCGGTTCCGCCCGGAAATGACCTCTACGCGGTCCTACGTCACATTGACAACGGTCTGCTCGTCAAGTCTGATCAGCGACACACGCTTAAGGCGAAGCGACTGTGTCGCAGTCGAGTGTACGCCTTTACTTCGTACGGCGAATGCGAAGCGGACCTGGAACCGATGCTGTTGCAGCGGAATCAAGAAGTCGTTTTGTTTTCGTACCATAATTTCCTCAAAGACTGGCATCGCTTCTTGATCGAGGGATCGCCGAAGCCCAATCACGAGATTAACTTGGCCGTTGGAAAAAAGACGAAGCAGCGTCACAGTCGCGCTTTCGTGTCGATCAGCCTCGTGCCGAAAGCGGCCGAAACGATGCTGCGGCGAATCGCCGAAAATATCGAAGAAGCGACTCTCGATAGCGTTTTGAAATTATTCAACGGCGACCTGATGTGAACGGCCCCGCAGTCTCGCGCGAAACTTTCTTTTCGAAACTCTCAAATTTTTGCCAAATTTGCACGAAATTTAGCGAAATCATAAGAAACCATTGCACAGCTGTGAAATAATGGTTTGAAATACAACGATGTGACTTTGCCTCGCGTTTTGATTCTTTTCGAAATTTTTCAAGTAGTTGCTTAAGATTGATGACTAATTGTGTTAATAGGGTAAATTAAATGTTTTGTTTGTTTTGTTTTATCCATTGATGAAGATAAACATCAAAACCAAGTAAAATCATGCCAAGAATATGTATTTTACTACGTTTTTCTCGCTCACCATAATTTTTGTCAAAAAATGCTGAATATCAAAAATTCTTTCTGTAACCAAATGTACAATTCATTTTTAAACTCTTCATAATTCACGTGGTTATCCATTTTATAAATACATATGGAGGCTGTTTGGTCCTATGTCCGATTTTTATAATTTTGAGGAAGCGGCGTTTGTAAATTTTCCTGGTCTGTTCTAGCATTTTCCGCTGCAGAGTGTTGGCTGTACATTATGTACAATCCTATAGTTGGCAAAAACAAGCTTGAAGTTTTGGTCACATAAAACTATGCTAACATAATTTACTCACTTTTTAGCATAGCAAAGAAACTGCTGATTTTCTATAAACGACATTCTTAAATTAAACCACAGCTTTCTTCCTGAAAATTGTTTGTTCTGTCACTTATATTATTGCATTTCTTGTCTTAAATTTCATCGCGAATCTTTTAAATACCTCTTTGAATAATTTCCTTGTACTATGTTATGTAAGCATGCGTCGTATTGTGTAATGCGTTTTTTCAGTTTTTATTTAGAGCTTCCAGACTTGCTAAGTTCGTAATCATCCCAACTCAGCCTGTAATAAAGTTTCTTTTGCCGGATCAAAACTTCGCCGTACAATCACAGTGAAAGACTTTTTGGGTAACTACACTTTTAACAGCATGGTGCTGCTGGTATCCTTAGATGTCTTTTTCATCCAACATATAACATTTGAGCATGTTGATGGTCCGCCTACCTTCTAAATAGAAAAGCTAATATTTGGGAGCAATTTTAACGTTATTAAGACAAACAGTGTCACTGCTTTTACTGTTAGGACTTAGTCCGTGTTATAATGATCCCAAACAAATATACACTGGTTATCACCGTACTGACGAGGTCCTAAAGACCGAAACAGTGACACTATCTACTGTTATTGACAAATTAAGCCTAATTTAAACGTTCATGTATAATCGGTCAGTTCCATTTGATCGGTTTCGCATAATTACGCTTTTTTAAAATATGTGCAATGCAATTATTTAAAAACTACAGTTAAGCATCATAGGATCGAGTAATTGTGACTAAATTAAATACGCAGAAATAAACTTTTCAAACGCGACGCTGACCTCGGTTATCGTTTGCTCGTTCCTTTGTATATTTTTTTAAAACAAAAATTTTTATTTGAAGGCTTTTAATTGTATATTTATTTAATTCGATCGTATAATAAAAGTTATTTTCGTTTTGAACTAGTTAGTTTTAAATTTGCCACTTTGTTTTTATCTGAAACATGGTCTCTACATTGCTGCTTGTAAGTGTTTGAACTGATGTCTATCATGCATGAAATCGTGATTCTGGTGTTGGTTTTGTAGATTGCAAGCTAAACTTTATTTGAAACTTTCAATGAGTTGAGTAGCGCTAGTGTCCTGATCGTCTGGTGGTCTACAGAAATAAAGCAAATAGCTTTTGACACAGCGATGCAAAATTGAAGAGAAATTACTGTAATGAGTACGATATTGTTTTTTGAAACCCTTTGCTTATAGTTACGGGACAAAAAATTTAAAATTCGATTTTTACATTTACAATCGACGGTGCATTTACTAATATCGCATGTATCAATTGTTATACAGTATATATATTTTTCCTTCATTTAGGCATATCGATTGCTTTTAATGTTTTGCTTTATTTTACTGTGCGAGAAAATGTTGCTTGTACATCAGAAGGGTTTGATTCAAATAACCTGTTACAGAATGATTTATGTGTTAATTGTTACGTTGTTATGAAGCGGTTAACAATGCATTTATTTGAAATATATAAACTTGGTCGCAGGTAAAAAACAAATTTGTTTTGCTTTTATCTTTTGTTTAGGCTTGATAGGTGATAACATTGACGCTGATGGAAAATTTATTTCTTTATATCCTTTGGCAAATTAAAGCTACAACAATTTTTTTTATGATGACCGATTTTGCAAGTCTTTTGTTTGAAAAGAGAACGAAGATTTAATTCTGATAGAAAGTTCTCGAAGCTGTTAGCCTACCATCTTCTCCAGAATCGATTAGTTGTCGCAAACCCCCAAATTACTTGTAAAACAAAATAATAGTCTGTTGTGCTTGAATCCTATATTTCTCTTTTTTCAAGCCCGTTTTCGGCCGATTTCTCGTCATACTGCATCTTTGGTCCCTTCTGTGGGGCTTTCCCTTGTTGATCAAGTTCTTTCAGAAGAGATGATATGCAAGCTGGATTCCATGACGACATCAGAATGAAGCATATCGTTTCCGTGTAGGATTTTAAATGACAAAGGAATTTTCTGTGTTTGAACTTGAAATACAAAATAAACACGTTTACTTTTTACATGTACTCGTGCTGAATCATTGTCGCGTTGGCATCCTGTGAAAAGGGTTAAAGCAGGGGTGGGCAAACTTTCTAGCTCATAGGTCAGATTCAGAAGTATATTTTGATCGTGGGTCGAACTAGTATTTACAACATGAGTTAGCGCTGCCAATTTATTCGGAGACCAAAAGAAAAAGCCATCACTTTGATTTGTGACGTCGTTTGCGGAGGTAAAAACCAAAAGAGAAGGTCATTATGTTCTTGAAGGTTATAACAAACAAAAGAAAAATGCCTGGCGGGCCGTAGTTTGCCCACTATTGGGTAAAGCTTATTAAATGCAAATCAATAAAAGACTTAAGCAGCTTTTCGTCTTACTACAAACTACTTTTAAAAACTTTTTTCATGCCGTTGTTGAAATGTAATTTGAGTTATGCTTAAAGGCTTACATCCATAGTATCAAGTGTCTCTTTTTTCAATTGAGCTTTTTGTTGGCTTTAACTTTCTGTACAACAATTGATTGTTCTGTTTTCTTTTTAGTATTGAAATTTATCGAAGGGACAGTAGTTGGTTTACCAAGTTAACTTAGATTGCGATAATACAGGTAGATGAGAGACAATTTTTAAAAAGAACAAATAAAATTAAACTTTTTTTAAAGATGCTTTTTAGCGTTAAGTTACCAGTTTTTTTTAGGCTATCAAGCCAAGCATTGAAAGACATGGGAAATCGATAAGTGAAGTAACACACTACTTTTGAAAACCAGGAACATTTCGACACAAGTTGACTAATAAGCTTAACAACGTAGCTATCAATTGAAAATGATCGGCTACATAAATTTAGCAGTTTTTGAATACAATCATAATCATGATGTTGACATCGAATGACACTTTTTGGTCTTTAGTTTTAATATTGTAAGGATTAAAACTTTCGAGAAGGGCGTCGAACTGTTCAAAATAATGCTCTGGTTCAGGTTCAAGTTGGGACAATTTTTTTGTCAGTGGTTTAGTTTGGGATCAAGTTTATCAAATTTGATTTTTAAAAGTTCAGCTTCGTTTCAGGTTCAAGTTCATCAAATTTCATTTTTAGAAATTCAGTTCTGGTTCAGCTCCAGTTTGGGTTCAAAAAAAATTATTAACGGTAAATATGGGTTTTCGATTCGTTTTGGTTCAATCCCTAATTTTTACAATATTTTTTGTTTATTTTTGCAAGTATAATTTTCATTTATTTTCATTTTATCTCCTGACTTGCAAGAAAGAGACAAAGGCGCTGTACATAGGGCAAGCAATTACTTGACCTGCTTCCGGAGATACCAAGATGTTGTTCTCCGCTGAAATTTTTTATTTCGGTTTTTTAGTTTTTTTATAAAGATATGATTGAAATTTAGAACTGCCTGCTAACCGCCAAGTAGGAGAAATTGGCGTAAAGTGTCTTTGCCAAGGACACAAAAGAATGGCGCAAGTAGGTTTTGAACTGAGACTATGTCGATTACAATCCCGGCGCTCTTAACCACTTAACTGCGATGAATATGAACTAAAAAATGATTTTTGGATTGTGGACGTAGAAATACCAAGCCAAAGGATTTGGGAAAGGGGAGCAACACAATTTTGCTTGAATCATGGTTTTGCACGATTTTATCGAGAAACCCAAATACTCTTTTAACTGAGCAGAATATATTAGGTTTATTATATACTCGAAATTTTTTGGGCGCTCTAAAAATCAATTCAGATGTGTTAAGCGTTGAAACAATCGATTTTTCCCCATGAAAGAAAATTTTGTCATGGACTCTAATGTACAGCACATTCAAATAACTATTTACCGGTAAAATAACTTTTTTTCTTTTAAAAAATATTTTTATAAGTACATCTTTTGCCTCAAAAAACATATTCAGTGCCAGAAAAATTAGATTACAGTATTGCTGATGAATAAGTGAAAATGGTGACAATGCCCCAATTCGCCTCCAATTTGTAAAACTATATTTGTAGCCAATTGATATCTCATGGGCGTCAACTGGCATGCTTTTTTAGAGGATTATGGCAAATAATTGCATACCTAAAATATTTTTAAAGCGGCAGTATTTCTGGTAGATCTATAGATTTTTAAAAGTTAAAGACTAAATTTATTCACCGGGGAGGTATTTATAGGTGTTAATCACAAAACCAACTTTGTATATTGAATATTTTAATAAAGTCAAAAAAATGTGTAACAATGATTTTGGAGGCCCCAAAAGTGCAAGCAAAAAATTTTTATATCATTTTTTTTTATATCAAGTTTTTTTGGCTATTTAGTGACAAGGTCTTAAAACTTCTTAATATTCATGTTTTTGCATAGCCGTACCTGCCGGGGCCAGGGAAAACAATTGCTCCCCCGAGTCTTAAATAATTGAAAAAAACTAAAATTTTTCGGGCAGCGATGGAAAAAATTTGGGCAAAATCAGAAATTTTAGGGCAGTGACAAGGAATTACTTGGGCAAAACAAATTTTTGTGCATCAAAAATGAACACTGAATGCAGAAAATTTTTTAATTTTTTTCAGAGACCACAATGTTTTTGAGACAAAAATTGAGAAATCTAAGACAGATTCGAAGCGATGATCTTCTTTTTTTGTCTTCACCCTAATATTAGACAAAATTTCTTCTCATATCCGTAAAACACTAAAAAATTATGATTCAGGCAAACGTCACAAAATTTGGGCAAAACTGTATTACCCCCAATTTTTTCGGCTGGTACGCTTATGTTTGTATGCATTTATTAGATCCATTTTGGACTATTACATTACCAACAAATATATGACAAATGTGTAACAATAGCAACAAACAAGTGTTTTTATAAAATACTTCTTTCTTCTTTGTCTGCATGTTATAACATTATAATTTGGCATAAAATTATAGTAAGCTACATAGCACATTTTTTGGCGTAAACAATTTCTGCTCAGTCTTACTTTAATTTTTGAAGCGAATTCAGTAAATGCTTTTTTCTACCTTAAAGTTTTGTTACAAAAAAACTGCTTAAAGCTGTAATCTTGAAATTAATAAATATTTTCTTCATGAATCTGGATCTCAATTGATGGATAGTAAGTGGTACTACTTTGACTCTGCTAAGCAATAAGTAGGCTACATATACGTAGATCATTGATATTATGCAAAAAAACTGCGTATAAATGGAATTATTATATTACTAGGCTAATGGTCGTATTCAAATCTAACCTTACTGCATAACCGACTCGTTAAGTAGACCGAACTGAGCCACTAATTTCTTGTGGCCGCTTGTTGGCAGCACAGACCCATTCCTATGGCAAGGGGCTATCCTCTTCATAATTTTTTGTACTCCCACTTTTCTTTTTTCTGAAATAGAAGTAAATTTACAAAAAATTTATACTACTTAGATGGGCTTGCGTAAGCATAGCCGAGAGATCCCAGACAAAAACTAGAAATCCAGGAGAGGACAAAAAATGATTTTATTTAAAAAAAGAGAATAAAAGCAATTTTTAAACGAGTGAAGATTTTTTTGGGTCTTTTCCTGGTTTGGCCGGATCAGATTCCAATTTGCACCGATATTTTCCCACCTCTTGCGTTCTGGAAATGGGCCTGTGGCAACACAACTAGCTGTTTACGTAGGGTGCGTGATGTTGTTGCAACTCGTAGCTATTGGCAAGCCGTAGTAGCATTTCATTTTATCTCTATATTTATCCTTTTGACTTACTGGAAAGCGACGGAGGCGCTAATGCATAGGGTAGGCAATTGTCCGATCTGCTTCCGGAGATACCAAGATATTACTGTCCGCTTGTAATTTAATAGAGATATGACTTTAATTTAGAACTACTTGCCAAGACTACCAAGTAGGGGAATTGCCGTAAAATGTTTTTTCCAAGGACACAACAGAATGGAGCGAGTAGGTTTTAAACCGAGATCATGTTGATCATAAGCACGGCGCTTTAACCACTCGACCACGCTGCCGACGAGCGTGTCAGATTCGATCGGCGCGGAAATAGAATGAAGACTCGGCCGAAAATTAACTAAGCGAGCAGTTATGAAAAATTTAGTTTAAAATGAAAATTTCATGCAAATTTTTTTGTGTTAAAATTGAAAACCCGATTAATTTTAAAAACACAACGTAAAATTGATTGTAATGTTTTTTTTTCATTCGGGCATACTTGTTTTTTAGGTACTACAGCAGAAGCATCAACAGTTCTTACTATTCCGTACATAACTGTAGATGATGGATTAATATCTCAAATTCTTCTTTTTTTTGTCTTTGCCATTGGAGCAGCACTTCTGGCAAAATTAATAGCTTATTTTGCAAGTTGGTGCATCAAACGTCGTTCAAAAAAAGATGATGAATCAAATAACCCGGATGAGAGAGAAAGAAGTGAATTTTCAACCCAATCAACCAGTTCAAATCAAGAGATGCAGCTTTCTCGAACAGGAAACGACAATGTGGCATTTGTTAAGGAGACAATGAATCAATAATAAAATCGGCCTATTTTATGTGATGATTTGGTCTGTAAAAATTTGTTCGATTGATGAGAATACACTTATTGTTTGGGTTTGTTTATATCACCATTGATACTGTTATCCAGTCTCAATTTAAAAATTGGAAAATAGGTAGTCTTATTGTGAGGCTAAAGAAATCTGACTACATGTTATTCTGTTTAAAAGTTTAAATGAGTACCTGTTAGAAGATCAACTTTGTGGCATAATTATTAATAATTCTTATAAAAACTTTTTTGATTGCTTACAATTATCTGATACAGTTTGCTAAGCTACAATATCAAGCATTATACCGATGTCTATATTTGTGTTGTTTTTTGATAGTTTGCTTATTGGTGACTTTTTACAGTGCCTAACCCAAAACCGCGTAGCACACAGGTTGTTAATCGTGTATATTATGTTCCGCCTCGGTACCGCTTGCGTACCGTAACAAAAATTTACAAGTTAATAACATGGACACAAAATTTTTGGGCCGGTTTTGTCGACACCAAATTTTCGGACCCACATCCTATTGTATCTAACTATCGATGAGGCTGAATAAGCCTCGGTGTCAATTCTGTTTGGAATTCGTTTAAAGCTAGGATTGCCATACCGTCCGGAAAATTCCGAACATGTCCGGAATTTTATGTTAATTTTATGTCCGGAAGGAATTTTCGAATAAAAGTCCAAGTGTCCCGAATTTTAGTATCAACTAAAAACAACGTGCAATTTTTTAAGAAAACACATTGATTATGGGACGAAAATAGAAAAATCCGAGATAAATTTTAAGTGAAGACTTTTTTTTTTGGTCTTCATCCCAGATTCGTAAACAAATTTATTTTGTCCGCTCCTTCAAAAATTTTTTTCGTTGGTGCGCCTACGTCTTTCCGGAATTCCGCCTATACAGATATGGCAACCCTATTTAAAGCAAAATCTTACGGAAATGGCAATGGAAATGAAGCAAATGTTTTTTTTAGTTTTTGGTCGTTTGAGAAAATGCAATATAAAAAAATAGCTTGCACAATTTTTGTCTGCTGCTTCATTCGTTATTTAAACAAGCAAAAAGAGCGGAATCACACTGGTAAAGGACTCGTAACCTATTTATATAATGCTAACCAAAATAAGTGCAAATATTTTTGATTTTTATTTAAAAAATTTCGAAGCAAAAATAACAAATGCGCCGCCGAAAGAGTTTGAATCAGGATAAGACTGTGATTTTCTTTTTTAAAGTAGATGGTTTTGCAAACAGTAAGTCTCGCATGAGGGCATCCAGCGTTTCCAAAGCCAGCTGAGCATGAAGTTGTACCACGTGATCAGAATCGTTTTGATAACATTGCTTCAAAACCGAGTAGAACCGTTTAGTCAAGTCCGAAAATATCTGGCGATAAAAAAAAATAAGCAACAGGTAAATATTAACCACAAAGTGAAAGCCAAAATAACTGTCTACGTGAAAAAAATTCTATTCTGAAAGATTTAAACACTTGGGTAACAAAAACAAAAATACCTTGGCCGGTAAATGCGTGGTTTACAGCTTGCAAGTTGCATTAACTAATTTTTACTGCTACCCAAGAAATTCGCAAATACTTTCTCAAATCTAAACGAGATGTCGTTGTTCGGGTTTTAATTAAAGGGTTTTATTTGAGAGATCACAAACCTCAGTTTTCTAATACTAGCCAATCAGAAACGGAAAAAACCAGTTCTAGAAAAAAAAATTGTTCCCACCAACATTCGTCGGGATTCAGGCCAATGTAAAAGACAATGCGCAACCAGTAACTGACATCACCTTTAAAAACTCTGCTCCGAGGTTTTCGATCAATTTGCGAACAACGAGAACAGCGGCACGACGCACGTTGTCGTCGTCATCGGAAATCGCTGCAGCGCAAACGCATTCACTCAGCTGGAAAAAAGATGGCGCATTGAACAAATTGCATGAAGTTGTGCAACACAACAAAGCCGATTTCGGGGACGAACAGATCGACGAAGAGGCCGATGTACCTCGTACTTGAACGTGGAAAGTTTATGTTCGATAAACGGACAGAGTTCGGCGAGATTCGAGATGCAGCTCGACCGCACCGCTGCTCGGCTGTCACGTGATCCGCGAAGTAAAACCGGAAGCAGCTTGTTACTTTGATAGCTGGTCAAATCACCTGGAATAAAGCGATTCTCTGAGAAAATGACCGATAGCATGGTCAGCATGTGACGTCATGACTTCAATTTAGATCCAATAAACTCTAACTTTTTAATTTTAAATAAAAAACAAATTTAGTAATGATTGATAATACTGCAACTAAAGCACAAAAATATCGCAAAGAACCATTCAAAAAACAAAAACCAACAGAACGAATGCACGATTTTGAAAACTTGTAAAAACGCAAAACGTTTAAATTTTGCCCAATATGCCACCAAATCAACCAATAATAAAAACAAACTAACCTAACTTTCCAATCAATCGCACCAGCACTTCTCCGAGTTTGATCGCTTTTATTTCGGCGTCATCAGCGGTTGACTTAACGTTTTTTTCGTATTCGCTGACTAACTGGTCGAAAAACGAACTGCTATAAAAACAACATATAGCACATTAAATCAGAAATAAGCAAGCAAATGACAATGGTGGGTTACTGAAAAGGTAACAAAAGGTATATGAACACAACTAGAAGAAAATAATTAAAATTAATAAGCAAAACACAAAATATGAGGAAATTTACAAGCCTTACTAAGCAGTTCAAGCAACAAAAAAGGTTTCTCAAGTTGAACGAAAAATTTAAATAATTAATAAAGCTTTATAAACTAGAATCCTGCAATTGAAGTGGTCATCGTTTCAGCTACCTTTAATGAAAGTCAATTTTCAGCCAGTGCCACAATTTAAACGCAGCGTTGCACCGGATAGTCACCGATGCGAAAGAATTACGCAAAAAACTGTCTGGCACCATGTTGCGCAGGTGGATACCGCAAACTCGTGATACGCTTTGAGCAAACACAAGTATTATATGAAATTTGGATGAAACCTGCCACATCAAAACTCAAATGTATTGCGATATCTGTTCAGGCGGTGGAGCTCCGTTTCCAACATTATTCGATATTTACACCTTTGACATTCCCCTTCCCCCAAAAGACGTACAAATCACAACATATGCTGATCACATAACAATCACAGCATCTCGTACCAAACACTGTAAGGTCCAACAACTCGTTCAAACATATCTTCACAAAGCCTATGAATGATCCACCACCAATAATCTTTATATAAACACAGAAAAACTGTCCATACAAACATATAAACACTGAATATGACAGAACTCTATCACTTAAATTAAACCAATAGAACACTACCAACCACACCCAAAAATTCTCGGAATTACTTTTGGCCCAAAACTGACATTTTTACAACATATAAACGTCACTATCACTAAAACAAAACAAACACTTAACATTCTCAAAGCACTCCCTTCTACCAAATGGAGTAAACAAAAGGAATTAATCGTCTCTACATTCAAAGCTATCCCTCGACCCATTTTGGAATATGCATACACCATATGGAGCCCTATCATATCAAACACCAACATAAAAAAACTGCAAACCATTCAGAACACAACTTTGCGAATTGCTACTGGCTGCACACGAGATACAAACACTCAACACCTACACGACAAAACCAAGGTCCTTCCAATGGACACCTATCTCAAACTTTATGCAAAATTTAAACTTCAGCTAACTCAAACTTAAACAACTGACTCAAACACAAACACACTCTTTACATAATCTTAATGCACAGTGTTTTTTTAAGGCGTTTTGAGGAACCGAAACGGTCTCTCAAAATTGTCCAGCGGTCTCTCAAAATCTGCTTCTACAATAGTGTAAACAAAGCTAAGTATGCTCAGGAACAATAGGAAAAAAATTAGCGGTTTTTCAAAATTGCTTAGAGGTTCCTCAAGCCAAACCTTAAAAAAAACACTGTTAATGCATACTCAGATCCACCCAGAAACATGAAAGCCACAATCTTTAATAACAATGAGTACACTAACATCATCTTCTCAAAACCAGATATAACACCTGAGAAATGTAAAGAAAACCTCAAACACATTCACACTACCATCACCTCGCAATACCTCAGTTCTAGAAAAAATAACAAAGTTACTAACACCACACCTTATGACATTCATTTATCAGAACAAACATTACCACGTCATATGCGTATAAAACTGGCACAACTCAGAGCCAACAAATTACCACTCTTGCAAAGTTACCTACATACAATAAACCCTGATACTTATACGCAACAATGCCCACTATGCTTGTCACACACGACAACTCCAGTCAAGTACCAACACAACATAACATCACTACTCTGTGGAAAAAGCCTTTAAAAGTAGCAGAGGTAATTCAAGAGTGGGAATCTAGATTGACTACTTTGAGGGGTTAAGAGATGGCTATTTCAAGACATCCTTGGAGGAGGGGAACAACAACAACAACATCAACATTCGTTAAAGCACGTCAGATAAATATTACAACTGCGCTAGTTAGAGACGCAATTTTTTTTACAATTTTTTTTTGATTAAATATAAAATGCTGGAAAAAAAACAAGCAGCAATAAACCTTGTTGGGTTGCCGGTCATAGGGTTGGAGTCGATGATTTCTACCAGGCCCTGAATTGCCGACAAATACGCAAATGAGTCTTCTTCTTTTATCAAGACTTCAACAAAAACCTGGAGCCACTTGGAAGAATTTTCTTTGACTTCTTTCAAACCTTCTTTCGTAGCTGAGGTTATGAAACGCAAGCCAGCCGCTCTAAAAAGATTTTAATTAAACATGCCAAATCATAACTTTTAAAAATTTACGCGTTGACAAACAGTAATAGTTAACCAAACACTTTTGGCCGTTAACGACGCTCGACACAAATCACTTTCTTCAACAAGGCACTGACAAAAAATTATTTTAAGCGAAATAGGAGCAGCAATAAAAACAAAGCCACAAAACGAAGCAGTCATTTAATCCATGCTGGCGCAAGGCTCACCTTATAGACGGACATGGATCGTACAAAGATGTTAGCGCCTCGTTCAACGTACTGAGGAATTTTTCGCTTGTTTTTGACTGAACCGATGCTTGGTTGTTTTGAGTGGAAAGGGCGGAGTTTTTTGAACTTGAAGCAACGCGGGCAGGAGTGCGTAGTTTATCGACACTTGAGGGCATAGCACAAGCCCCAGGTTCTTTTACATCGGTCATCAAGTGATCTTGTTTTTTTCGATTCGCGTTTTTCTCCAATTCTTTAAGTTGATCCTAAAAAATTCATACATCTTTCAAATGTGACGTTATTTAAAAAGCAAATCAAATAAAAAATACGATAAAAGATCGAAGCTTTTAGGAATGATACGAAACCAAAAACTAATTGTGAAAAATTAATTCTTTGAGAATTGATTTTTTTAAAAACGTCTTTAATTACAAATTCATTTAAAAAATTTTTATTTCCAATTAAACTAATTTTACAGGTTGAATTTCTGAGATTGTTAAATTGCAGAGAACGCCACAATGTTAAAATTATCTTAGTTATACAATTTCATCGGATCCCATGTGGCTATTTTATGATCAGATCGAAAAAGGTCATTTAAAAGTTAAATGATTCAGGTCTCCGGTTTTTTCAAAACAAAAAACAAAAATAACAACAAACATAAAACAAAAATAACAACAAACATAAAACAAAAATAACAACAAACATAAAACAAAAATAACAACAAACATAAAACAAAAATAACAACAAACATAAAACAAAAATAACAACAAACATAAAACAAAAATAACAACAAACATAAAACACCGAAATCGTGCTTTTAAAATTCTTCTAACTTAAGATTGAAAAGAAGTTTGCTAATGAGTGAATTTTTTAATCACTTTCTTGATCTTCAAAATGTAACAGCAAACAGTGACTAACTTGCATGGATTTTGAAAAGGAATCGAAACACGCGGAAGGGTCAGAGCCGTGAGTTGCAACAGCGATCGCCAAGTCTGACGCCATTTCTCTGTCTTCGTTTGATAAATGTTTTGTTTGCGACAACCTCTGCAAAATAACTTTTACTATGAACCACGATTTCGAACAAAATACTTGCAGACTACGTCATAACTGAAATCGCACAAATTACTTGCAGCAACGGAATAAGCGTCTTGATCAATTTCTTCTGATCACGTGACAAAGGATTGACAAGACACATCCCCAGCACCGCGAAGCAAAGTCGTAATGACTCGTTGCTAATTTCATAGCGCTCGTCATCTTTTGACGTCAAACGTAGAGAACGTTCCAGAAGAACCTGAAAGTCGAAGAAAACTTAAATGCAAAAAAACAAACAAGTTCAACTTATTACGAAAAATTTGGGTTTGTTGCAATAAAAAAAATAGAGCAAAATCATTGAAAAAGGAAGTGGAAATTGCCATTAATATCTTTGAAATCAAATTGTTTATGGCCTCTATATCCAAAAATTGCGTTATTCAAAAACACATTTTCATATTTTAAAGAACTGTTTTTTTCGCCAAAGAGCAAAAGCTCAAAAATAGGAACAAGACAAGTGATAAGTTGTACTTATTTCTACGTATCCACTTACTGACTTTTGGACTTGGAGAAAATATAGCGGATTTGGGTTAACAGTAAAACGCTAGAGGCAGTATGATCCCGTCATACGATATCGTGGCTCACACTGATTGTGAAGCAAAGTAGCAGTGATATACAGTGTAGGTTTAGGCAATTCTCAATCAGATAATAACCATAACTGTTTGAATTGGGAAATAATAATACAAGTTACAGTTAAAATTCTTCTTTGCAAAAAATTTCAAAAATTGACGTTAACATTAGAGAGTTTGAAAAGCAAAAAAAACACGAAACGACCAAATGCACGAAGAGCTAACAAATACTGCTTCATTGAAAACTTTTTGCCTTCACTCGATAATCCAATCTAACCGTTAAAAAAGAAACAATTTCGGAAATGTCTTGGAAAAGTTTTTGCGAATCCGTATCTTCGCACAAAGAAGTCAAGAGAGCGTATGCAAGAAGCTGACTCTCTCCAGACTGAAGATGTAAAGAAGCTTTTTCGTCATTGGTGAGCAACGTCCTATCGTTCGTCTGCTTCAACTCGTGTTCGGAAAGCTCTTCAATTTGCTACAACATATGACGTGCAAACGACAGCGTTTCGAAACCTGATTGAATTTAAAATAAACCTACCTTCAAAAGTAAAACAAAAACGCTTGCTGGAAGTTTCTTTATGCTGCTGGATTTGATCAAGTCTAGAACAGCTTGCACTTTGTTATTTTGCTCGTTAATTATGTCTTCGGGGTTGCTAAAATTAAACGATAAGAGAGAATAAAATAAAGAAACAATACTGAAAGCTAAAACATACGGTGTTTTGACCTATGTATCTCGAAAGTACAGGGCGGTCCAAAAGTAGGTTTACAGTTTTCATATACACTATTTATTTAAAAACTAAACACTAGAATAGTCAGATTTAAAAAATGTAAATACAAGTTAGATTTATACTCTGAGGAATATTTTTACACTCGCTGTACTCAGCAAGTAACGTAAGTCACTTTGCAGTGTGCTCAACAAGTAATTCTAAGCATATAAACAGTAATTTAATAACAGTAAACCTACTTTTGAGCCACCCTGTATAATAACTGGAAAAGTTAAAAGAAATTTTTTTCAAAGTTTGTACTCAATGTGTTTATTGCGCTTTTCACAGTTGTAAGTACATAAATCTTAAGAACAAGAGTATTAAGAAAAACTGACCAAATTACATTGTAGCAGAAATGTAACGTTCTTGAAATTTAACTGAACTTTAAAAAAACTGATAATTTTTGACTATATCTATTACTTTTGACAATATCTGCCACGTTAAAGTTGATTGCAAATGAAAATCTTTGTTTTAAATCAGATGTCAAAAACTACATTTGAGGGATTTTCTGACCTAGGCTAGACATAATTTGAAAACCGAAAATGACGTTTTGTAAAAAAACATGAGACGGTTTTAAAGAGTGCAGCCATATCCGGGTAGCAATTTTCAATTTTGTACCCATGGAATGGTAATCTACATATTTTCAATCAATCAAAAATTTAAAATTTTTTCTCTGCTCACAAAAATTCTATCACTCAGCTCTTGGAGCGATCAAGGAGCACTCTATGTTAGTTGTCATGGCAGAACTTTTTTTAGCGACTTTTTTAAGATGATAAACAAACCAATCTGTTTCTTATATTGCGTTTGCAAATGTACCGAAAAATAAATATGATTGAACTGTAAAGAGCTGAGTGAAAATTTTTTAAGAGAAAAAAATATGGATTTTTGATAGATTGAAAATATGTAGATTACAATTCCATGGGTAGGAAATTGCAACCGGGTTGATCCCGTTTAAAACAATCATTCAGCGTCAAAAATCATATGTTAAATGAATAACCTAATATGGCTATATCTTAATGTGTTATATTGTTAAAAGAAGTTCATGAATTTTTAAGACTTGAAAAACCTGTATATCTAGCTGTATACGACCAACTTACACAGCATTTCGGTTCAATCTAGGGTTGTAATCCCGGGAAATCCCGATCCCGAATTCCCGGGATTTGGGGTATTTTTTCCAATCCCAATCCCCTGGGACTTATTAAATTTAGTATACCCCTGATTCACCGTTTTATGTCAGCCTACGGAAGTGAGCATCATGTAATGTTACAATTCTAAAGTACAGAATTAAGTTTTGCGTACCCTAGCTCAGCGTTTCTCAAATGGTGCACCGCAAGGGTTAGCTAGATGCGCCAAACTTGTATTTCGTAAATTTACGACCTGTTATTTGCACTATTCTTTATTTTCGGAATTTATAAAATTGGATACGATGACCATCTTGAAGTTGTAATATATCCGACATTGCAATTATTACAGTCATATTCTTGGCGCAAAACCCTTTTCCTGGCATGCTGCTCTACATGAGTGGAGTCAGAGTCTCAGAGACTAAATGAAGTTACTATTTTCTACACTCGATAAAGTTGCTGATGGAAACAGTATGATGTGCTCTATAGCAGCTAACTGATAGCTCAGCTTCTGCCCAGAGAATGAGTGTAAGACACGAGCGCACACAGTGTAAAGAAGTCAGTACTGTGTAGTTAACTAGCAGTATAAATTGTGATGTCATACAGCATTGTTTGTGGCCCACATTTTTAATGAAATTGGAACAATTGTGTTCCCTTGCGCAATGCTTTGCGGAATTGAGCATTGGAAAGCATAGACACTTACTTACAGTTACAGTAGTTTAGTTGGTCACTGGCAAATTAAGAGTTATGTGCTTTCAGGTATATAAATAAAGTAACAAGACGCAAAGAAAAAACAAGCAATAGTAGCATATTTGTTAAGAAAGCACATCTAAAGATTCATTTAAGCAAATGGGTAGAAAGTGTTGTGTAACGTATTAGGATGGAAACTATGATAGGAAACCTAAGGAAAAAGCGTACTGCAATGTATTCAATTTATTGCCTTTTTCATTCAGCGACCAGTAGATTGATAATAGTGTATTACAACTGTTCCTAAGTTTTCTCTAGCTTTCAAGTTAACCTAAAATCGTGACTTCCTTTTTTTATTTATTTTTTTATTTAGTTCAGTTTGTATAATAACTTTACAGACTTTATTTACTACGCTTCACTGCTACGAATCATTACTTATCTTGTCGCAATTTTTACAATTTTACAATCCCAATGTCGAACTTTGAAGAAGTCGGTGCTAAAAGAAAGTCAGAGGTGTGGTAGCATTTTTTGTTTTGCAAAAGCACAGAAAAAGCAAAGTGTAAATTGTGTCAAACAATTTTAAAAGCTTCTGGGTCCAGCACAAAGGGACTTATAATTCACTTGAAGTCAAAGCATAAGATTGAGGTGAAGTCTTGCCTGGACATTGAGGATCGGCCAAAACCCAAAATCAGGAAAATTGATTCATTCTTCAAGTCAAAAAAACCCAGCCTGGAAGAAATACTGAGCCAGCTAACTGCCGTGGATGGACTCACATTCAATCAAATTGCCAGAAGTGAAAGACTGCATCGAGCATTTAAGGCTGATGGTTATGTCCTGCCCAAATCACACCAACATGTTCGTAATCTGGTGATCAAAAACTTTGAAAATGTCAAGAAGTTGGTCAAGGAAGAGCTTGATGAAATCAAATTGAACAATGGTCGTTTTTCTATCACGTTTGACGAGTCGACATCTGCAAGGAGTCGACGTTATATGAACATAAACTGCCATTTTCAAGGAGGGTTTCATTCACTAGGATTGGTCCGCATTCATGGCAGCATGGACACAAAAAAAGCAATCAGGTTGGTTGAGGATCGACTAAATTGCTTTGGCCTTGACCTGAATACTGATATTGTTGCTATGATCACTGATGGTGCCAGTTTGATGGTGAAGTTTGGAAAAGAAACAAGTCCACTCCATGTGATATGCTATGCTCATGCGATCCATTTGGCCATTTGTGATGTCTTGTACAAAAGACAACCAAGTGCAGCATTCAGTGATGACCTTGACTCTGACAATGCCAGTGCTGAGGAGGAAGGAACAGATGATGAAAAACAGGCTGAAAAGGTTGACAAAGCTCCGACTTTGTCTCCGGACATTCAGTTCATAGTCAAGAAAGTTCGAAAAATTGTAAAAATATTCCGAAGATCTCCTGTGAAAAATGATGATGCTCTTCAGCCATTTATCCTGGAGACATTAGGCAAAGAAAAGAAGCTACAGCTGGATTGCAAGACAAGGTGGAACAGTTTGCTATCAATGCTAGAGAGGTTTTATGAACTTAGAAAAGAGATAAAAATGGCTTTAGTTCAGCTGGACATTCAGTTTGAATTGACTGAGGAGGACATGATGATTATTAAAGAGCTGTGTGATGCTTTGGCTCCTATCAAGGTTGCTGTAGAAGCACTCTCCAGTGAGGATGCAGACATTCTTTTGGCAGAAAAAGTAATTACATTTACGTTGAAAAAGCTTTGTGAGCAAGGAACTAAAATTGGCCAGGAATTGAAGAGCAGATTTGAAGCTCGAATTAAGGAACGCCGCAATGCTGAACTTGTCCATCTTTTGAAATATTTGAAGAATGCTTCTTATCTTGATCAACCTCAAGATCAATTTGGACACAAAGTTAAACGTCCCAAAATTGCTGCTCTAGCCACCAAAATCTTGCAAAGACTATTTCTTCATTATGGTGGCAATGAAGACAACCCTGAAAACCTTAATGTTGATGGTGCCATGGTAGTAGTTGACCAAGAAAAGCCAATGACTTTAGCTCAGGAGTTTCATGCTTTTGTAGAAGATGACGAAACAGAAGATACCAAAAACACTGACCTGAGCGCTGATGTGGTCCAAAAAGAGATGTTGTTGTACAAGACAAGCAAAAGAAGGCCTGAAAATCTTGAAAGGTTGTTTACTGCTCTTAAAACTATTAAGCCCACATCAGTTGAGGCCGAAAGGGCCTTTTCTGCCCTTGGCTATTTTGCTAACAAAATCAGGAGCCAAATGAATGATGCCACTCTAGATGCTCTTATATTTCAGCGTCAATATTACAAGAAATAAAGAGGTTTTTGTTCTTTCCATACTACTTTTTTTAATTATTTGCTCAATCCCGAATAATCCCGGGATTATAAGTCTAAAATACCGGGAAATCCCGATCCCGGGATTGTATAAACTGGTCCCAAATTTACAACCCTAGTTCAATCAATACCGTTAAAAAAAATTTGTCAAGTTGCACTGTGAAGAATATATTCCAAATAACTTTTTTTACATGAACATATCACTGGCGCAGACCTTGTCGAAATATCCAAATAAGACAATGTTATTTCGCCACTTTCATCCGACGTCACATGCAAACAATCTTTAATCAAGAACATACGTTTGCTCGGTTCAATCTCTGTCAAAACCCCGCATAGAAACAGCAAAACACGAGCTGCCTTGTCAGTGTTGACAACTTGTAAAGACTTTGACAGCAAATGCCGAAGAAGAGTTTGCAAATGCGAAACAGAGCTCCTGAAAATAACAAAAATAATTTCGAGAGCGCGACAAGCGACGTGTACTTTACACGATTCGGTATGAGAAAATTTCGCGTTTCTCAAGCTCGTTTCTGATCGCTTAAATTGTAAAAGTAATTACTTACCTAGACCATACATATAAAGCAAAGAAACTTTGCAAGTGAGGAAAAAGAAGATTTTCAATAACAACTTCAATATGTGGATGCTTGAACAGAAGTAACATCGCATGTAATGTTTCAATGACTGTAGCAACTTTCAGAGTCGAACCTTAATTATATTTCTACTAAGAAATAAAAGTTTAGTGTATAACATTACAGGCTACAACTTTCAGTTTTTTATTTAGCACTTTAGGCCGCTTATATTATGCAAAAAGAAACTTTTAAGAATATTCATACTCACAGCAATTGTTAAGAGCTCTAACAATTGTTAAAAAATCTAATTTTTACTATTAAATTTAATTTATATTGTAGGAAATTTGTGAAGATATTTTTAATAAAAAACAAAAATCAGCATTTCTACTGGCAACATACAAAATAAAAATTACTTTAAACTTACCCGTATTTTTATTTTTGTCATCAACATTGTTAGGGTAAAACTGGTAAATAGGATGAAATAGACCAATAAAAAAATATTGCTCAGTTAATTTTGGTGACTTTTCATAAAGCGTTAAAATAGTGGCACAGAGTGCTTGAAGAAACACTTTGTCATTATTGTTTCTGAAATCATGAACACTTGTAAATTATTCTATTCCATTGCTAAATAGCTTATTTCTACTTACTCTTTATTATTATCAAATTGCAATTGAAACAAACTGAGAATTTGAGCACAAACATTTGAAAAATAATTTTCTTGAGATGAAGTTTTTGGTGGAGTAGATAAAATTTGAGAAGAAATTTCTGCTTTTTTCCACACACCTATATCATTATCTAAAATATAAAAAATTGTATTAGAAGTAGTGATGTACCGATACCAGCATTTAGAGCCAATACCACCAATACTTATTCATCTATCAACCACCATCAATAAAAGCTTTTGTAAGCAGCACCAAAGAATGTATTTACTAAATCTAGATTGTTATTGCATTTTGAATTTTTTTTAGGTATTTATCTATTATTATTTATTACAATATTATTGCAAATTTGTAAAAAAAGTTAAACAAATCAAGCAGACGGTTTTTATAGCAAAATATTTTTATATTTATACTATAAAAAAAATTTTTTTTTATATTTACTTTGTTCTTAAAAAGTATTGACAGCTATCAGCTATATTTAATAAATACAAGACTACTAGCCAATACCACTAATACTAATACTTAAATATCGGTGCATCCTTAATTAGAAGACCAAAAAATGTAGAAGACCAAAAAATGTAAATACTTTACACAATTCATTGCTACAATTAGTCTTATCAACTGCACTTTGGTTGTTGACAATGGTTAAAAGAACTAATTTAAATCAAAATAGCATTAGTTTGGTCTAATCACTAGTTGTAAGTGCTAAATAACACTAAAATAAAGTTTTAGTATAGCTTAAATCATCTTGTTCTATGGCTATACTCTATGATGAAGAAATTTTCTTGAATGACGTTTAAGATAAATTAAATAGGACTTGTCCTGCTTGAGTTGATTTGATAAGTATGATCAATGCAGTTGTAATTCAAAGCCTACATGTGCCATTTTGTTGGGTCTTTAGAAAAGACACTTTACAGCACTTTTCTCTGCTTGGCAGTCTAGGCAAGCACTCCAGTTTTAGTCTTTTGACTATATAAAAACTAAAAATTTAAACTGGAGAGCAATATCTTGGCATCTTTGAAACTAGGTTGGGGTAATTGCCTGACAGTCATACTTAGTATGGCACCTTCCTTGTGAGTCAGGAAGAAAAATACAGAGACCAAAAAGATACATTGATAATGTAGAATTTTTATTGCAAATGTATGTAAGTTGTATAAAAGCTATTGCAGGGCACTGGTTCAAGAAAAATTAATTTTTTTGAAAAATTAATAAAGAGATATTATCTTTTTAAAACTGTTAAAACATTTAAATTAATGATTTTTAAGGTCTCTTCAAAAAGTCATTGTAAGCGATTTTTGTTCATAAAACTAACATGGTTCCTCCTGCAGTTACTACTGCTTCTAAAGGAATCCTTTTTTTCTTGGTTTCTTCTTTATTCTATTCTGGTGCTGAAAGGGGGAGTCCAGGTTAGTTACAATGAAAAAAATCGCTTACAGTGACTTCTTGAAGAGACCTGGTTTTTATACCTAAAGTTGATAAGCATGCTGATAAAACAGCAGAAACTCCATGCTCACGAAGAAGACATTTGGAGAGAAGAAAGCCACATGCTTTTCTTAACCATGCAGGAGTAATTCTAGTAGATGAACCTTGTAGAATTAAAAGACATTTAACTAAATTTTTTGTTTGTGACCAACTAGAAATCAATTTCAATAGAGATTTTTTGCAAAATGAAGCATCTTCTGGTATAAGCTGCAGAAAAACAAAAATGAGTTCAAGTCTACAAATCTTTTATCTGTTCTTTGGTTTCATACCTTTTTAATTGATTCTGGAGAATAAACCAGTTGCATTAAAGCTCCAAGGAGAGGAAGTAAATGTTTTGGCAATAAAAAATCATACAAAACTTTTTCTTCAAGACATATTACAACATATCTAGAATAATTAAAATTAGTATTTTCAAAAGAACAAACTAAATATATAGAACATATAAAATTTTTAAAACATATTAGGCCACATTCAACTAAATTCAAAAGAAAATTTCAAGAGAAATTAAATACCTGCAACAACCAAATAGAGTCTCTTCTGCACATTTTGAATATTCTGGTAAAGGAACAAGAGGACTTATTTGGTAAATGGTATTTTTGATTAAACCAAATGAAATAATAAAATCAATTATATGTGAGACAAATTGTTTGTCTTCTAAGGTGAGAGTCAAATCAACATTGAAGTTAGACAATGGCTTAGATTCTGAACAAAGTTGTACTAAATAGTTGGCACATGTCAAAGCAATGTATGAAGTAATGCAAAATAATTTTTTCCCTAAACAAGTGCATCCGGAAAATATGTCCTCTGCTTCCTTTGTATAAACTTGAGCATTACTCATTAGTTCTTTTATCCTTTTCAAGTGTTCATATGCCTCTTCTTCATTGCGTTCTGCAATTTAAAAAAAATTCAAATGAATAAATCCATGAATATCTTACTCATAAATCTTTGAATTACCTTTCCAATCAAACAATATCAATGAATCCACAGCCTTAAGTAACTTTATCAATGACGGTTTAAAATTTTTCTTTTTAATTTGGTCAGATTTATACGCACCATTCATTTTCAGGACATCAAAATGCTAAAACCAAGCAAAAAATTTAGAAATTCTTGTAGGTATAAAATGCTCAATAATGCAGCCATACACCTGCCTCAAAACATTACAAAAATATTTATTTATATAAATTATACACTTTAACAAAAATATTGGGTCTCTTCAAAAAGTCACCGTAAACGATTTTCGTTCGTGAAACTAACCCGGATCCCCCTGCCGTTACTATGGCTTCTTGAGAGATCCTTTTTCTCTGGTGCTGAAAGGGGGAGTCCGGGTGTTACGTAATGCAAATTGCTTTTCCGGCGAAGAATTAAATTATCTTGGTGACCTTTTCCAACGCGATATTCGCAGCTGCCAATAGCGAGGAGATTTGATATATTTGACGTTTTTTAACAGATCGATCAATTTATAGACTTTTTTAAATTAAATATGATGACCTATCTCCTCTTAATGACCTAAACGCATTGTTCTAATTGCATCTTGGTTTTTTGCCAATGCCTTAAATTTTGGTTGTGAGGTAGCGACACCGAGTGAAAGGCAATGCTAAAAGTTTTCATTGGTCATTTTGATTTGAACTCAAATTGGTTTTTTATATAATTCATGTCTGAAAATGCAGGCTTGCAGCCAGCCGTATGCGGATCCAAACATAGTGAGAGTTTGCAGAACTACTATAGTTTGCAAAGAGCGGGATAATTAGTTGAGAAGCCTTTTTTGGACCAAAAATTCTTCGGCTTACAATCACAGAACAATTTCTTCATCACTATGTTCTCCTGAAATTCAATCAGCTCCTACATTTTTACTGCATCTATAGATTTGAATATTTCTTTTATTAGCATTTCATCATACTGGTTGATCAATACCTGCCCTAACACTAGAAGAGTCTTCCCGAAAGAGAAACATCTACTACACGCGATAAAAAATTAACACTTCATAACCTATCATTTTGAAAAGGTCCAGAATCAACAATCAAAATGTCCGGATTCGGACCGCGGTCCGTTAGTTAAAAATATACAAGGTTTTCTTTTTGATTCTAGCTTGTAGGACAACTTCGGAGCGTTTAGGCAAGAAAACAAGCGCATAAGACCGCATAAGATATACTTTTAATTCCATCATTAGGTATTTTTATAAATTGTTGCTTTTAAAATAAAAAAAGTTTTTTTATAGAATAACCAAGGTAACAACATTGGTAAACTTTTTTAAATAGCGCAAATTGATATTGATAAAAAACTTAATTGCAAATTTCGATATTACGGTATTACATAAACTGCTGCTTTAACATCTCAAGCTGCAACATTTTATTCTTAATTAAACAATAGATAACAGTCGAAAAATTTGACGAATCTACGTTATAAAACAATTGCCCATTTTTAAGCAAACTAAGCGTGATACTCTAAACTTCATAATGAAATCGCTTATTTTTGACCTTTATGTAGGCTACTAATACTGTAAATCAGTTTATTTTAATGAATTATATTACTTGTTTTTAGATTTATGTGTTGCGTTTTTTTTTTTTTTTTTTTTTGTTTATTTTTTGTTTTTCTCTTTATAAATTTCTCGGTGTGCTTTGTACCAGCTGTAATTTGTTTTGATATCTGTTGTATGTCATTGCATATTGGTGTGTACTATTTGTTTGTTTCTACTGAATGGTAGCCTAACTGAACATTAAATAATTAAAGTATTTTGAGGTGCTAGCTGACTTTGGTGACCTTGATGGTCTTTCGCTGGCATCTAGTCATAGCGACCAAATGTTGTTGTAGTGCATTTACAGTTGTTTTTTTTTGTTTTGCTTGACTTTTCATGTCTTGGTCGTTGACAAAAAAAATAAAATCCTTATCCTTTGTTATAGCTGTTTTTGAAAAATTTAAACTTAACCTATATGGTTGTCATTTACACAGTGGTGTATGCAGAAATTTATCAAGGAGGGGGGAGAGATTTGCCAACACAATTACTAAAAGTGGTCCTAACCATGGGCCGAAAACTTTTCCAAAATTTACATTTCAAAAATTAGAGTAGGGGAAGTGTGGGACCTATGGAACGATTTTTTTTTAAACGGTCGTAACTTTTATATTTTAACTAAAAATTGCTTGAAAATTGGTCTGCATGTTGTGATTAGGTTCTACCTTAACCGTTCTACCTTAACAGTACTCCTGATGTGCTCGTTTCTAATTACGTCTTTTCTCGTCCACAGCAAACCTCAACATTTTCATCTCTGCGACTTCCTTCCTTTCTACTTGTTTCTTTGTGACTGCCACTGTCTCAAGTCCATACACCATTGCTGGTCTTACCACTGAACAGTACACTTTTCCTTTTACTCTAGCTGGTAACCTCCTGTGGCAGACTATTCCCGATACTCTTCTCCTGCCTGTACTTTCTTCTTTACCTCCCTCTCACAACCACCACTTTCTTGCACCGTTGATCCTAAATACTTAAATTCCTTTACTCTTGGCACTTTTGCATCTTCCATCTTTACTGTTTCGTCATCATTTCCTCCATTTATGCAAAGATATTCGGTCTTTAAACTACTTAGTTTCATCCCTCTTCTTTCCAATGCATACTTCCAGAATTCTAATCTCCGCTCCACTTTTTCCTTGGTCTCTTCACAAATCACAATATCATCAGCAAACAGCATCGTCCATGGTGGTTCTTTCCTTACTTCATCCGTTAGCCTGTCCATTATCACTGCAAACAAGAATGGACTTAATGCCGATCCCTGGTGCAGTCCAACCTTAACCTTGAAACTTTCTGTAGTTCCTCCTGCACACCTTACCACTGTTTCGCTTCCCTCATACACATCCTGTACTAGTTGTACATACTTTTCCACTATTCCGGATTTTCTCATACAGTACCACAGCTCTTCCCGTGGAAACCTGTCGTAAGCCTTCTCTAAGTCCACGAATACACAATGTAGCTCTCTTTGACCTTCCCTGTACTTTTCCATGAACATTCTTAGAGCAAACATGGCATCGGTGGTTCCCTTTCCTGGCATAAATCCATATTGTTGTTTGCTGATCTCCACTCTATCTCTTAACCTGGCTTCAACAATTCTTTCCCATACATTCATTATGTGGCTCATTAGCTTTATTCCTCTGTAGTTTCCATAGCACTGTGCATCCCCTTTGTTTTTATAGATTGGGATAAGCACACTCCTTCTCCATTCTTCTGGCATCCGTTCACCCATTAATAGTCTGTTGAACAGTCTGGTCAAAAACTCTATTCCCATCTTTCCCATGCACTTCCAAACTTCTGGCAACTCATCTGGCCCAACTGCTTTACCTTTTTTCATCCTTCTTAGTGCGTATAATGTCTGTCGCAGCAGCAGGCAAAAACATATCCTCTGTGAAAATATCTGGGTTTAATGGATCAATCAAAGTCTTTTTGAATGAGAACACAATGTTTTCCTGACAAAAAGCCTTGGAAAAAGCTTTTCCAGCCAGTTCCGCAATAGCCTATAATATATTGTCAATGGCTGACCAGGAAATGACGTCATCCAAGCATCACAAACTCTGTTGTAAAATTGTTTAAATGGCATAAACGTAAGCATATTTGCTTAATTTTCTGAAAAAAAAATACTAATTACGAATGGTACCTTTTTAACACTATATTAACTGTTGAATTTGTAACATATCGATTAACTACGCTCATAAGCTTCATAGTGACGTCACACTACTCGCACGTTTTATCTGTATGTTCGTTTTGCTGACCATTGTAAATACAGCTTGCTTTCAAGTTAGACGCGTGTTAGAAAACATTACATGGTGTCAGAAGTTATTCGAACTAAGCAAATATGAGTCAGTTTAAAACGCCAAGAGAGGTTAATTTTAATGCAGAAAACCTTGCTGAGGAATGGCGGCGTTGGGAAAAATCTTTCAGAATATACGCGTATTATGCTGCGTCTGAATTACATACTAAACCAATAGCTACTCAGATAGCAATTTTACTGAATTGTGCAGGCGAAGAAGCCCGAGATATTTTTGATAATTTTAGCATTTCACTAGATGATGAGAATCTCACGACTGACATCGTTTCGGACCGTTATAAAGTTTTTTGTAATCCCAGGCGGCGACCTGTTTTCGACACTTATAAATTTTGGCAGCGTCAACAAGCAGTTGGCGAATTATTTGATAAATGGTTAACTGAGTTACGTTTAATAGCAAATAATTGTGATTTTGGTGCGTTCAAGGATAGACTATTGCGGGACAAAATTTTATTTGGCACCAACGACGAGACAGCACAACAGCGAATGTTAGAGGAAGAAGATCTTACTTTAGAAAAGGCAATAAATATATGTCGATCAATTGAAGTCACAAAAGCTCGCATGCAATATATGTCAAATGAAAAAATAAATTCTTCCTTAGTTCAAGAAATTAAAAAAGATCGTTACCCTAGTTTCTCGGCGTCTAATACTTCGGTTTTCAACAAACCTTGTCGATTCTGTGACCTCGTGCATTTGCCAGACAATGCCCAGCATATGGCAAAACTTGTCGAAAATGTGGAAAATATAACCATTTCGCGGTTGTTTGCAGAAGTTTTAAGTCGGATACGAGAAACATAAAAGAAATCACTTCAGAAATTCAAGCTGACTCGACGGTTTTCCAAATGTGTAGCCTTCAAAGCAAACCGACCGGCTCAAAAATGCGATCAACGCTTACGGTGCTTGATCACCATAACAACACTAGTACTTTATCTTTTAAACTGGACACCGGCGCGGAAGTGAATGTTTTGCCTTTAAGTTTATACAAACAAATGCGTTTAGCTCCTTTTTCATCTACATCTACGATATTGCGTGTTTTGGTAATGCGTTAATTAAACCATTAGGCACGGTAGAGATGATTATTTGTGATAGAACGGGTTGTAAATTTTCGTTGATTTTTTTTGTTACTGATATCATTCATACGCCAATACTCGGCGAACATGCATGTGAACTATTAAATTTAATTAAAAAAATAGAGGACATTTCGGAATCTTCAAACCTTACCTTAGACATGGTTACAAACAATTTTTTAGAAGTCTTTTCTGGCACGGGTTTATACAAAGAAAAATATAATATTACATTACGTGACATAGCCGTACCAGCCCAAAAAATTTTGGGGGGGCAATGAAGTTTTGCCCAAATTTTGTGACGTTTGCCCAAATCATGATTTTATAGTACATTTCGGATATGACAAAAAAATTGTCTGAGATTCTCAGACGAAAAACCAATTTTGTCCTGAAATCATGGTGATCTCTAAAAAAAAAAAAAAAAAAAAAAGGTCTTCACCTAAATTTGGGTTATTATTTCTTGCAGTTCCTCATCATCACCTCTCTAAATTTCCTGACTTTGCCCAAATTTTTCATATCGCTGCCCGAAAAACTATGGTTTTGCCCAAATATTTTCTTCTCACTGCCCGAAAAATCTTAATTTTGCCCAAATCTTCGAAACTTGGGGGGGCAATTGCCCCCCCTGCCCCCCCGGCAGGTACGGCTATGTTACGTGATGACGCAAAACCGGTTATACAGCAACCACGACATATTGCTTATGCGCTTCGCCCGAAATTAAAAGCAACTCTGGAACGTTTAACTAGAGATGGCATGGTTGCTGATGTGGATTGCCCAACTGAATGGGTGAGCAATCTGGTAGTGGTAGAGAAGAAAGATAAAAGTTTACGTTTGTGCTTGGATCCGAAGCCTTTAAATGCTGCAATAATGCGAGAACGTTATGCTATTCCAACTCCAGCTGATGTACAAGCGCAGCTTTGCGGCAAACGTGTTTTTCGGTCATTGACATGAAAGATGGCTATTGGCACGTTGGCCTCACGGAAAAGTCATCATTTCTCACAACATTTCATACGCCGTGGGGGAGAAAGCGATTTTTACGGATGCCTTTTGGGCTATGTTCAGCAAGTGAAGTCATGCAAAAACGCAATGAGAGCACATTTGGTGATATTAAAGGAGTACATATTATAGCTGATGATATTATAATAGCTGCAGAAGACGAGAAAGAGCATGACGCTATAATGCTTGCATTGCTTTCCAGAGCAAGAGAAAGTGGTGTTCGATTTAACCGAGAAAAGATACAATTTAAAGTGAATTCCGTAAGTTATATGGGACATTTTGTTACAAAAGAAGGATTGATGCCAGATGACCAGAAAATTGATGCAATTGTCAATATGCCTCCACCTATAGATGTCCCCTCACTTCAACGATTTTTAGGAATGGCGAAATACCTTTCTCAATATATACCAAATGAATCTTCTATCACAGCCCCTTTGCGTAAACTTCTAAAAAAAAATTCTGAATGAACTTGGAATAATGAGCATGACGAAGCTATAGCAAAGTTAAAGCTTGCCTTGATTAGTAAACCTGTGCTAGCTTTCTACGATGTTAACAAGGCAGTTACTGTTCAATGCGATGCATCGCAAGACGGACTATGGGCGTGTTTGATACAAGAGGGCAAACCTGTTGCATTTGCTTCAAGATCATTATCTCCAGCTGAAAGAAACTACGCTCAGATAGAAAAGGAATTACTATCTATTGTGTTCGCATGCGAAAAATTCCACCAGTACGTCTACGGACACCGAGCTGTGACAATTGAAAGTGATCACAGGCCCTTAGAATACATATGGAAAAAACCACTAAGCAAAACTCCTCCACGACTGCAACGTCTCATGCTTCGTCTGCAGCTTTATGACTTTAAAATCAAATATGTTCCAGGAAAGTATTTGCATCTGGCCGACACATTATCAAGAGCTTATCAAACAGATACTCATGATGCAAAAATAAATCAGGATCTTGTTCAAGTGGTTCATTCGCTTATTATAAATCTGCCTGTTACCACAACAAAATTCGATGAGATTCAACAAGCCACAAAAAACGATGAAATTTTACAAAAAGTTAAGACTTATTGTCAGACTCGTTGGCCAAGGTGTCAAAAAAATGTTTGTTTATCTGTACGACCCTATTGGAATGTGCGTGATATGTTGCATGTTATAGATGACGTAGTTTTTTATGACCAACGCATCGTTATACCAAAATCTTTACAACCGCAAACACTAAATTTAATTCACGAGTCGCATTTTGGTATTGAAAAATGTAAATCTCGAGCAAGAGAGTTGGTTTATTGGCCTAGTATGAATGCTGATATTGAGCGCATTGTCAAAAATTGTGAATTGTGTATTAAGTATCAAAACAATCAACAACGTGAACCCATGATATCGCACGCTATTTTGAATGAGCGCTTTCTTAAAGTGGGTATTGATATTATGACTTTTCAAGCCAAAGATTATCTTGTGATTGTTGATTATTATTCTAAATATCCTGAGTTACAATGTTTATCTGACAAAACAGCTTCTACTATTATTGAACAATGTAAAAGCGTTTTTGCGCGGCATGGTATACCTGTAGAAATTGTGAGTGACAATATGCCGTTTCAAAGTAATGAATTTATTGCGTTTGCCAAAGCTTGGGGCATCAAAACTACCACTTCAAGCCCGACATACAGTCAAAGTAACGGTCAAGCTGAACGCAGTGTCCAAACTCTTAAAAAGATTCTGAAAAAAGCTCACGAAGAAAACACAGATCCGTATTTAGCTCTTTTAGAATATCGTAATACTCCAGTTTCAGGCATGAAATATTCTCCGGCTCAGATGTTAATGAGCAGACGTCTAAGAACAAAAATACCTGTAGCGACATCATTGTTAACCCCCAATATTGTTGATCCGTCTGCAAAATTAATCAAAGCGCAATCTCGTCAAAAACGTTATTATGATCGCTGTGCAAATCCATTGAAACCTTTGCAGAAAGGAGATGTTGTATGTTATCGTAAGAACAAAAAATGGAATAAGTCATGTGTTGTCGATGTGCGCCCTGAACCACGCTCTTACACGATTTGTGGCGAGAAAGGTTTCCTGCGCAGAAATCGCCGTCATTTATACAAAGCAAATTTAACTTTTCCGACTTACAACAGACACTTTCAAAGTCAAGAGCTAATTTTAAACAAAACTCTGACGTAAACCAACCACAACTTGAGCCACTTTCTAATAGCCAATCTTCAGGCTCAGTTATGCATGAATCAGTCCTACATCTCGTTACGGGAGGCCCATCAAATTTCCGTCCAAATACAAAGACTACATTGTATAGTGCGCTTTAAAAAAGCTTGTTTGTTTTATTTTATTTTCAGAGTGTCATTTGATTTTTTTAGAAGGAAGATGTAACATATCGATTAACTACGCTCATAAGCTTCATAGTGACGTCACACTACTCGCACGTTTTATCTGTATGTTCGTTTTGCTGACCATTGTAAATACAGCTTGCTTTCAAGTTAGACGCGTGTTAGAAAACATTACAGAATTGGTCCCTGAGCCAAGTGTTAAACTGGTCCGAAAAATGGCCATTTTCACTTTTTTGTTCAAAACTTTTTTGCTTGTAAAAGTCTCGAGTATAAAAGTACGTGATAGCATACATTAACTGCCTGGTAACAATAACCAACACCAAACTTTAATTAGTATGCAATACAAAATTATTTATTACACATTAACCGTTCACTCTGGAATTTACTTTTTACGTCTTTGTCGGCAGCGTGGTCGAGTGGTTTAAGCGCCGGGCTCGTGACCAACACGGTCTCGGTTCAAAACCCACTCGCGCCATTCTGTTGTGTCCTTGGGAAAAAAACTTTACGGGACATTCCCCTGCTTGGTGGTCCCGGCAAACAGTTCTAAATTAAAGTCATATCTTTATTAAATTACCAGCGGACAGCAATATCTTGGTATCTCCGGAAGCAGGTGGGGGTAATTGCTTACCCTATGAATAAGCGCCTCCATCGCTTTCCTGCGAGTCAGGAGGATAAATATAGAGATAAAAATAAAAAATAAAAAATCTCAATAACCAAAACTTGACTTTTCTTTGCTAACATGTGCAACAGCTGGACGAAATTCCACAGTGCACTATATTTGGTAATTCTCGACTCCAAAACAAAGAAGTCAAAATTATTCAATATGAAGGGAGCCAGATATGGCAATGTTGAAAAGGTCCCACTGTTAAATAGGTTCCACATCTCCCCTACCTCTGAGCTCGTCACAATTCAGCCTTGTTCTAAAACACTATTACAGTCCAATTAAAAAAGTGAGGATATACTATGCTCTGCGGCAGCGATAAAACGTGTCTTCTCGGTTGTATCCGACATAATAAAACCCAAGGAGCGACCTTATCGTCAGAAAACTTTGAACGCTATGTTGGCCTATTTATTCGAGAAAACGAAAAGGTGTGTGACATCGGGTCTGGTTTTGCCTAAGTAATTATAACAATTAATTTTTTTTGTGTTGTTAAGTTTATGATTTCGCAGCATTTGGGCTGCTTTTGTAAAGTCTGTCATCGAATGAATAAAAATGGCAAAGCGTTGAATTATCGTAAACAATTAAAATTTTAAAAAGTGCTCTTTTATTGATTTTGCTTTTGTTAATACAAGCTTTTGTGAGCTATTAATTATTTCTTCAGCAGTAGCAGCATAAAAATTTGATGCAATTGATGATGTAAGCAGTAGCTTACGAAAGTTTTTGTTAATAAAAAGAGACTGAAAAAAAGGGTTTTTATTTTTGATCGAAAATTTGTAAGTGAAAATGTCTTTGTTTTACCCGACAATGTTGGGTTGAAAGTTTTTTAATTTTTTTTATATGTGACATAACTGACATTTAGAGCTCGGGTTGGACTGCGCTTATTTTTAGAAAAGAACATTGCCTATAGTATGATTTGAATATCATGTTGCGCTGCGCGCCTGCGCTTAATATTTTTTTAAACACATTGCGCTTCTTGGGCTGCGCTTAACACAATTTTTAAAAATGCATTGCATTTGTTGCACTGCGCTTAACATGATTTAAAAAGACATGGTGCTAGTTGCGCTGCGCTTCAATACTTTGAAAAACTCCTTGCGCTTTACTAATTAAGGAAAAAATGCCCTCCTTTGACAGAACGTAAGCACTTGTTCAGGTAAAGTTTAAAATTAGTTTCAAAAAGCGTCGTTACCGTTGCCAATACCGAAAAAGTAACTACTCTAATTGGTTAAAAAAGTACATTACTAGGTCTCGTGCTTTTTGGCGCCACTTTTTTGACCCCAACCTTTAGGGACTATTCTTTTGGCGTTCATACTTTGTGGCTCGCTACGATTTGGCCTCCAATCAATATCACAAAATATATGCATAAGAATACTTAAAACTCAGTAAACCCTAATCCTAACTGTTACGTGAACTGACAATGTGATGTGATTGGCTCTCAGAAATTGGTACGACAAAGTACAATTGACCCTATAGATTTAATTTACACCCCTGTCACGGGATTGCACTAGGCATATATGACCTGGAATCATATGACCTCATGTGACTTTTTGCTATATAGGCCGGAGTTGAAATTGGCAATTCACTTTGGTCGTGGGCAGTGAGCGACAAAATAATTCGTGTGTAACCAGGCTAGAAATTTGTTTGATATACCGTATGTAGCAGTGGCGTGCGGTGACCTCCGAGATTGGTCATGCAACTGGCATGCCAAAAACTGGTCATGCAATTAGGTATTTTTTGGGTAGTTAATGGATAGAACATGCAATATTATCTGGGTAGCAGAAAAAATTCTGTATGAGATTCTAAAACATATACCAATTATTTGTCCCTAAACCAGTGTTTTCCAACCGGTGTGTCGCGAGAGATTTCGGAAAAAGACTAATTAGAGCAGGGGTAACCAAAGTACGGCCCGCGGAGCTCTCTTCACTTTGAATCGATCTTGTATTTCGGTAACGAGACCATGATTTTCAGACAAAAATTGAGAAATCATGGTGTTCTCCAAAAAAAAAAAAGGTCATTACCTCAAATCAGTCTCCTGATTTTTACCTTGCATGCTAAAACCAAGATGTTCTCTAAAAAAAGGTCTTCGTCTCGGATCAGCCTCAAATTTCTTTAATTTCATCCCAACCAGCACCATTTCTTAATAAGTTAAAAAATATAAACCCCATTGCGCAAAAGTTCGCCATGCAATCCTACAAATTTGGTCATGCAACGCATGACTTGCATGCCCTGACTGCAGGTCACTGGTATGTAGAATAATTCAATTAACGTACGTTCTACAACGTTGTAAATTTGTAATAATTTTCGATGTATTTTAGACAAAGGATTATTCGAATTTAACGCCTCATTAACTTAATAAAATTAAATTGACTTTGTAATTTAAATTTTGTGATTGCTTGAAAATTAGGTGTTAAAATAGGTCTGTTCGAGTAGAGTCACTCGAAACTTTATAAGCGCTTGAAAAAATCAGTTCAGTTCAGTTCAGTTCAGTTTTCTTTTATTTCTGCTCCGCCACATGAACAAAATAACAAAATGTTGAGAAGTTTGGGTGTTGTTAAAGACGGGGTTAAAAAAAAAGAAGAAGCAACAAAACGAGTTGACGTTGTGACTTGCTAATTAGCGATGAAAAGTGTGACTTGTTGTATAATATAGAAGCAAGGTTGCTTCACCACATTATAAAATTGTCGAAAAAAATAGAAAGAGAAAAAGAAAGAAAATAAAGTATAGGACCGAGGTTATTTGCTTAATAAAATACTGCTATGGGGGCGGTGCAATGGTGGGACCATAGCAGAGTTTGGCTTGATGAATATGATCAGTCCTTAAAAATATGTAAAAGCATGAACATATTCTACCAGCCCAACAGGCAAACAAACCCACCGAAAGAAATCCTGTTGCGGATCAAAAGATCATTTCTCGAACAAAAACCTCAGTAAGAAAAATACAAAAACAAAAACATTACATCCTTGGTAAAAAAACAAACAAAAAGAACACAAAAGTAATATAAAAAAACATACTAAAAAAAAATTCTACAAAAACCGATGCAAAGTAGTAACAATAAATAGTAAAATAAAATTTATGCAATAGCTAAAAAAATTGTTCAGGTAGAAACAAGAGTGATCCTGCAAAACTTTCCTTGAGTCTTTTCTTGACCGTTGTAGAGTTGAAGATTTTCAAATTGTTCAGTTGTTTTCCTGAAACACACGAAAAGGAAGACCAGCTAAAGATATTAAATGATAACTTACGTAAGAGTTTATAAGTTCGATTGTTGTTCAAGGAAGAATGCTTTAGATTTTTTAACAAATGTACTCAAGGATTTACATAGTTTTATTTTTCAGGTAATTCATTCCAAATTTCTGGGCCAATGTATCTTATTGATTGTTTTGTTACTGTGTTTTTGCATGATATAGGTATGATTTGAGAGTTACTTCTAGTAATTACAGTGGACGTTTTTCTTTGAAATAAATTGTTAAATACTGACGGTAATTGCTTGTGGAATGATTTGTACATGCAAATTGAAATATTTATTTATAGAGTTGTTGTATATTAAGAATATTATTTTTTGTTATTTCTTTGTTGCGTTTTTTTGTGGGATTAGTACAGATTATCATATTAATAAACTTGTTGCAGATTTTTTGTAATTTATTGAGTAACACAGAGTGTCCATAGCACCAAGTTGTAATGCAATACCTTATATGACTCAGAATTAGTGAATGAAAAAGTGTAAGTAGAGTTTCTTGAGTTAGAAAAGGCTTTACTCTCATTACTGAGTATAGTGATGATTTTAGTTTGCTGATTAGCATTGCCATGTGATCTTCCCATGTTAGGCGTTCATTGAATATAACACCTAACAACCTGACTGAAGTGACTCTTTCAATTTGTTTTTTCTAATAGTTAAAACTGATTCTTTGACAATGTTTTTGTGGTACGAGAGCTAAATAAAATGTATTTTGTTTTTTTGACATTAAGGGAAAGCTTATTTGCTATTAGCCAGTTGTCAATGTTTTCGAGTTCTTTATTTCCTTTTTGAAATAATAAATTATTGTTTTTTGCACTAAGGATGATCGTTGTATCATCGGCAAAAGACAGGTTGTTGCTATATTTGAGACATTTTGAGAAGTCATTAATGTAAATTATAAACAAGAGTGGACCGAGTATTGAGCCTTGAGGTACCGAGGAAGAAATAGGTTCTATATTTGAAATACTTGAATTATAATCAACTTGTTGGGTTCTTCCAAATAAATAACTTTTAAACCAATCATGAACAGTGCCTCTCACACCATAATGATACAATTTATTTAGTAATATTTCATGATTAATAGTGTCAAAAGCTTTAGACAGGTCAAGAAAAATTCCAAGGCTATTCATTTTTTCTTCAAATGATTTTGCTATTTGATCAGTTAGCAGGGAATTACATTAACGCCAAATTGAACTATACCCTTAAAATTAGGCTTGCAAAAACTGCCTTCGGGGTTCAAAGATTCTTTCAAAAAATATATAAATAGTTGTGTTAAACCCATCTACAAAAACGGCTGAACTATTCTAAGTAAAAAACGTAATCAACTTTTTTCACAATGGATATTTATTTGTTTTGGACTAGCATAAAGCAAGAGGTGTATATATAACCCTTTCACAAAGTTTTGGAAATGTGAAAACGAGAAGGGTCTATTGTTATTTTCCCACTTTCGGTGCCATAAAAGTTGGTGCCTAAAAATTTTTTCGCAAGAAAAAAGTCACCAAAACGCTGGGGCCAACAGAATCATTTCGTACATTACTGCCTACTTCTTTATGGAAGCGAAGGCTAATAATTAGTAAACAGCAAACGACAAAATTTATAAAATTTTTTGTTTCCTTTTTAAAATTCGCTTTTTAATACATGACTGAAATTCAAACGTCAACAACAGAATAAAGATAATTTTCATCTTTGTTGGCTCTTTAACAAACAGAAAAATAAAATTAAACAATAGGCAATGTTGTAGGATTCTAAAATAAAATTTAAGTGAGTTTTTTGAAGAACAAAAATTATCAATACCTTCGTTTGCACAATTTTCTTCATTAAAGGCTAAATTATATAGTTTAGGTTTATAGAGGCCTGTCTCAAAATTTTGTTTGGCATTTATGGAGCAGGGCCTGTTTAAAGATAACCGAGAGTTTTCTGAAACAAAACTAATCTATCTAGGTAAAGACCAAAAAAGTCTTCACTAACGAAAAGCAAATTAAAGTAGTTTTTATGCTAGTGAAGATCTTTTTCTTTACTTGGTTTTCCGGCTCCTATTTTATTTTGTCCCCCAAATCGTCGAGCAGCCTGGGGATGGGCTTAAGTATATAACTAAGTCACTAAAATTTATAGCCAATGTTATGAGAGGGTTTACAGCAACAAATTAGGCCTTCATTGCATAGCCATACGAAGTGGGGGCAATCGCCAACGGTGTGACAAACATGATACGGAAAATTGTCAAAAAATTTCTGGAAAAATCGATTTGCCCTAAAATGATTGGGTCTAGTACGGCTATGCATTAATGCAAGCCATGCTACGGCAGAGTTTTTTTGAAATGTTTTTTTAGATCTTATAGATCCAATGTCTAATTCAGGTTTCCAGAATTCATATAATCTTTAATGGTTATTGCAGCATGGACACAGGACAGATTTACGCAGTTTCAGAGGTTATAATTTAACCCGCGTGAAATCCTAACAAAGGGTCAATACATGATGAAATTAATAGTCGACGAAGAAATCTTGCTTTATTACCAAAGACAAAGAACGAGACGCGTTTTAATTGCCCGCTGCAAGACATAAGAAAGCGTTCAAATTTATTGAAGTTTAAATGAAAAGTCTGGACATAAAGTGTCATGCCTAATTTAAACAAGGCATTTTGTGTCGGGATCACTGTTAGCAACACTTACAGTACAAGAAAATTGTGAAAAAGATAAGCGTAAGCTAATCGCTACCAAAATATCAAATACCGAAAGAATAACTTGCAATGATTGTTTAAAAGTTTCCTCATAATTTCTGATGTAGCGCCCTTTTTACCAATTAGCAGCGATTAAGTTTATTTTAAATTAGCAGTGATGCAACTCTTTCGAATAAAAATCAATTACAGGCAAAAAAACCACGGCAATTTAACAGAAAATAACTCTTTTGGTAAGACAAAAACGCAAAGTAATGAAATGTTATAAAAAATGGCCATAATTATAAGCGGACAGACGTAGGAGACGAGGAGTGCAGACTACTAAAAACTGTAAAATGTTTTTGAACATTTTTCTGCTTCCTACGGCTACGGTCATAATTTAAATATTAGCATTAAAAGCAACTTTAACATGTTGATATAGCCACAAACTATTGCGCAGCTTGGGTTTTAAAATATCGGATATTAGAAAGCAGATTAGACATTCTTCAAAAAATTGCATGATAAAAATTTTCTTTAATAACTCCTAGTACGCTTTCGGTCTTTAAGAAGCTGCTATTGAAATATAAGCTGCATTTAAATTACATTTCACAAATTACAATCGGTTTGGCACAAAAAAATTTTTAATTGAAAAATAAGGAGAACACTTGTAGCCTTTGATGTCATTTAACCAAACACAATTTGAAAGCAAAGGTCAATTATTTATGTGGAGAAAAAATTTTTTTAATTTTAAAAGACAGATGGGATAATGCGAAGTTAAATTAAGAATAAAGTGCCCCATTTTGGATTACACTGGTGCAATTTAAAAACATTGTTTGGCGAGTCGAGTCTGGCCCAAGAGCCCTTGTTTTCCCACATCTTTCCGAAACCCAAATTAAACTTTTTTAGGATAGTTAAAAAAAAGCGGAAAATTTAATATACACTATATAGTATATATATACATTTTAAATCATAAATAAAGATCTTTAAAATGTAGGCTGCAAAGCAACACGACTTCAGACATTCGATATTTTAAAATCGTCATTCGGGACGCAAAGTCGTACTGTAAATATTTTTTCCAACAAAACCTAACAACTTAGTAAAAATCCAATGCCTTAAATTCAGCATAGCAACGTACAAAACTAAATTTAAAACCATCAAAACCTCTTTAAGATACTGCACAAAAGCCCAAGCGAATAAAACGACAAGAAGCTAAACAGTGGCGAAAAGTTTGAAACAGTTACGTGGTCGCGAACAAGTAAAGCAATCCCTTGAGAAAACCAAACACCTCGTTGCCGCCGAGTTTCGATTCCCCGTAGAAACGATCAACGAATGTGATGGGAACCTGAACAACGATTTCATGGCATTTCATTAAAACTTTGTCCAACTTTACGACCGTGTTGAAACTTATTTTATTCGTAAGGTTCAAGCACCACAATTTCAAACAGTAAAAAAACCTTTACTTTCATTTGAATGAGGACGCAATCTGTAGTCAATGGAAGCAAGCAAAATATATGAAAGACGGGCGAATTATAGTCAGATGTTGTAAGCCAAACTTTCACGGTAAAAGAAAAACTTGAAGACTTCGTATCTACGGGAAAACTACAAAAGTCAAAATCTAGCAGTAAACAACTTAACCCGACATGTCCCGGAAACGCGGATAGCCGAGAAAGGTGAGGAAATGGCCAAAACTTACGTAGAGAAAACCAAAATAGGCAAAAAAGCAAAAATTTGCGTAGAGAAAACGGCCGCTAATATTTACGTAGACTATCTCACCTCCGCGATAGACATGTTGAATTGTCGAGCTCGGACCATCATTTCCATTTGGAAAACATAACCCTTCGACACGCATGATTGAACAAGTTTTTCAAGGACATCCTTCCGGTAAAGTCGAAAGCTTCCGGTCAGATCTGACACACCGGGACGAAGAAGAATTTGAGTGATGTAATTGGCAGTACGACTGTAACAGTGTTAAGATCTTAAGCGCTCAGAGTTCAAATGAGTCTTTTTCCATTGGACATTGTAATTTATGGGCAATGTTGATTTTAAAAATATATTCCAGGATAAATCGTAGAACAAAATAGTTTTTTTTAGTTACTAGATTTTCAATTTTACACAAATCATGGGTCTAAAACGACACCTAGCGTATAACACGCGCAAACGTTCGGCGAACGAAATTCAAGAAACAAGCTTATGCCAGGTCGACAAATGTATACAAGCTTTTAATTTTTCAAGCAATTTTATTTCCATCGATATAACTTACCTGATGAATTTCCGCTTCCAATCCCATCCGTAAACTCCACCATTTCCGATATAACGAGTCCCCGTTACAATGTCATAGTCTCCTTCTTTTTGCACGCTTTACAGATAAAAAACAACAAAAATTACAAAACGAAAAACTAAAGGAATGATGCAAAATCTAAGTTTAACCAGTCAAGGTCTTATAAAAAATCTCAACGAGCTTTTCAAGAAAACTAAATCACCCATAGACTACTAATGGCAGGTGTACGTGAAAATTGAACGAGGTTTATTCAAAGTTTGATTGTTTTGACGGTTGCGACAGCGGCCAGCGAAAATAAAGAGGCGATGTAGCGTAATGTCAGTGTGCTCACACTCTACGCTAGAAAGTCAAAGTAGGATTCAGACACGGACTGACGTTGCAGGCTGGCATTGACTTCAATCAGTTTCTTATTTACTAAGCGATTACTAGAACGTAAAGACAATATTAAAGTTTTTATGCGTTCGGCAAGAAGACAACGATGAGACCAAACTATCGCCAAGTCAGCTGCCACATTAACCAAAAACAAAAAGAAGACAACGATGAAGACAACGATGAGACCAAACTATCACCAAGTCAGCTGCCACATTAACCAAAAACAAGAAGACAACGATGAGACCAAACTATTACCAAATCAGCTGCCACATTAACCAAAAACAAAAAGAAGACAACGATGAGACAACGATGAGACCAAACTATCACCAAGTCAGCTGCCACATTAACCAAAAACAAAAAGACAACGATGAGACCAAACTATTACCAAGTCAGCTGCCACATTAACCAAAAACAAAAAGAAGACAACGATGAGACCAAACTATCACCAAGTCAGCTGCCACATTAACCAAAAACAAAAAGACAACGATGAGACCAAACTATTACCAAGTCAGCTGCCACATTAACCAAAAACAAAAAGAAGACAACGATGAGACCAAACTATCACCAAGTCAGCTGCCACATTAACCAAAAACAAAAAGAAGACAACGATGAGACCAAACTATCACCAAGTCAGCTGCCACATTAACCAAAAACAAAAAGAAGACAACGATGAGACCAAACTATTACCAAGTCAGCTGCCACATTAACCAAAAACAAAAAGAAGACAACGATGAGACAACGATGAGACCAAACTATCACCAAGTCAGCTGCCACATTAACCAAAAACAAAAAGGAGACAACAATGAGACCAAACTACTACCAAGTCAGCTGCCACATTAACCAAAAACAAAAAGAGGACAACGATGAGACCAAACTATCACCAAGTCAGCTGCCACATTAACCAGAAACAAAAAAAACAGAAAAGTAACAGCTAAATTAAATAAAATACAAATTGCTTGACAAAATGGTTATATTGTTAAAATATAAGTACTATTGCAACATAAGCATAACATTTTTTTTTATGAAACACTGAATAAAAAATAAAATTAGCACTCACTCGATGAATTGCGGAATAAACTTCGGCTGAAAAAAATACAAAAACAAAAAATCGAAACAGAAAATCCAATAGCAAGGTAGTAGAAACACAACTAACATGATGAGATAGATCGGCATCCATAATCACCACGAAATTTCCAGTCGCATTTTTTACGCCATGAATATACGCGGTTCCTAAACCCAATTTCTTCTCTCGCGGTCGTAAAACCTTAACGCATAACAAATAATTATGAGTAAATTAAACGTAGGAAAAAAATGCTGCTTTGATTAGCGCCTTACAAACAAGTGAAAGACTTATACCTTAGTCAAACTGAAAATAAACAGAACTTACTATTTTACTATCGCCATAAATCTTTTGCAGTTCTTCAGCCACAGAAAGCGTTCCATCGGGACTGCCATCATCAATGATTATGACTTCAAAATCGACATTGCTGTTTTCAAAAATACAGCGGCTCGTTTAACAAGTTATATTAAGCAGTCTTAAAACAATCGAATTTTTTTAGCATTATTCAAGAGTATTTTGATAATTTTGTTCACAGTTGAATTGCACTACTACAAATTTCTAACAACGAAAAATTCGGCAATTGCAAGTCAATTCCAGCAGTTATTTATTAGATATACTTGACGAGTGTTTATCAGCTGATGATTGCTAAGAAATTTTTTAAATCCGAAATTTATTTTACTCTAGTCCAAAAAATCTATTTTCAGTTTTAATCGGAAAAATTTGTAAACGTTAGAAGCATTAAAAAAAACTTTGCAGTTGACGGTGGTGATGACGCAATGGAAACAAGAAAACTAAACCGAGATGGAACAAAAAACGAGGGAAACAAAAATTGTTTTGATTTTTTTGTTAGCGGTCCGTTTATAGTTGTACATATTTTTAACTTTATGAGCAATTATGCAAGCTACATAAGCAATCGTGAGTGACCATGCAAGCTGACAAAAAAGTTTGTAATCTTTGAGGTTCTTAAGCTGATAAAAAACATATTAAAAACTTACCGAGATGAAAATAAATTTTACGTTAGAACTCGTTTTTCTAAAACTGGAAAAGAAAAAGACACAAACCTCTCCGTGAAGTACTTGACCAGAAGCCAGACAATGATTGGAAGGTTTTCGCGCTCGTTGTAAGTAGGCAGCAAAACAGAGTATTTATTTCTAGTCATTTTACAACTTAAAATTCTCTAGAAAATGCAGGCAACATTACAAACCCAAGTAGTACGTGCAGTGCAATTGAAACTTAAAGCTACAGAACAAACTACAACCAAACAACGAGTAAAACTAGTGTGAAAAAAGTCTTAACAAACAATTAAACAAAAAAGTCGTAGTGCGTTTAGGTGTAAAAACTGTATGAATTGCGCGAAAAAGCAAATAAGGGTGAGCCAAAGCAAAAAGAACGATTAATATCCTAAATTAGAGAATCTTGCAAATCTTTATTCACAACTTTTGATTTGTCTGAGCTAGAAAATGTTTGGAGCGAAATTATCTCTAAAAAAACCAAGTTTGTAGACGTGGGCCGACAAGCTGTGAAAGCGAGTCATAAAAAAATATTGTTTTTTCAAGTGATTGCTCGCTGCATTGATGACCGGAGGCGCTTTAACGTTGAAAATACTTCTACAGATTTCTCTTGATAAGAAAAAGTATTATTCTTGATAAAAAAAAGCACCGAATAAACTTAATTTTGTCAATCTCAAAACAGTAAAAACTAAAACGAACAAACGTCCCAGCACAACGTTTATACGTTCAGTTAACATGGTAGGAAGCGAAAACGGGAATTTTGAACGTTTATATGAAAGAAAAAATGCTAAATATAAGAACAATTTTAATAAAAATCACACCGTTGACAAGTGATTGCTCAAACTACAGAAAAAGTAGTTGACATGAAACCTTATCTGGTGTCTAGCAAAAAATACAATAATCTTAGGGCAAATGAAACAATTGGTATAATAATCACGTTGCTTATTTTGAAAACAGTTTAAAAACACAAATTCAATGATGGCAATAACCCATAATTTCTAAACATTTTATTTTTTTCCTCTAAAAAACTGTAAAAAGAAAAAATATTGATTGCAAAATTTGCAATTTTTTTAAAAGTTAATACATTAATAGTAGACGAATTTAAACTGCCAACAAACAAACTAACTCGTAGTTAAATTGAAGGCGGAATGCAAACAAATGATTAAAAAGGAAAGTATGAAATATAAAAAAATTTTTATTGCTGGTATTTAAAGTCTATATCTGTTACAGTTGTTTCAGTTTAAAGAACTAAAATATGATTGCAGTGTTAAAAATTAACCGAACATAAAAAGCAAATGTTATTTAAAGATTACTCTTCAGGTTTAGTCTTTTTCAGCTTCTTCGGATTTCTGGACCTACTTTTGGCTTTACACAAAGGGCATATAGGAGCATTTCTGTGTATATATTGGTGGCATGATGCACAGAGCTAAAAAAGAAAAAAATATTAAGGGCACAAGTTGGAGACACAACCTATTTATAATAAAACTTATTTACTTTCATTGGTGGTGGATGTGATGAGCTTCCATTGTCAGTTGGAGGAAGAAGTATTTTTTCCTGAGGTTCATTAATGAAGAAAGATTCAGAAACACAAGATTTGAGTTTTTCTGAAGTGGTAACATTCATTTCTTTTTCTCCAAGAGACCTATAGAAAAAAGAAAGAAAATCTCATGTTTCTTCATTAAGATGTTAAGAAATTTTACTTTTGGGAAAAAACTAGATAAAACCCAATGAAATAGAATGCGTAGTTTTTTTCTTGTTACTTTTACTTTTACCACAAAATAACCACCCATTCGATTCTACTTAAACAGAGCAACTGATCCACATTAAAAAACAAAAAGAGTTTACAACATAGAAAGCAAACATACTTGCCACTATGCTGACTCTCACTTTTTATTACTACAGCATGCAAATAGAATATAAAAAAAAGCAATCTTCATTTAAGTTAAATTAGAATTTAAAAAACAAAAAATTTTTATAAAAATGGATAAGTATTTTGGCAGTGCAATACAGAAACACAAATTAACATTCAATTTAGTTAAAAAAGCAACAATTTATACATTTGCAGAACTCATAAAGCAAACATGAACACTTTAATAATAAAGCTTTTTTGGAATATCTAAAAAAAATATTACTCATTAGCTATATCAACATCTTCTACATCTAAATCTTCAGACTTAGCCAAACCAACTTCTAATCGAAGAGAGTCCAGTTCTGTTTTTAATTGTTTAAATTGATTAAAATGTTTTTTAATCTCATGTAACATGTTGTTTCGATCCTGGGTACTTTGTTTAATTAAGCTTTCCATCTAAAAAATCATTCATAAAGATGATATAATATAAGCTTAATTAAGTTGGCTGTCAACAAATTTTAGTAAAAATTCTTATTAAAATAGTACACGAAAATTTTGTAATAAATCTTAAGATCAGTACATTTAAATTTGATTTAAGCAATGCTTTCTCTAATATAAAAGTTCTATGAAAACAACAGAAAAACTTAATTCCAAATCTAAGATTAAGATTCTTATGCAAAAAAAAACACTAAAACCACTTACACAGTTAATATCTGTGTGAATTAAACGTAATTCTTCAACATGAGCCATCTTTTCCTGTAACAATAAACCCACTTCTTTTTTATATTTTTCAAGAGCATGTTTTTCTTCTTCAGCTTCTTGCAATGCATCTTTTATGTGAAGTTTCAATTTTTCTATTTGCACAGTCTTTTGCCTGGAAAAAAATTTACATTTTCAGTTGGAGGAAGAAGTATTTTTTTATTTATATACATTACAACTTACAAGATATTTTTTGAAACTTTCAAAGTTAAAAATTGAAACCAACTATTGGCATTGTAATTTGGTAATTTTGTTTATTCATAAGTAAAGCAAGAAGTCTATGTTCTATATCACAATTAAGTTATACAGAAACCTTGTTTACTTTAGCCATATATTATAATTTTGATTTGAACTAACATGAATAAAGCATTAACTTAAAATGCATGTCAAATATGTCTAGCTACTTTTGCTTTTATGCATCAAATTAAAATTTCTGTAGTTTTTGCTAATAAAAATCAAATCTATCAATTAAACTTTAGAAAATCATATTGAATTTTCTGTGTTTAGCTTTGAAAATGAGACAGATTATAAATAGTCAATGTTGAACAAAAAAAATACTAGGCCTAAATATACTAATAGTTAATCAATAACCTGACAACTGGATAAATGTTTTTTTCACAATTATGCAATATAGTTGTCTAACCACAGTTTCGGTTTTATTACCATTAAAATAATAAATTAGCTAGTCTCAAAATATTTGAACAGCATCCTAGATTTCTCACCGAACATCTTTTAATTTTTCAAGCTTACTGTAACATTCTTCTGGTGTTGGACTGGAATTCATTGAATTTGACTGATGAGTGATGATTAAAAAAACACAGTTTTATTGACTAAAAAAATTAATTATTTTATTAATTTTAGTCATGCCAACATTTAACAAATTTTATCAATAGTAATTAATCATTTTGTCATGTTGAAGCATTGCTGTACCAGTCAATCAACACAGTCAAGAGTGCCAGAGGTTTCTTTGCTGGGGGTACAAAATTTTTTAAAATGTACCTTATTTTTCAAAAAGACACCATTTACAAAATTTATCACTTTCAATCAGTATCCAAAATCTCTACTTTCATCTCTAAAACGTAGTGATCTCTAAACAAAAAAGGTCATTGCTTTCAATTGAGTCCATGATCCCTACTTTCATTTTTAATTTAAGGTGCAGACAAAAGGCAGCAAAGAAAATTTGAAGAGGGTCAAAAAGGCAAGGAAAAAATTATCTTTTTTTTTAATTTTCAGAGATGTTGATCACAATAATCTTAAAATCCGATTTTTCTCTATGAGTTTGTTTCCTTACCTCTGGTGCATGTCCATTTTAATCAATCTTTGAAATGGACATGCACATGCACATCACATCAAGCACAAGTTTTTTGCTTTCGTATAATACTGTATCTATTTCATATTGCACTTTCTTTATTCAGCTCACATGACTAATCTTTTGCTTTAACTTTTTGCCTAGAAAGTTGTTTATGACTAGGGTTAACATACATCCCGATTTTGGCAGGGCAGACCTGATTTTTAGGGCTTTGTTCCAGCCATTTTGGCAGAAATCCCAACAAAAATCCAAGACAAATTCCAAGTACAGGCCTCTTTTTTTTATTTTTTCAGAGATCACCAGTTTTTAAAGACAAAAATTCTGAAATTTGAGATTGATTCAAAATGAAGACCTTTTTTTAGAGAGCACTACTTTTTAGAAACAAATTTTTTATGTTAATGAGTCCTGGTTTGCTCTTTTAAAAATATGGTATGCCAATTTATGCTGTTTCTGTTTTGTCACACAACAAGCAGAGGTGATCGGATCCACATAAAGTAAGATCCAGATCCAGTCCAGGTCTGCAAGAAACAGAATTGGGTTTGTACCAGATCCGTATTGCTTTAATATTATGAGATCCGGATCTGCTCCAAGTTTAGAAAAATCTCAAACTAAATACTGCAATAACATGCTACTGTGCAATTTTCATGCAGTCTCAATTATTGGCAAGCAGCTGCTTTTTGCATGGCTCAATAAAAAGGCAACACCAGAAGATTACCCAAAATCAATTGTCATCTTATAAAACAAGAAATTAACAGAAAAACATGACCAAGCTTGCATACAAAAAAATCACTGATATTTTTTAAATTAAATCTTACACATGTTAACTAAAAAAAAAAGAAATCTTAATTGTCACATCAAAACCATCAACTACCTCTTATAATTGCTAACCAGGCAGTGGTAAAACCTATACATATAGCAATACAAACTTTACTATGAAATAAACTGCATCAAAAGAAATGATAAAGAAATGAAAGTAATTAAATATTACTACAGAAAATTTATGCAAAAAAATTTTTTGTAATATAAATTTAATTTGCTTGATTTTATTTCGTACAAGCTGGCAGTACATCTGACAATTACATGAGTAATTTTTATGGTATTTACTTATAAAATCCTAGTTTAATTCAAACCTCAAACGGCATTTCTTGATTGCTTTACAAAAGTCACAAATTTAATTAGAAAATCATATTCTCTAACAATATCAAAAACTGCAAAAAAATTATGAGTCAAATCTGTCCTTTGTACAACAATATTGTTACTTGCCGAAAAGCCAATCAAATTAATCAAAATACAAACATACATGAGCTAGCCTCAAGCATTTGTAATAATTGATAAATATTGAGCTAGTCAAACATACTTAATAAATGCTAATATCTTGTCTTGATTAATCATAAACTTTAGTATCTCCATTTTAGCTTAATTTAAGTTTGTTTTTTTATACCAATACCTAAAATAGAAAGCTTTGCAAATTGTGTTTTCCAAGAACGATTAAAATAGATTTTGAACAGAGATTATGTTGAGCATATTTGCCTTCAATAAAATGCTTTATTTGTTCAGTCACATTGCCGACAAACTTTTGGTTTGTAGCAACCATACTGGCACAGAAAAATAGAAAATAACAAAATTTTAATGTAAAAACAATTTTAATACTGGCATTTCAGTACATAGCAATATAAATAGCAATACATATTTGAAACTACATTGACAAGAGTTTGATTTTTGTTGTATTACCAATAACGTTTTCATCAATTGAATTTATTAATTAATTTTATATAACAAAAAACTTTTTTATCAATTAATGTTGTGCATATAATAACGCATTTCATTTAGTTGTTGCCTCCTTATTCACAATCTTTATTTCTATTTGCACTGAGTAATTTGGAGTTGATTATGAGTAGAAATAAAAATAAATAAATTAATGAAAGTTAATTACTATTTTTTTTTATGATTTTTTAAAATAAGTAACTACAACAACAAATAGAAAGTTATAAAAATATCTAGTGGAAACGGCAAATTTTACAAGTTGGTATCAAGCAAAATGAGGTTGCAAGCAAACACTTCAAAAATTTTTTAACCTTACTTCAGTTTACCAGACCACAAACTTTAAAATTTCCATCAAAACAACAATTGCAAATTTATTAAACCACAACAAAACAAAAGTACATATTTATTCAAAAACGATAATTGGTCTATCTTTCGAGACAATGCATTTGTAACTTTCATGAATCAGCAAATACAGAAGATCCTAAATTGAAATATGAAAACTATTGTATTTTGCCATGTGAAAAACAAAACTGAAGACTAATCGCTAAATTATAAGGACCCGTTTCCACTACGAGCATTGGCTGGAGATTCTTTTTTTGTCTATTGATTTTTTTACTTCTCTTAGTGCTTAATTCTACAATTTACACATTTCTTTTTGTGAACTACAAATCAGCTACTACTGTCACATTATATTGGAAATCAAAAGCGGGGTGTTTATATTTCGTATCACTACTCACTTGACAAACAAAAATGTGGATCGTATGATTCATATTTCGTATAATTTGACAAACAAACGCTCCGGATCCGCAAGCTTGGTAAAACATTAAATCCGGATCCGCTCCGTGATTAAATACCAAATTATTATTTATCAGGACCTACATAAATAAATCAAAAATTAAAATCAAAACTCGAGCCGGAACCGTTAAAAATAGAGTTTCGGTTCAGGGTCGGAAAATTTATTTTTTACAGGTTCAGCTTCGGTTCAGGTTCAGCGGATTTTATTTTTATGGGTTTGATTCAGCTTCAGTTTCAAAAAATTGTAATTTTTCAGGTTCAATTCTGATTTGAGTTTAAAGAATAATAACGGTTAATGCGAGTTTACGGATCCGGTTCGGGTAAGGTTCAACGCCCTGATTTATGCTACTTCTTTTGTCTTGTCCTATGAGCAAGGTTACCATATTTTCGAGATAGAGAATCCGACACTCGTGAAAAGCATTTGAAATCAAGTGAAGGTAAACAAAAAAAAAATAAGGATTTTTGTTTTATTATTAATATTAGATGTGTTCTAATTCAACAAATTATGGAATAGCTAATTAGACAGTTTGCTTAACTAAAAACAGCACAAAGATGCTCAATTAAAAAAATTTTTTTTCCTAAACTACATGCTTTTCATTTAAATTGAAAGGGAAACTTAATTTTATTACCATCGATTAATTTCAGTTGTCCTATTCAAATAATTTTTGTTATAGAATTGCATTGAAGCGGTCGGCAACGTGGTCAAGTGGTTAAATTATTGGCCTTATGATCAACATGGTCTCGGTTCAAAACCCTCTCGCGCCATTCTGTTGTGTTCTTAGGAAAAACACTTTACGGTACTTTCCCCCGCTTGGTGGTCTTGGCAAGCGGTTCTAAATTACAGTCATATCTCTATTAAATTACTAGCGGACAGCAATGTCTTGGCATCTCCAGAAGCAGGTCGGGGTAATTGTTTATCCTATGTATTAGCGCCTCCGTCGCTTTTCTGCGAGTCAGGAGGAAAAATATAGAGATAAAAAAAGATCTTTTTTTAATAGTAATTTTGTAGGCAAGTGTAAATTTTGTGAAATAGATTCAAAAATTTTTCTGACCGAAGCAAAAAACTTTAACCCACCGCTAATTGTGCAGACCTAATTTTAAAAGATGGACTGAATACAGAAAGAAACAGAAGTTAACATTTTGGAAATTTCATTTTTTTATTTATGTTTTCTAAAAAATTTGACCCGCAAACACAGTATAGAATTTTATCAAATTCGACTCAAAACACGACTGAGCTTTCTTCTGGTAGGTTATTACATCAAGTAGTGTTTTATTACAAGATGTTGAAAACTCCACTAGTATTCAGTTGTTGATATAACTGGTAATGTTGTGTTTTTGAGTATTGTCAACTTGCGCTTGTAATTTTGTGCATGAATGTTCCGCCGATAAGCCAAGTTTAAAGAAAATTGTTTATCATCTAATCTTTTTTGCTGTGAATTAATTGATAGTCAGTTTACAAAACAAGGATGAACGTAGATAGTTATTTAAAAAAAACTAAGTAGGTTATTTACCAATAAACATTCAAATTATTGAAAGAAATTAAGCCGTTAAAAGATATCAGGGATAGTCAACAAACTATCCAATCTGGGTTTCAAAGCTAATTTAAAGTTTCAACTGATTGAGCTTTAAGCACTGCTTAAAAAATTATTAGGAAGATCATTGTTTAATTTTTATAAAAAGATCTAAATCTGTAACTTTTTTGTAAATCTTGATGAAAAGGTTTTACCTTTTATTTTTTCATTTCAACCACTTACCATTTCCTGGGCAACATTATTGGAATAAAATTCTACCACATGGCAAAGCAAACGAATGGTTTTTACAATTCTTTATGTTTACATACAAAAGTAAGCAATTTATTGTTGAAACTGAATGTATCACAGAGTGTAATTCTGTAAAATGGCATTGAAAGGCTAAATCTTTTTACTGTAAAATATAAGCTTGTTGTACTGTACAATATATAAAATTTGTTTTTGAAACAACAACAACAACAACAACAAGAAAAGCTACTTACAAAACAGTCAATATTAATTGTTTTTTCTTACAGTACTTCATTTTTAAAACAAATTAGTCCTAATTGCCGCTTACATGCATGCACTCGCTGAAAAATTTTTAATAACTTTAAATTTGTGTATTTAGAGTTTGACAGTTGCACAAGTAATGCTCTTTTTTGTCACCGTCTGAACGCTTGATATATGCAATCTGAAGATATGATATATGTGTATGCAGTGATAGCTTTAATAGCGTGCAAACGGTGCGGCCGCACGAAACCCCCCCTAAAATAAATGAAAAAGTGCAACGCCCTACGCCCCTACGCAAGATATTGCTCTATTTTTTCATAGTGGCACCAGGACGTTGATGACATCTCAAAAAGAAAAAAAAAAATTGAATCGGTGGTTGCAGCTTGCTCGGCTTCTGCTCTTTATGTTGTTAATTGTGCTCTGCTTCCTATGGTGTTTGCTGCGTGAAAGTTTCTGCGACAGCGTTTCAATGGGTGATTTGTGCAAGTTCGCCATATACAGTTACGTGGATGTACCACTCAATGGCCCCCCCCTAAAGTAAAAACCTTTTTTTTAGAGATCACTTTATTTTGAGACACTATGTGGCTCTCCAAATCAAACGACAACTTTTTAAAGAGATTACAATGCTTGGATCACTCAATAGTGGCCCCCCTAAATTGAAGATTTTTAGTGATCGCTTTGTTTTCATACACTAAAATGGTTCCAGCCACCTTTTTTTAGTACGCTAAATAGTGGCCCCCCTTTGTATGTATGTGCAGTATGTATGTTTTTTATTTCTCAGCTACAACAGCACAAATCAAAGCACAAAAACAGACTAATAGGTGAGAAAAAGGAAGCAGTAAAAAACAATATACGTTATAGGACATGCAAACAATGCATTGTACCGATATAACAAACGTCTGAGCCCACTTGAGAAGATAGTCCACTTGAAGAGAATTTTTCTTATAGCCTTCAGGTGTCTCTTTCAAGCATATATCTATAATCGAAACGCATTTTGTGATAGTCAAAGTGACAAAGATTTTTCTAATCATCACTGTCTAGGTGGACAAACTACGGCCCGCCAAGTATTTAATGTTATGTCTAGGAATGCAGATTTTTTTTCTTCACCTACCAATCAAAGTAAATGTGTGTGTTGCGACAATCAAAGTAAAAACTTTTTGCCTTCGAGTAAGTTTGAGGTGCGAATTCACGTTGTAAATACTAGCGCAGCTTTTAAACAAATCTAACTTCTGAACGTGGCTATCAAACTAAAAAGTTTGCCTACCCCTGATCTAGCAAGAGAGTTTCAAGATTACCTGCTTTCCGAGAGTTTTTACAATTTTAAAAAGTGACTAGCAAGAGATCAGAACTTGAATCATATTGTTTTTGAACAACAGTTTTCAAACTGGGTCTTGTTGCCCTTTTCAAAATCAACCCCTTAAACTGTGTGAAACGTTAAGGTTAATATTCATCCGGCAATTAGTATAGGTAGCAATAATTTAGGAGCCTTTTTTAAATTAATTGTTGCGGTTTAAATATGTACTACTTGGCATAATCCGATCCGATACTATAGAGGGACCATTCGGCCGAATTCGCCAAATTAGTGGAGCCAATTACTACATTTCGATGAGGCAATTGTTCGAGAGCGATAGAAAATTACCAACATTGTCATTGGTAAAATATTCTCGCATTTCCATCAGTCGTATTGATCAAGTTCCCATATCAACAAAAAATGTTGAAAATGAAGTTATTGCAAAAGCGGAATCACTCTATAGAGACCTGCAATTTAATATTTTGCCAACAGACAATGATGTGGTAGTGATATGTTATGTTACTGGCTACTGCTGTAAATTTTTGGTCTCCAGAAATAAATGCGCAGAATGCGAAGATGCCAACATCGCTGGTATTAGTGAAGCAACGGCTGACATTCCCAACGGTGCCAATCAATTCATCAAAGATATAGATTCCGAAGGGTTATGGAAACCCAAATCCGAGGTGTTTGATTTTGGGTGTCTCTGCTGTAAAATTTTTGCAGAACTTTCTGAGGGGGAATGCGGCATAATTTTTTAAGTTACCAAGAAAACCAACGAGCGATTTTTAAAGAACTTGTGACTTTTGCATTTTAAGAAGGTGCAGTCCTTGGTCTCTAACTCCTATGTGTGCAAAAGAACACAAAATCCTTGAAGGAATTGCACATGGTTTTTTTAATTGTATGTGCAAAAAATTTGATACGAGAATTACCGGCACTGAAGCGAATAAAGTGTCTGCAAAAATTTGTAAAGTTGTTGAAAAAACAATTTATAGTTGAGTTTTAATTTTTTAGCTTTTAAATTTTAAAATGATTTTGCTTATTGTTTGTGTGTAAGAAACATTGCTTACTGTTGCTTTTTGTTTTAATTTAATTGAACTCGTTTTTATGTTTTTGCGATTAAATGCATTTTTCATAAATTAATACAGCTTTATTTCTTTTTACATTTCTTTAACACTAGATTATTTGTTTGATCTTACGTTATTTTATGGTCTAAAAAAGCGGTTGACAATTTTGACTTACAAAGCTGCACAATAACTAAGCGTACTCAAAATATTAATATTCATAACAAGATTTGCCTTTTTGAGAATTGCCATTATGACAGCTAGCATTGTAATTATTACACAAAAAATATACACAAAGTAAACTTTTCTACTATACTCGTATGCTAATGCAATGACGCGCCGTAAAGAGTTACAAAACGACATCGCAGACATTCACTTGGCCCAACTGTTGGTGTATGCACTAATCCGGTTTTCAGTCCAGATACTACTATTTAGAAGTCCATGGTTTGGGCTTCTGATCTTGTCTTGTCTGAACACTTAAAGAAGTTATTTAAGCTATATGTGCGCAAAACGATTAGTCGTTTTATTGGTTTTACGGATAATCTCTGATTAGGAAAAGCTAAGTGTACTTTGTCTGTATCATGTGATCAGTGGCAAATGTATAAATGTGATGATTAGGCTCATTTTACTTAGGCTTATTAATAAAAATATAAATATTTTTCTATATTTGGAAAAAGACAAAATCCACATGAATGTTTAGAGCAAAGTTACCAAAAATTTTTTTCCTTCTACTTTCTATCGAAATAAACCTACTCTCTCTAACTATGTACAATATTTACATTAAGCAAAATTTAAAACAAGATGAAAATTTAATTTATTTTAAATTCCGATTCTTTTACATTTTACAGAGAAAATAACTTGTTTGGCAAGGGGATCAGTAAACTGTTACAGAAATAGTTTTATCTTTACGGCGATTAATTTTAAATTGAGTTTAACATTGCCTGTAATTATATCAAACGCGGTAGATACAGTTTACAAAGTTATAATTTATAGTAATATTTAAAAATAGAAAGCATCGCATCAGCACTGAATTCAAATGGAAGGCAAACACCCGAAAAATTACATTTTGCAAAAGCAGTATTGGAATCATTGCTCAATCTAAAATGCAGAAAGGCAACAGAAAACCCTCTTTTTCAAATTTTCTGATCCTCCAGTTTCACCCCACTCCGGAGCTCGTTCATGCCGATCCCGATAACTTTGTATCCGGTTTGAATGTTTTCCAATCTCAACCCAATCGTTGTACCTGTCACTGCAAAACAACATCATTTTTTATTTCGCAACATTTTGTGGGCTGCATAATGCAAGCGTTCTAATGGAAGGACCCTTCATTCAGGGCCCTTCACAATAAGTCGTAAAAAAATTGACAAAGGTAAAAAAGTTAATCTTTTGAATTTGATTTTTTTCATATATATCATCAGATACGGATTGTTCTGTAACCATTGGGGCCAGCCACACAAAGGATATGGTAGTGTATTAACAGGTGGATCACAAGATGAACCGATACTAACCCTGGACTCCGAACTGATGCATTTTTAATCGAGTTCAACTTACAAAAAAATTATCAAGTCCGCATTAAAATTTTTTGTTTTTAATTTTTTGAGTTTAATTTTAAATTTAAAAATAGATTTTTGCGAAAAATAGCTAGACCGTGAAACCGAAGTGAAATGCAACTGCCGTGATGAAGACGTCCAAATGAAATCTATTAATAGTAAAACAGCTATGACTAACAATTATTGTCATTATTAACAACAAAACTGCTCAATAATAAACTTCAATTAGATTGATTTTTTCGAGTTCTGTTTCAGAAATTTTTATTTTTCGAATTCAATTTCGAGTTCGGCAAAAAAGTGAGTTCTTCGAGTTCGAGTTCCAGTTCGCAGTCCTGTACCAACTACCATAGAAAAGTGCGTGACCTACATGTCTTTTTGAGAACTCCAGCGATAATTGTGACGTTTTAGGGCTATAAATAGAATACAGTGAAGAGAGAAAAAGTCTTTGTTCTTTTAAAACAATTTTCCTAAATTTTTAATGGCCCACATAAGTTATGTGACATAACGCCTTATTTTGGATTAAATTTTTATTTTTTTATTGACCTTGTCAATAAAACGGTTAGCCAGTGATGGCTATAATGTATAATTGAGTTCAAAGTAATTGGCTTAACATTATAATTTTGGATGTTGGTAATTGTCCTTGCAATTAAATTGAAATCGTAAATTAATTTAACCGTGATCATCAACATAATATGCTCATTTATCCCTTATACTGTATTAAGCGTTGTTGTTTGTCAAAGCGATTGCTCATCTTTTGACCAAAGCAAAATTAAATAAAATAAGTAAACTAATAGATTAGACTTGCCTTTCATTTTATTATTAAACTAATGTTTTGTCAGCTTATTTAACGCTTTGAAGAAACAATTTAAATGCTTCGATTATGTATCTACGCTTCTGCCTAGCAATAATATTTTTGAAGCAGCTTCTTTCAAACGGTAATGAAATGATCAAAATTTCTGTACTTTTATTAGGTGTTTTCTTAATTCATCAACTTGAAAATCTTGTTCCCGAGCTTTGTTTCTGTTTAAGTGAAGTTTTTGCTACGTAGCGAGAGGTGAGCGGCACTTTGCCAGATTTAACTGACGCGACTTCTACGAAGTCATCAATAGCGATAACTGTTAATTCATTGTTCGTATGGGCGATTGTGATTACTTGGTAACTAGTCTGCAGAATAGCTCAATCAGTGGGTTAACATTTGACTTGCGAGCCGAGTTCTATGCTTGTTCTATTCAAGTGACTTACGCTGAGCCCTCAGAAATAGCGCTTTACGACGAATTCCTAAAATCAATGGTGCTTACTTACATACAGTGTCCATTCCGCTTCTGCAAAAAAAGCATTTAGGTCTATTTCAATACAAGAAAATAAGTGATTACATATCGGCATACCATATTACACCAATGGAACGGTTTCAAAGTAAATAACCAATTGCTTGTGCACCCTAAACAGAAATTTTTTATTTAAATATTTAATGGTCGTCAAAGTTGATTATTGATAACCCTATAAATATTTTCCATTGGCTCTTTTCTTAGAAATAAAGATTTATCTACATGTACATTTAACACTAATGTAAAAAAAAAGACAATGATTTAGTGGGTTTTGTTTTTCCGCATAATAGCAACTCCCTTATTTAGAAGCTAAGTGTTTTTTGTTGGTTGTTTTAAATGAAAATTGTTATATTCTATTTTTTTTTGGGGGTTGTATTGAAGCTTATTGACAAAAAAGAAGATGAACGCATTGAAAAAATATTTTTTTAATTTTTTTCATATTTTTTCCATATTTTTTTAATACTCTAAGCCAGGAGCGTCCAACCTTTTTTGACCCGAGGGCCATTTTGGCTCATCAAAAATATTGGCAGGCCAAACAAATAAAACACCCCAATTTTTGTCCCAAAATCGTAATAATCTCTAAAAAAAAAGTCTTCAATTAGAATTATTTCCTAATTTTTTGAATTTCATCCCTTGTTTTCTAAAAAAAAGATCTTAACTACAAATCAATCTCGGATTTCATGATTATCTTTGAAAACTAGCGATCTCGGAAAAAACAAGATAAAAGGAAGTCTGCAGATGGAACCTGTCTTTGATTTCTGGCTGGATTTCTGCCAAAATGAGGAGACAGAGCTCTTCGAAAAATATTGCGCGGGATACGGGTTGGACGCCCCTGCTCTAAGTGATTACCGAGTTACCGACAATACCCAATAAAATTTAGTGATGAAAAAAGCTTCTTCGTTTGCTCCTTGCATCGAAACAAATTAGTTTAGGCTATACAAAAATTTATTAGAACTTCAAACCCTGCTTGAGCTCAAATTATAAAAAGCAAAAGTTTTTAAACTATTTAAAGCTAACTCAGCCAACATTTAAAGCAAAACCCTTGTGCAAACTTTATACACGTATGAATAGGGTAATTGCTTGCCCTATGACTTAGCGCCTTCGTCGCTTTCTTACGAGTCAGGAGAATAAAGAAAGATATAAAAATAAACAAATAGATAAATAAATAGTATGATCAATAAACACACTAACACTGTAAGATACAACAATCTGCTTGGTGATTGATACGACTTCTTAATACTACTGTATATAATTTAAAACTCATCTCAAGCTAAAAGGTTGTACACTCAAAGAACCCGCAAAACTTTAAATTTTCAGAACTGATAGCTCGTTGTTAGTTTTATTTATAATAAAAGTACAAAGCAAAATGGAGCAAGCACAATGCAGCTGCATAATTAATATTGCTCATAAGCCTAGCTGGGTACATACAGCACGTTCCCCTTTTCTTATAACAAATCAAGGTTGCTCAGTACGTTGTTTAATCAACGGACTCAGTAAAGATTTGCTCTTTTTTACATTTCAACACTAACATTACCGTTGACTATCTTGAAAAAATGAGATAGTAGAAGTGCTGATAAATGCAAGCGTAAAAGAAAATGTTTTTGCTGATAAGAAGGACACAAATGCGTTTTTGCGCGATATTAAAAATTTGGCCATCCTCCTCAAATGCACTCAACTTGGAAACTTTTTAATTAAATTGATGTGTAACATATAACTTAAATAATATGATATTCAAATTAAACACAATAAATCAGAATGACAAAACAAGTTAAATGAATTTTTTGGATCCGCATTTCAATCTTTTAACAAAAAAACTGTACTTACTTTATAGGAACCCACTCTTCCTTCGAGATTCCTCTTATATCTTTGAAGAGTTTATTTTTTTCGGGATAAATATCCTTGAGAGAGCATAAACGATGTCCCAGATCCTCGCAATAGTGCTTGGAGCTGGTCCACGTCCCCCCGTAGCGAAAATAGTCACGAATGCCAGAATCTGATTCACAACCAGATATACAGTAAACCTGCTTAAGATCCTTCCGCAAAGTTTTTTTTTTAATTTCAAAGCTCAAAAAAAATTTCTTGCAAGTTTTTTTTAATTTTTTTAAAAAGGAGTTACAATTTTCAAATTAAATACTACCAAATGCCAGCGGTGAAAGACGTTTGCTCCCACAGAATCATCGCCATTTTCAATTTCTAACAAAAACTGTTGCCAACTTGCTAATTTGTTAACTTCATCATGAAATTGGTCTAATTTTAAGAAGCGCATTTGTTAATTAAGTAAAACCGTAAAATACAATTAAATTTTCACTTGGCCTTAAAAATTCACTTCAAAAAGAAAATAACTGATGAGTGATGAGGGTGAGTATATAAAGCGATTTCCATTATGCTGCTGATTTTAACAAAAACTTTTTATAAGTAACATTAGCAACATTATGCGAAAAAATAAAAAGAATTTCAAAAATAATTATAGGCTCAGATTTGATTGTACGAAAGAGCTGTAAATCAGGCTGCGCTTTTTGAGTAGGGTTCGGACTAAAATTCTTTAATAATTCCGGCTTGAATTCGGCTCCTTGGCCGTATGATGTGTATAATTTAATATGGCAGCATGTCAACAAATTAAAAAATGATAAAATCTAAAATAAAAAAAAAATGATAAGTTGTGAATTGTTTTATTGTCTTCAGGGCTTTTTCCAATTTAATTCGCTTTTGTAATTTAACATTAGAGCCCAATTTAGTTTCCAAAAAGTTTTTGGTTTCTTTCGGTTTTAGACCTGTTTATTCAATGTAATGCATAGATCTGCTGAAAACTAAGAGTTGTCTCGACACATTCTTAGACCTGCTACTTATTCTTTTTGTTTGTGTTAATTTTTTTTGACAGTAGTTTTAACGAACTTGTCAATGATTTTTTTCCATCGAAAAAAGGAGTATAAGCAGCACCCTATACAAAGAACTCGATGACTAATTATTTTTGAGATTATAAACCTTATTGAAATTAAAGACCATCCGCTTACTCATGAATGTGTTAGCAGAGCTGGGTCCAGATAAAACGAATAATGTTTGATTAGTTAGCCAGTGGTGCAGCGCAATATCGGACAATAAGCCGTTTTTAAGGTGTACGCTTAAATTAAATGTACGTACGTATCTTACGCTTAAATTAAATGTACGTACAATATTGTGGTAATTTCAAACCAAAACTAAGATAAACGTATTTTTGTTTCATGTTTGTCTTTTTTGGTTTTATTTTGAATTTACTACAATATTATATGTTTTAGTTTAAGCGCACACCTTAAAAAAGGCTCACCGTCTGCCACTGATTGAGCGTGCTGGCATAAGGCAGCCCATTAAACGTAATGTTATTTATTGACTTTTAAATTAAATACGAAAATCTTACCTCTATACAGACTCATCAGCTTTACAACAATATCGCTTTGGTTTTTTTTTGTTTCCTTCATAAACGTAGAAACGTTCTTCCAATATTCGTCGTGTTCTAAAAAAATATCGCAGTTTTAATAATAATTACCCTAGTTTTTGAACCAGCAAATTAGTTCATTTTAAGAAAAGCGATTTTCTTTTTTTTGAAATTAGGTAACCTATTGCGAATTTTTGACTTATTCTTTAGAAAGTAATGCAGATTAAGCAAGTGAAACTCGTGAATGTATGCGGGCAACATCGGTGAAGTTTTTGCCTAAATTTTTCGCGGACTGCATTCTGGTTGGTTAACAATGTGATGACTGTGATTTTTTTTATCTTTTCTTGGATTTTAATAAAAAAATTAAAACGTTTCTCTCCCTAGAATTTCAAATGTGCGCTTTTTTAGTTTTAAGTTATAATTATAATGAAGACCAAAAAAGTCTTTAACAAATCACAGCCCCGAAAGGAGTTATGTTAATCTTTTTTTTAAATTTTTTGTTAAAAACAAAGTGAAAATCAAAAAAATAAAATTAAAAAAAAGATTAACAACCAATCAGTAATTAAACTTTGCATGTCGTTTTTGTAGATGAAACCCATTCCTATACCTCATCATTATTTCGATTTCGAATTGAACATCTACTAAAAAATTCTTCAAAGGCTTGGCGGGCCGCGAGTTTGACATGCTTGATGTAGAAGTTTGTTTGCAGCTTGGTCGAGAAATGCGCGGAACGCTGTTTTCTGTTCAACTTCCAGTTTCCTTCAGTCTATGTTGTTGTTTCTTTAGAAAAGTTAGGCTACTTTACGTTTTCTTCTTTTGTTTTTCAATTGCTAAGTCGCGGCTCGTATAAAGTCGCTGTTTACTGTTCACGGCTCGTCGACTCACGTACTTCATAAACTTTTCGATTGCAGAGTGAATTAATATTCGTACCGCAAGAGCGCCACCCCCGCCTTTCGGATGCAAAGTTAATTTAATGCAGGGTTCCTTTGACTTTAATAAATATTTTGACTTTTGGTTTAAGGCAGGGATGTCAAACCTTTTTCCAATTTGGGCCAAATTTCATATCGAGCCAAAGTCGCTAGGCCGGAAAAAGCTATTCACGGAAAATCTTGCTCCGATTTCTGAATTTTCGTCCCAAAATTCCGGTGTTCTCTACAAAAAGAAGAAAAAAGGTCTTCTCTTAGAATCTCGTTCTTATTTATCGATTTCCGCCCCAATTGTCTTTCAGCGCAATTTCGCGGAACTCTTCTTCGTAACCTTCATTATAGCCAGAAAACTGGAAATCGTCGCTGCGCCGAAGGTTGGATATCCCTGGTTTAAGGAAAAATCTTTTTTTCCCTTCAATCGACTTTAAAACACAAAAAGAGTATTTAAGTCGTTTAAGCTTAAATTAATATTTGGATCTTCGCATGAAAAGATTGAAAAGTACTAGTCTAAGCAAAATGCCACTATCGTTTTTTTGCAAGTCAGAACAGTAAATAACAGATATAATATTAATGAAATAATAACAGATAAAATACAATTGTTTCAATAGTAATAGTTTTACTGACCTTCTGCCAACTCAGCTAGTGTATAGTTTGCTTTTTCAAAATCTTCTTTTTGTTTTGAAAATCCATGGTCCATTTGCAAGACCTATAATTATTGCCAGAGCAATCATCAAAACCAAATAAATAATCCATAATTTCAATTTTCACTCACCAAAACCAAGGCCGCTATGCCCAATGCCAGGGACAGCAATAAGAAAAGTAAAGCAGAAAGTGTTAACCAAGCTTTGTTTTCGTCAGACAATTTTCCGTCTGTGAAAAATTATTAGCAATAAGCCAAAATCAAAAACGCCAAAATTGTTAGTCAACCTTAAATTTTGAATATTTCTAAATAATGTAAATGCATTTACATTTTGATGTAACATGTTTGACCTTTCAATAACGCAATTTTATACTTTATTGTTTATGAAAATTGCAAACTTAATTATAATCATTCGTAATTCAGGTAACATAATAAAATTTAATTGTGCGTACCAAAAAGGAAAATCTCAAGTGTATTGAATTTCTATCATATCAGACATTTTTTAGCGACAGTATCGTATCGCAAATCGTCAAAGTATCATATAAAGTTAAAGTTAAAATTTATTTTAAAGCTATTTTCAGAGTGAGAAATAAAAATTTTGTATTTAACGTTCAAATTTTACCTGAAGTAGTTGGCACTATTGTTTCACCTGATGGTCTTTCTGGCATAATATGTCGCTGAAAACGTAGCAAAGAAAAAGTAAATGATTTAAAAATTTATTTTGATTGAACAACCCGAATACACTAACTTTACGGAATTTATCTAATAATCATATAAAAAGCAATTTAAGCAATTAAAAATTTAGGAATTTTTTCTGCTAAACCGGGATTTATGGTAAGCCTACGTAATATATCAAATAATCTAAAAAACTTACTATTTCAACTTTTTTCTGGTCGGTACTCATCAGAAAAGGGCCCGATGACGGTTAAATCAGAGCGGTTATAATTAATTAAATTTTATCAGACCACAAAAGTTAATTCAACATTAATCCACTAGCTCGCAACAGTCAACCTCTCCCTTTCAGCTCGCCAGAAAACAATCGAAAATCTAATTTAAAAATTCGAAGATTCTATTTGAATGGGGTTTTAATTAAACTTTCAAATAGATAGTTATCTCTTAAATTTCACCGTTGTTTTTATATAATCCTTTGTTTATATTTAACAAGAAACTAATATAAATTAACAAAATAAAGCAATTGATTCTACGAACAATTTCAACAAATTTTAACTATGATCTTTTTTTATATTTCTATGATGAAAAAGTAGCATACCATATTTCCGAAGGGATCTTTTGTAGAAAGCTCCCACAAAAAAACACTCCCTCCATCGGTTACCATGAGAACGTGGCGGGGTTGTTTTTCTCAAATCTCACATTTTTGCATTAGTGGCGGGGGCTTTCTACAAAAGATCCTTCCGAAGTGGTAAACAGGAACGTTCTTTAAAAGAAAAAGATTCGTCTTTAAAAAGCAGTGTTCTCTGAAATAAGTCTTCACTTTGAATCTTTCTCGGGTTTTTTGATTTTGGCCCCTAAAAAGTAGTTTTCTCTAAAAAAAAAACTTCATTTAAAATTGGAAATATCGGGACATACTGGTTAACCAGGCGGGACGCCGGGAAAAGGCCCTAAAATTTGGAATCGTTCCCGGCTAAACCGGGACGTGTGGTAAGGCTACGTAAAAGCAGCTGTCATCAAAACGCGAGCAAGAGAAATTAAATACAATACAATTTTTTAAACACCATCTCTTTATTGAAATAAATCACACCTTTTTATGAAGTTATATTTTTTACAACTTATAAATATTTTGAGAATCTGAGGAATTATGTTCTATTCAACATTGATCAAAGACTTTTAAAATTGCAAGTAATTAAAGTTTATCAATATTTTTGCAATGGTTTGTTTTTACTATGAGCGTTATCGGAAGTATTTTTTGTTTGGTTTGTTAATTTTTTACTTCGTTTAGCGATTAGGCGCGGAAAGAAATAAAAAAAATCAATAAAACAAACAAAAAATACTTCCGCCAACGCTCGTAGTGGAACGAACCTTAAAGCCTCGTTTCTACTGCGAGCGTAGAGTGGAGTATTCTTTGTTTCTTCGATTGATTTTTTTGCTTTGCTTTGTGCTTAAGCGCGGAAAGAAGTAAAAAAATCAATAAAAGAAACAAAGAATGCTCTATTCCGCGCTCGTAGTAGAAACGGGTCTTAACTCTCAAAACATTCGGTGTATGCTTGCGAAATATTTTTTCATTGCTGAATGGGCCCATAGATCACATAACTTTTTAACACATAAATGAATATACGAGAGAAAAATTAGGGTCGTCCATTCTTTTTATGACAAGGGATTTTTAAAAATGTTAGCTGGCAAATTGTGAACATAATAAAAAAGAAAGTAATTTTTAAAAAGTCCAAGTAAATAACAGATCATGGGTAAATTTTACGAAAATTTTTTTGTTTTCATTTTACATTAAGAACTTTTCACCTTCACGTCAAACGACGACGAAGAACTTTTCACCTTCAAATTCAATGAAAATAAAAAAGAGGTCTTCACTACCCCAACAAGGTTTCTTGTTTATCAAATTAAACAGCCCGGATTTAGTTTAGGTCACTTTGCAAAAGATTCCGCTGGCCACTCAATACCTTTACGTGGGCCGTGGTTTGGACACCCTTGTATCAAGTGTTTCAATAAGGCTAAAGTTATGTTGGTGACAGCAGATATTTTTTTCGAGATTACGTCTCTCACATTCACGTGTGGTAGTATATTATAACGTACAAATTAATCATTTTTAGTTACAATAAACCTAAAATAATACCATTGATCATAAAATTTTATTATCCAAATTATGGCATTGTGGAATTCGTGGTGTAGCGCATAATTGGTTTTGTAGCTATCTTAGTAACAGAAAACAATTAGTTGAAATAAATAATATCTGCTCCAATACTAAGTTAATAAAATATGGTGTCCCTCAGGGTTCAATTTTAGGTCCTTTACTATTCTCAATTTATGTAAATGATTTAAATAATTGCTTGACCTTAGGAAAATGCATCATGTACGCAGACGACACTAACATATTTTTAAAAAGTAGTTGCTATGAAACCTTATATGAAGCTGCAAACAAGGAGTTAGTGGGTTCTAGCAAATCGACTATTTCTAAACACCGACAAAACACATTATGTGATCTTTCGCACACCCAAAACAAAGCCTCCATCAAAAAAACTGACAATTTCAATCAGAAATAAATTTATTTCTCAGCAACCAAAAACGAAATTTTTGGGAATAATATTTCATGAACATTTAAGTTGGAAATTGCATATGGACTTTGTTCTACGAAAAATCTGCGTAAGTTATGGTACTATCAAAAAAATTTCTAAACACTTTGATAAAAAAACTTTGCTTGTATTGTACAACTCCTTGATAATCAGTCATATAAGATATTGCATTACAACTTGGCATATTGGTAATAAAACCACAGCCTCAAAAATTCAACGAATCGCTAATAAATTTATACGATTGACATTTGGATTACATCACAGAGCTAACGTTAGAGAGCTACGACTGACATCTTGCGAAACAACAACATAATGACAATTGATCAAATAACCGAATTAGAAATAACTTGTTTTATGTACAAATATATAAAAGGCATGTTACCACCATGCTTTGATCATTTTTTTCAAAATAACCTGGTAAGCGACAATTTTACCAAATGTACAAGAAGCCGGTCCAAATTCTATCCCTCATTTTGTAGATTAAATATAACTAAACAATCTTTAAGATACAGAGGTCCTCTTGCTTGGAATAAAGTCCCATCAAGCATTAAACAGATAAAATCATATAGTAAATTTCAAACAGAATTTCAAAAGCACCTTATAGCAACGTAATTTTTAATGGTAATAGACTTTACAAATTTTAAAACATCTGCTGCTGGTTTTTATTATTACAGGTAACCCCACCTATTTGGACAAAGAAATTGAAGGTGATAAAAGCCCGATGCGACTTCAAAGGCAACATCCAGATCATTACGGCCCGTCCAATTCGATGAAAATTCACATAATTTACTTCTTTTGCACCTACTCTTGTTTGCTATTTGTATGTTTTATTTTACGTATATAAATTTTTTGTCCAGCCATATGCTTTTGAAATGGTCCTTTTGACCCGTGGCAGGATTTCTTTTGGTGGGTTTCTTTGCCTGCCTGACCCTTTTTGGTCCTGACCCTTTTGGTCTTTGAGTTTGTTGTTTCTCCCACCCATGATTATACAACATTCTCTTAATATGGCTCGGATGTGTGTATTATTTATCTTCTTTTCGCTTTCCTTTTCTTATTAACAGCACATCGCTTTGTTCAAAGGTACGGCGACCATGCACAACGCCAGTTGTTAGTACAACGTACTTCGTTTAGTCGCTGCTTCCTTATTCACAATCTTTATTTCTACATGCACTATGACTAATTTCAAGTTGATTGTGAGTAAAAATGAAAATAAATAAATAAATAAAAATATAAATTTTTGCCCTATATCTTTCGAGGTCATTTCTTCAACAAAATTGCTGTGACAGGCAATGTGTCAGACAAATATTTTAAAGCCAGAATTTGACTTGTTTTGCAAAGCTTTTAGTGTAGTTTTTCAGTTTTTTTAATCTGTTTTTCAAAGCTGAATTGATTGCTTTACCCACACATTGCGTATTGAGAAAATTTTTTTCAATTTGCCGCACCGAAAAACCTACTATTACAAGGGCTTTTGATATTTTGGTTTTGAAAAAAATCAGAAAAAACGAATTGAAAATTTAGTATAAAATCCAAGGAGCAAAACATGTAAAATCGGCCGGGAAAAAATGCACTTAAACTTGATTCCCTAACTTTAAACAAATTTTTAAAGTAAGCAAGTTGAAAATAACAGTTACTACATCGTCATGATTAGAACAGTGATCATCAAATCCTGTACGAAATCGCATTCACCACAACGCTTGACGCAACAATATAATCACAGTGATGTAGCAAATTAGCGAAATAAAATTGAAATTTATCAGTAATACCTCTGTTTGACTGTATAAAAAATTTTAATTATTTTATTGAGAAATTATTTTTACTTATTTTTTAACAAATTCAATTTACAATTAATTTGACAAGACACATGCAAACTTTTTGGTTTCTATCTATTGAATAAATTAATTATTCATATCTTAATTTTTTATATAATTCATATCCAACAAAATAGAACCTACTGTGCAAGTTTCAGTTTGAATCTAACTGATTAAGTATCCAGTTGACGATGATTTATATAAAAGAAAAAATTTGTTACAAAATGAATGATTTTATTTCCATTGGCTTTGAGCGGGTTGTTTATTAGTCATTATCTAGTTTATATTTGGGCATTTTAAAGGTTACATAAATGCTCGGAAATTTTATGTAACTTATATCAAAAAGCACTAAACAGTATGCTACGCTTTGTGATGAGCAATTGCTGAATCGGTCGCTGCAGACCTCTTCATCATACTCGCAGGAAGTGAAAAATGAAATACTAAGTGCGCATGATCGTTAACAGATTGATTATGAAGTCACCACGAGAGATTTTGCGATGCTAACCTCAAATTATTTCTGAATCATTTGAATGCATTAAAAACCAAGTTAAATTTATAAAAAGCATAAAGAAACATTTAACATGTGTTTTATATCATTTTTAAGTGTTTTACACATCATTAAGTTTAGTAAAAATTTTCTATATGCCTATGATATATTTTTTATGCTATTCCAATTTAAGTTTCGTTTGCTGTATTTATGTATGTCGCTCACATTTCTTGCACATTACAAATATGCAATCGGTTGGTGTCAACAACACATTTATTTTTGAGAAGAATAAACTTCTTTAACAGTATTCTTATAAGAGTTGATTATAGTATTAACACCAAACAATTGTAAAAGGGTGTTTCAAAAAATTTGACATCATTTGACATGTAAATATTACAGAAACTACAAAGTCGAATCAAATGAAATTCAACAGGTTTAAAGTTGACCGAAACTAGATTTATTCCTGTAAATTTAAATAAGAAATTCAATGGCATGTGGATTCCATAAAAGGTTTTACAAATGTTCAATATGCGCACCGCCTGTAACGCGGCACACGTGAAATCAATACTCTGGCTCTCCTAAACATGCCGCAGCATGTTTTGGGTAACAATCTCCAGTTTAACTTTCGTGCAAGACAGGTAGTTTAAAAAGAAGCACCACCGCACTGAAGACTGTTACCCAAGACAGGCTGCAGCATGTTTAGGACGAGCCAGAGTATTGACTTCGCGTGTGCCGTGTCACAGGCGGTGTGCATATTGAACATTTGTAAAACCTTTCATGAAATTCAGGTGCTTTGAATTTCTTGTTCAAATTTACAGGAATAAATCTTGTTTTGGTCAACATTAAACCTGTTGAATTTCATTTGATTTTACTATGTATTAGGTTGAGGAATATGTTCGTGGCTTTTTTATATTTTCTTTTATTTTATAATGATTTTTTACTACTTGGAAAAATGCATATATTCATTCGATAGAACTTTTTTTACTGTAAAAAACTGTGCTGATCCTCTTTTTGAGTATTTTAAGATTTTATTATTTGTGAGGCTTACATATGGAATATCCAGGGGGTAAAAAGCCACATTTTCGACACCTGCTATTTTTCGCTTTTCATCGAGGCCAGAAAGCTGCTGAAGCAGCCCGGGACATTTGCATGGTATACGGGGAAGGTGTCATAGGCGAATCTACGGCAAGAAAATGGTTTGCGAAGTTCAAAAATGGCAATTTTAACATCGACGACACGCCCCGCAGCGGAAGACCTTCTGAATTTGACGAAGACCATCTCAAAGCACTTTTGAAGGAGGAAAGTCGCCAAACAAGTTGTGAATTGGCCGAAAAAATGAACGGCGATCAAAAAACGGTTCTCAATCATCTTCATTCAATGGGATTTGCCGAAAAATTGGAAGTCTGGGTGCCTCATGAGCTTAGCGAAAACAACAAAGAAAATTGCCTTCAAATTGCTTCTCAACATCTCGCCCGCCATCGCGGTCACAAACAGCGACACGTGGTCACAAACAGCGCTTTTTGTACCGAATCGTCACGGGAGATGAGAAATGGTACCTATATATAAATATGAAGCAAAGAAAGGAATGGGTGACTCCTGGAGATACGCCAAAGCCGAGAGTTAAGCCTGACCTCCATCCAAGGAAGACCATGATCTGCGTCTAGTGGGACTGGGAGGGCATGATGCACTGGAAAATGTTCGAAAGGAATGCCACGGTCAACAAGGAGCTCTACATAGCCCAGCTACATCGCGTGAATGACGCTATTCGACTGAAAAGACCCCATCGACAAGGTCAAACCATACTTCTTCACGACAACTCCAGGCCTCATGTTGCACAAGTCGTCAAAGCCGCACTCCAAGAGCTCGAATGGGAGGTTCTTCAGCATCCGCTGTATTCTCCGGACCTTGCACCCATGGATTATTATCTTTTCCGCTCTTTGTCGAACGATATGAGGGGCGTTATCTTCGACAATGAAGAGGACCTTAAAAACCGGCTCAACAAATTCTTCGGTACCAGGCCCGGGGATTTTTGGCGGAACGGCATCGACGAATTGGTCGAGAGGGGGAGGAGGTCGTAAACAGCAACGGAGAATACATAATTTATTAATTTATAGCCATAACTTTTCATTTTTGTTTAAATAAAAATCTTTGATAAAAACGCTACGAACATATTCCTCAACCTAATAGTTTCTGTAATATTTACATGTCAAATGATGTCAAATTTTTTGATACACCCTTTATGTTTAAATAAAACTGTAAAATGACCAATGGTGTTGACGAAATCATTAACTCTTTCGATTTTGGTAGCCTTTAAAAATATTGTTTTCTTTAAAATTTTTTTAGCCAACTCTTGTTAAAAGAAAGTTTTGGTAATGGCAAACTGCAAGAAAACGTGTTTATAAAGGAATGCAAAACATACTGGTTGAATGAAATGATAATTGTCCTGTAATTAAAACAAAAAACCAATTGATAATAAATTTTACCGTGCAAATTTTGTTATCTAATAAATATTGACCAATAGCCAAATCTGAAATAGGTGTATTTTGAATGTATTTACGTGGACGTTTAGGCAGGTCTTTTTGAGGTTTAACTTGATTTCCAATTATCTTGGAACATGCTGCCGAATTCGTTATTCAAGCGTTTGGAATGTTCTGTCTACATACCCACTGTCACAGTGGCACGATTATTTATATACAACATTGTTTTGCTGATGAGTAGATAATTCGAGGAAAAATTCGCAAAAAATTTCGATATTTCTGGTTTTTAATTTTAGCTACAGGACGATCATCATTTTATGTGGCAACACTTGAAGCCACCTGCGTCTTGACAGTGTCTTGAACGACGCCTTGCGCATTGTCACGGGGTTCCACTCCAACGGACCACTCCAAAGTTTGTGAGCAAAAGTTAACAAATCGTCAATCGTCTTCTCCTTAAATTTGAGACGTTAATAAAGAAAAAGCAATTTCGATTTTTTTGTTACATTTTGGTTCTTTAGACCCAGTGATGGTTTTAATAGAGTGCGAACGGTGCAACCGCACCGAGCCCCCCTAAAATACATCAAAAAGTGGCCCCTCTTATACAAGAAATTGCTCTATTTTTTTTGTAGCAGCACCAAGGCGTCGATGGCATGTCAAAAAGAAAAGAAAAAATTTTTTCAAAAAAAACGGCTTCCTAGGCTCCTGACCTCTTTTTTGAGATCACAATGTCTTGGGGCAGTATAAAGTGCCTTTCCATGCATTGGATCACCTAATAGTGCTCCCCTAAATTGAAGACCTTTTTTTTTTAGTGATCACTTTGTCTCACCATGCTTTGATCACTCAACAGTGGCCCTCCTAAATTAAAGACTTTTTTTTAGTGATCACTTTGTCTCATCATGCTTTGGAACATTCAATGGTGGTTCCCTTAAATTGAAGACCTTTTTTTTAGAGATCACTTTGCTTTAATATACTAAAAATGGCTTCAGCTACCTTTTTTAGTACACTAAATAGTGGCCCCCCCTTATGTTTCTTGCACCAGGCCCCCTTTTTGTAAGGCCATCACTGTTTAGATTAGGGTTTTTCAAAATTTTTTGTTCGGCGACTCCATTTTAAAAAATAAACAAAATCAGATATTCTCTAAAAAAAAGGTCTTCACTCTAATTCAGGCTTTATTTAGTCGATTAAATGTCTACTTGTGACGCAACAATAGAGTGATGACGCTTACCTTTTTTAGTTTTTGATTGTCAGTAAATATTACACTGGGGAACAAAATTTTTGTTGCATTGATACTGACACTTGTTTTTACCTAATTTTGTGGTGCTGAATTCAAATATGCAGTCAGTTTTTTTCTTAAAGCTACAGATTTTTTGCAATTCAGCATTTTTATTTTTAGCAAATTTGCACTCCTAACGTAAAATGACAGGGGTTATTTTGTAATAGCCATTTGCACCTAGGGCCGCATAAGAAACTTTGAGTATATCAGGCATCAATATTCAAGTCTCATACAATTAACCAATATGCAAATATGAGTATGTGAAAATCAATGTGTACTGTCGATACAAACAAAATACAAGATCAAATTTGGCCCTGTTCAGTCAAGAATTTGCGCTTGTAGCTCCTGCGCTTGTAGATTTTCTCAGGCAATCTCGCGTGATGCTCCAGCTACTGCTGACTGCCATCATGTTTCTGTCCCATCTGCCTTGTTAGCGATGTTTTATAGTCATGAGGTCTTGATGGAACCGCTCCCCTTGTTCATCACTAACAGCCTTGGAGTTACTGGGGAATTCAACAAGGTGACTATGAAGGAAATGCAGCTTGATACTCATTTTACGCCCAAGGTTACGATATGTTGTGACCAGAACGTGGTAGTTATCTGCCTTCTTGTTACCAAGAAAGTTTTGTGTAACTGCTACAAAAGATAGCCATGCCGCCCTCTCCTTGTCATTTATCTTGTTGACAAATTCTTCATCACATACAAGGGTACGAATCTGAGGTCCATCAAAGACACCAGCCTTGATTTTGTCAAACAACAATTTAGGAAAAGCAAAAACTATGTGCTAAAAACACTTACCATCACTATCCAGTGCTTTCATAAACTGCTTTATCAAGTCGAGTTTTATGTGGAGTGGGGGAAAAAACTACCTTCTCTCTGCTTACTATGGGGTCATGCACAATGCTTGGTGTGCTTGCTTTCAAAGTTTCATGAATAGGCCACTCCTTCTGGGTCCAGTGTTTCTCTCGATCTCGGCTGTCCCACATGCAAAGATGACAGGAAATTCTTTGTAAAACCTTTCTGTTGGCCAAGGAGAAAGCTGACCATTTTAAGGTCCATGCAAGGGATCCAGTTGTGCTCATGATATTTGAGTAAGTTGATGACCGCTTTTATGTCATTATATGTTTCTCTCAAATGCACAAAGTGACCAACGGCAACTCCTCTGTAAAGGTTGCCATTGTGTAAAAGAACACATTTGAGGCTCTGCTTAGAGCTATCCAGAAACAGTCTCCATTTAGTTGGGATGTACGAGGCAACACCTAACTGCCTGAGCAGACCAGGGATATTGTGACAATAAACAAACTGTTTCTGTTCTGAGAAAAATGTCGCAAAAGACTGGTCTCGCTTTTGAAAATATGAAACTTTTGCAGAGTCACCAAGTAGATGCTTTACTTGCAGCCTGGAAGCTACTATTTCTTCAGCTTTCTTAGAGAGTCCCAAATCACGAACTAAGTCATTCAATTTCGTTTGGCTAAACAACTCCAGGGCTGATAGCCGATTGGTGTTATCTGAAAAGGATTCAGATTCAAAAACCATCTTGTTATTGCAGCCCTCATGCTCTCGCTGATCATCATCACTGTCTGCACTTGAGGAAAAATCACTAAAAACCAGCACTGCAAGTTCTTCAAATGTGGAACAGGTCGAATGGCTGAGGGAATGCTTGAATAGGAGATCTTATTACGATTTTTCTTGCCAACATCTTTTGTGTTGACCATGCAAAAATAGCAGTTAGTCACATGATCTTGGGGTTCCCGCCAAACCATGGGAACTCCAAAAAACAGTCCCTTTCATTTTCCTTTTGTCCAATCGTGAACCATTTCCTCACAGTTATGACATACGATATGGGATGACCATTTCTTGTCTTGGTCACCAAGGAGAATTTGAAAATATGCTTTGTAGGTATGCTTCACAAACAAAGTGATGTTACGCCTTTGATGAGGCGGTGTATAGCACCCACATACATAACAGAAAGAATCGGGCTTGTTTTTACATTCACGTCTATGAGAAAAAGTCATGTTTACACCTGATATAACAAAACATTTTGTAAGTCAAATAACTCAAGGAAAAACTATAAATAGAACAATATCAAAAAATTACTTTAATATACAAGTGTAAAAGATACGGTAGACTTAAGACCGTAGTTGGCTGAGCCTTGATAAAGAGCTTAGACCAGTTAACAATGTGTGCAGTGCTGTGCACACTCTTGACTGATAACTTGAGGAGTTTCCTACAATCGCACGCTTTTTGGCTGCTTAGTAACCTATTAGTCTTACATGACCACACACAGTCAGTACTTCTTCCAGGTACTTCTATCTGTATAGCTGCTGAGCCTTATGAACAGAACATATTGATGCTCTGACTTGATTTTTTCGATTGCATTTCCAGCACTTCTTGCTGTCACCGACTGGCACATGCTTTACTACAGTGAGATATTTGACCTTTGTTTGCACCAATTGCATGCTTCACTGATTGTACTGAAGGTGCCGCAGCTAGAAAATCTGCTAATTTGAAATGGGGACAAAAGTTAATTGAGTGTTTATGACTGTCAGCTGGTGCGCTGCACTACTCGTGACTTCAAGACCAAGGTTAGGTTAATTACGTATACAATATAGGTATGCATTGATCCGTTTTTGTGGAAATCCGGATTCTCAAATTGCGCAAAAACTAGAGCATGTAGACGAAAACCGATTTCAGATTTGGAATCAGCATCAAAAATCTATCAAGAATCATTTAAAAAATCTCATGCAACACAACATGAAAAAAAAATTGTTCCCCTGTGTTATTGTAAATAAGTCAATTTCAAAAGCAAGAAAGCTAATTTGTTTCGCGACCCCATGATTTTTTCAAATGCGGTCGCGACCCACAGTTTGAGAAGCCCTGCTTTAGACAGTATGTTTGGCTTTTTTTGAAGAATTGATCTGGAAACCCTGATCCATAACGTGCAAGAAATGTAAATATCGAAAACAATTTGGCCTATGTTGAAATATGGCATATTTTATTTTATTCTACGTTCAATTTAAGCGTTTTCGGATTTAGAAAATCATTTTAAGCAAAAGTGATTAATATCCAATTGCAGTTTGATGGAAATTGAATATTCGTAATGTGCAAGAAATGTAAACATCGAAATCAGTTCGGCATACACAGAAATGTTACCGGAAAAATGTTTTATTTTAACCCTCTGAGTGGCATCACCTAAAATTTTAAAATTGATTAGCATGTGGATGACATGGTTGAAAAATAAAATTGCTCTAACAAGTTTTATATGGTATTTATAATGAACAATAGCAGAATTTTTTAAATTTGAAAATAAATTTTTTTTAAAGATAAATGAAGAAATATATAGTAGAAAAGTGCCGAAAAAGAGAAATAAAAGTAGAAAATTTTAGTATTAATTCAATTCAATTCAATTTTATTCGCAATGATGGTATTACGTTTTGACGTTGTTATAAACAAAACGATTGCGGAATAGAAAACATTTATACGTTATTACACGCACAATGACAATTGTGGGAGGTCGCTGTACCTTTAAAACGAAGTAGCTCAGTAAATAAAAATAAAAAAGAAACAATTACTATAAATTTTAGAAAGATAAAATAAAAAAGTGTATAACATTTTGTTTATACTGTATAAGCGCAAAAGTAGTAATATATAAATACTGTACAACAGTGTTTCTCAAGCCTTTTTTTTCTGCGACCCAAAATCGCTAATACAACGATTTGCAAAGATGACTACAACCCAAATAAATTTGAATGAGCGCAGTGAAAACGTAGTGATCTCTAAAAAAAAAGGTCTTCATCTTGAATCTATTTCTGATTTCTTGATTTTCATCTCAAAAATCTAGTGTTCTCTAAAAAAAAAAGGTCTTCACCTTAAATCTGACTCTCGTCGTCGTCGTCATCGTTTGAAAGGCATCCACTCCAGGTCAGACACAAATAGGACTAGGGCCGAGGGTTCATCCTTTTACTACCCCAGACTGCTGCACTGCCTGAATCAGATGCTGGCAGTGGTGTTATTAAGCCAGCATCGAGTTTCGTCATCTAAAACCGTCAGACCTCGTACTCCATGTAGTGCCCGGTGTATAGGGCACGCTGTTAGTACATGGTCTGCGGTTTGCTCAGAGGCAACACACTCGCAATTCGGTGAAAGAGCGAGACCCCATTTGTGCATGGACAAATGGAATCGCCCAACACCAGTCCGCAGGCGGTTGAGCTTAACCCAACCTGCTCAGGATAAGCCCATCCCAACCGGCCTGGCACCGGTCCGGGGCACAAAAGCACGGAGCCTGGAAGCACCTTCACAGTACTACGCGTTCCATTTGTAATTTGTCTATTTAGAAGCGCGGATGCCAAGTCTGGCAAGGTTGTCCAAAAGATTCCGCGCAGCTGGCACAAACGGGCGTCTGGATCTTAGTCTCACTTGGCGAGTATCTGAGGACCCACTTAAAAGATCATACAAGATATGATCGGAGTCCAGAGATCCACGGTGAGCCAAGGAGAGTGTCGCTCCTATTCGGCGAAGCTCAGCTGGCTGGATGCCTGAAAGCACAGGTAGGTGGTCCGTTAAAGTGGGACGCAGGCATCCAGTAACTATGCATAAGGCGTCATTCAAGACACTGTCGATATGCGAGTGTGAGCACTGCGACACCAGACTGGCGTGCAGTACTCAGATGTTGAGTAGACTAGAGATAAGGTGGCTATGCTTGTGGGCTCAGGATGGGGTGCTGGTGCTAAATCTGACTGTGATTTTTGTCTTAAAATCGTAATGATCTCTTAAAAATTTCTTAACTTCTCCAAATCTTGTGCGCGCAGATCTTTTTCTTTTACGTGCGGTAGTTTACAAGCCTTCGCGACCCATCCGCATAGTCTTGGCGACCCATGGTTTGAGAAACACTGTTGTATAACAATAGCATATGCACATTCGAGCAAGGCCGTAACTGTTGCCGGTGTAGCGGTGCAATGCATCGGGGCCCAGCAGCCTTGCCATTATGTAATTCAATCAGGTCTAAAACTACAAAGATGTTGGTTATGTTATTCATCAAGCAAGGACCGTGTTTACTGCCAGCCATGCTAGTTATTTTCTCACATAAATATTTCTCTAGGGTCTTCTTACACCTCGGTCTTCTTCAAAACCCTCGGGGTACAACAGGTTTAAATGACTGGAGGCATTTATTGCAGTTAATTCGAAGCCATGAAAGCTCCACACATCATGCTGAGGCGTGTGTAATATATGAGCAATGGAGAAACAGGGGGACAATAGAAGAAGCGTTGCACGAGTTTTTGCTAGAAAAAAAAAAACTTTTGGAAAAATGTTTTGGAAAGACTAGTAAATGTTACATTAATGTTAGCAAAGTGCAACTTATCTTTTTGCGGATCCAGTGAAAAACTTTTGAAGGATAACAAGGGCAATTTTCTCTCTATCATGCAGCTTTTTGCCAAATACGACACTGTTTTAGACAAACTTTTACAACTAACTAAAGGTTCTCCGAAATATTTAAGTCCTTTGATATAAAATGAACTAATATTAGTAGGCCTACTAGCTGAAGAAGTTTTTCGTGATATAAAAAGCGAACTAGAAAGCGCTCCTTTTTTTGCCATTATTCTTGATACCACTCAAGATGTCAATAAAAAAGACCAGTTAAGTGAAGTATTTTGTTACGTCAAAATCAATTACCACGATGATGGAACGCCATCAGAACTGAAAGTTGTTGAAGCGTTTACCTCATTTATCGAAATTGAGGATTCATCTGCTATTGAATTGCACAAACTGATAACGAATTCCATTCAGCAGAAGGAGCTTGACATAAAAAACTGCCGTGAACAAGAATACGGCGCGGCAGTGATGAGTGGGAAGTACTCCTTCTTGCATAAAATATCCAAGACGTGGCTCCACATGCTTACTACGCGCATTGTGCTTCGCACAATTTAAATTTGATATTAAAAGATGCCATGGAAGCCGTGAAATGAGACCCGTCAATTTTACGACACTATTGAGTTGGGTATATAATTTTTTTGGACATAGTATTGAGCGGTGGCAAAAGCTTCAGAATGTCCATGATCGTTATTGCTCAAATCCTAAATTAAAACCGTTAAATCCAACTCGGTGGTCTGGTCGATATGATGCTGTCTATGCTTTGAAGGAAAGATTTTGTGACGTAATGAAATGCCTGACTCACATAATACTTACCAGCACGAAGCCAAAGGAAAGAGATGACGCTATGGCAATAAAGAAACAGCTAGAAAACTTTAACTTTGTATGCATGCTAATTTTGCAATGCAAGATTTTGCAGATCGTCAACAGTTTTTCGAAAGCTATGCAGTGTAATATAATTGACTTAGTTTCTTCCCATAAACTTCTGCAAACTGTTGCTGAAGACATTGCTCAACTCAGAAGGAGTTTTGACGCAGGACTAAACGAAGCTTCCACTATTGCTTCTACATGGGGTTTGCCAAGAGAGTTTTTAAACAAAAGAGCAAAGAAAAATTTCGTGATTCGTGTATGCCGAATGCGTGGTTGCGGCATGTTCGGCTTACACGAATCACGACAGCTTTTTTTGCTCTTTTGTTTAAAAACTCTCGATAAAATATGCGAACAAAAGCCTACTTCGATAAAATATGCGAAAGAATAACGTTAAGCAATCCTAAGAAGCGATTTTGTGTAACTGTGTTTTTTCCGATGATAGACATACTTTCTTGCCAATTAATTAATCGCTTTAAAGTAATGAAATCAGTGGTGACGTCATATCAAGTTTTGGAACCAAGTTTTCTATCAAATGTTTTTCATCTGGATCTTGAGATTGAAGCAAAAAAATTTTCTAACAAATTTTCTGATAACGTCTCTACATTGTTTCCTAGTCAAATGCACTCCATCAAAATATCGTTTAGAGAAAAGGTTGGCCATTTAAAATCTGCTAAAGAAAGGACTTTTTTTTTGATTTTTGAAAATGCATCACTTGCCACAACTTATCCTGACGTTTGTGCGGCATACATGATGTATATGACAGTACCTGTCACAGTTGCTACGGCAGGGAGGTCTTTTTCTAAACTCAAACTGATCAAAAACTTTCTTCGAAGCTCCATTTCCCAAGAGAGACTTAGGCTAGTGGTTCGACTCTGTTATCGATAGAAAATAAACGAGCTAAAAATTTAGATTTTAGAAAAGTTATCCAGCAGCTTGCTAGTGCAAAAGCAAGGCGGAAAAATTCCAAGTTTCCAACCACCCGCAAGTAAATTACGGTAGCCTACTCAATTGGTCCCAATATATTGTGTTTTATTAATTTGTGTCTTTTGTGATGATGTCAGTGTAGTGTACGTTAACTCTTTTTGGGTCAAACAATTTATCCGCATTGCATATCACATCTCCATTTTGGTGAAATATCGTTAATAGTGCTCACAAAGCACCTTGTCTCAAAAGGTTGCACATAACTTTTTTATCATTACAAAACAATTTTGGTTTGCGACATTTATTTGATTAATCTTTCATTAAACAATCAAAAAATTGTTGTTGCAGCCTGCCCCCACGAAATCCTTGCTATGCCATCATTTTGATTTGAATACAGTACACTACAATCACAAAAATTATGTTGAACCGTGCAACCTTGGTAAAATATTATTCCAATTATATAGCCTTTCATTTGCAGGCACATTAAACTTAGCTTTAACCCCTTTTACCTGTTCTGCTCAATGCTTTTTTGACTCATTTTTTCAATGAAAGAATCTTTCTATAACGCGGAGTCGTCAATGGTTTTTATGTTGAGAAAAGTAGTCCAATTAATATTAAGTACAGAAAAAAATGGGAGCCCCATAATAGAAGTTTGCTCCGGGGCCCCACCTGACGAAGTTACGGCCCTGCATGCGAGCCATATAAAGAGAATGTTACATAATTATTGGTGGCAGAAACAATAAACTTTGTGACTGTTCCGTTCCTAAAAATCGCCCACACTATGTATATTCACAATCTCATAAAAAATCTCTTTGATTTCGCTTTGGTCCGGCTCAAATAGCCTAAGAAATAACGGTTTTATAAACAATTTAAATATTTTACATTTAGTTATAAAAAAATGGCAACACTGCTAAGTTTCTTGAGTCTTGGAGAAAGATCCAGAACTATCCGCTTGACCTGTTTTCACTACGACGTAATAATGCTTATTTGTGATTGGTGATTGGCTTCATTGAGTAAATTTCAGAACGATCGAGAAACCTTACCGACTGGTATACTGGAAGACTCGCTGGAAAGCAGTATTATGATTCGATGATTCGTTGTGGTAGCTTAGAATTGGAAAATTGTTAACTGTGTAAATTCATAGTTTTTTGGTCGCAAGACTTTGGTTGTCTACGTTATTGTGAAGAAGTAAGCTGAAGAGTTAAGCTACTGAATCTATATTTGCTATTGAATTTATACTATTGTGGGCTCCTAAGTGAATTGGGGCATAATTTATTAATAAAGAAGATATTATGGTAGTCTGAGCTGTGATTTAGCTAGACTATATTTTTGCTGTCGCTGGTTCGAAGGTCAGATCCAGCAAGAAGATTAAAAATTTTATCTTTTAGTAGACACCGAGATTGCGTTATCGGCGAGGCCTTCCTTACAGGCGCCGAAAGATTAGACGATTAAATAAAGTACTAAGTTACCGAATTAACTTCTACAAAATTTAAAAAACTTTTTACCAGCGGAACATAAATTTCAAAAACTCTCCAAAATTTAAAAAACTAAAATTTGTGGAAGTAGCAAAATTTCAAAAACTTTAGCAAATTTTAAAAAATTTTTCTGCAGTGACCAAAAGGGTCAAGTCCCAAAAGAGGTTATATAAATATATTCCATTATTCCTATTCCTATGCCGAATATTTCCTATAAAAACTAACCTATAATAAAAAAGCAAAACGTGGCCATTACTCCTAAAACGTATTTTTTGTTAGTGAGTTATATTAAGTGTATTTTTTACTGATAAAAATTTAAATATTTTTAAAAATAGGTTTTTTGTTTTATTTTTTGCAATCGACTCAAGTCGGCCGAAGGAATTAAAGGGTTAAGTTTAATATTCAGGGTTTTCGGTTTTCACGGCCAAGTGTCCTTTGTTCAAGTTCATTCTGGTCAAAACTGAATATGGTAGTGACACAAACCGTTTGCATATTTTTAACGCTCAAAAGCTGAACACACAACTTAACAGCATATGGTTGAAATCAAACAAAGTAAAATGAGTAAAAACAACATCTGCAAACAAAATTTTGCTACGTGGAAAGCCTCATTGCGATATAACTAAAGTTTAGATGAGAAAAAACTAGTGATATCAAAAAAAGGCTTCACTCTGATACTGTGTTTAACTTCTCCATTTTCGTGTCAAAAGCTAGTGTTGACAAAAAAAACTTCACGTTAACATAAAAAGGAGGACATTTGAACTTTTTTAGTGTCCTCCGAGAACACTATTTTTTTTAATAAAAAGAAGATAAATCCTCCGAAAAGAAGACATATGATGGGCTTACGTAATGTACAAGAAATGTAGATACCAAAAACATTGGGACTATATCAATAGTTAACTTTTTTTTAGATATGTAAGTAAGTTTTTCATTTTATTATTATTATTTTTGTTTTATTTTATCTCTATATATTTATCCTCCTGACTCACAAAAAAGCGACGGGGGCGCTAATACATAGGGTAGGCAATTATCCTGCTTCCGGAGATCCCAAGCTATTGCTTTCCGCTTGTAATTTAATAGAGATATGATTGTAATTTAGAACTGTTTGCCCGGACCACCAAGCATGGGAATGTGCCGTAAAGTGTCTTTCACAAGGACACAACCGAATGGCGCGAGTATGTTTGTTTATTGCTATTTTTTGCTATTTTCCATTTTTTAAATTATTGATTTTGTTTCAATAAAAAGAAATTACTATTTCTGTAATTGTTTAAAAGCATCAAGTGGAAAAAATAACCTATTTAAATGTTTAAGGGATTTTTATAATTTTTTCTCTAAAATTTATTAAGTCTTATATTTTATATTTATTTAATGATTCTGATAAAAATGCAATAATATTTTTTAAGTAGTTAAAAGGAATTAAGTGAAATAAGATTAATTTTTGTTTTTTAATAAAAATTTTAAGAAAAAATTATTTAGTTTTGATTTTGTGATCTCTTTTTTGTGTTTGCATAGACTCTACAATAATGTATTGTAGAGTCTATGCAAATACAAGAGTATATGCACCAGAGACTCTACAATAATGTATTGTAGAGTCTCTGGTGTTTGCGTACGTCATTTTACGCATCTTTTTTTGTAGTTTGTATCCGCTATTTTTACAGTGGTGCTAGGGAGTTTTGAATTTTTTTTGTAAGATTAAACAAAAGATATTATGCAACTTTCCTATATCATCGTTCTTCCAGCGCAGATGAAAAGAAACCAATCAATCCAAAAAAAGAAACAAAATAGTGTTTATTCTTGTCACAGCATCTTTAAAAAATTTTTTTCAAATCAAAATGAAACAGTAGATTCAATAGTAGAACAACATTTATTCATTAATCTTTTTTTTGCAATTAAATTTCTGTATTTTGGGGTCTTTTCAAGAAGTCACCATTAGCGATTTTTGTTAGTGAAACTAACCCGGATTCCCCTACGATTACTATCGCTTCTTGAAGACATCTTTTTTCTCTTGGTTTCTTTATTTTCTTCTGGTGCTAGAGAAAAGATTCCGGGTTAGTTTCATTGAAAAAAAATTGCTTACGGTGACTTCTTGAAGAGACCCGTTTTTTTTTTTTTTTGGTTCAGTGGATTACCTTAAATTAGCAGCTTCTATAGTTTAATAACATGTTAGTGCAAATTTTAAAAGGTTTTGTTGGAAAGTTCCAACACTTTTAATATCCATTACCATGTTTTTCTTAAGCATATTAAGAAAGATTACATCTATAAGTATAATATTGTACATAAAATAATTTACTAAAAAATGTGATGATATCTATCAATTGAAACCAAGTTAAAATTTTATCACATCAATAAATTTTTTTATTTAGCTTTACTCACTTCATAATGTCAGTAGTCTTAAAAAGGCTAGGACTGTGTTATAATTGTTCACGATTCATAAGTCGCACATTTGCTTACAAAAGTGTATATAATCTTGAGAACTTGTATCCTGCTAGTAAGGATTTACTTGTTGCATATTCATCTACACCAACAGTGAGTCAACTAATTTTGTTGTTTTAAAACCAGCCAACTTTTTATCATGATATTGTTTTAAATAAATTTAATTAAATTAGTTATAAAATAATATTTTTTTTAATGTAATTAAACCGTAGTTCTGAATGTCATTGTATATCAAGAATAAATTATTTTTTAAATTTAAAATTTATTAAATACAGAAACAAGTAATTCATTCAATGTAGTTAATTTTTCTTTGTATGGCTAATTGACATCAACCAAATTGCTGCTTCCTGTTTTAAACAGAGGTATTATTATAGGTAAGCAGCATGATCCCATTTAGAAATTTTCATGGAGCGCTTTTACCAAATTCATAATTAAAATCTGATAACGAGAATAAGCATCCAACTTAAGTTCTGCTTCCAAGAATGTTTGTTATCACACTAAACTACGAGGGGCATTCAAAAAATATGCAGAATTTTATAATTTTTTATAATTTATTGATACAATCAATCTACTTTTCAATGTAGTCTCCATCAAGGTTGATGCACTTCTCCAGGCGGTGCTTCGATCCTTTTATCTCATTTTTGAAGTAATCTGCTGACCATTTTGTGAGCCATGTTTTTGCTGCTTGCTTTGCCTCATTAGTGTCATTAAAATAAACACCTTTCACGTGTTCTTTGAGTTTTGGAAATAAAAAAGTCAAATGGGGCAAGGTCCTGGCTATAAGGTGGATGTGGCAGCAATTCCCACTGAAATTCTCCAAAATATCTCTTATAATCTTGAGAAGAATGCTCTGGGGCATTGTCATGATGGAAAAGAATTCTACGATGGAGTTCCTGGATGCTTTTCAGCTAATTTTGCTTTCAATTTCTTTAAAACTTTTACGTAATAGGTGCCTGTAACATTTTTTTTTCCTTCTATAAAATTTACTAGCACAACTCCTTCAAAGTCCCAGAAAACAGTTGCCATTACCTTCTTGACAGACCTCTCAGGTTTGAATTTGATTGGTCCAGATGATCCATGTGGGAGTTACTGTTTGGACTGCTGTTTTGTTTCAGGATCATACTGGTAGACCCATGTTTCATCTCCTGTGATAATTTGATCAAAAAAGCGGTCTTCATCTGCTTCAATTTTGAGCAAAATTGCTGTTGACAATTCACTTTTGAGATTGAGCTGATTTGGGCACAACGCTTTTGGCACCCATTGCACTGAAAGCTTGCTGAGGCATAAATTGTCATGCAGAATCGAATGAGCTGAACCAACTGATATGCCCACAGTCTCAGCTATCTGATAAACCATCAATTGTCCATCTTCTTTGACTAGGTTCCTAACAAAATCAATTTTTTTTTATTGTTTTTTGAGGTTGTTGGTCTTCCATGACCCTCATCATCTTCAATAGCTTCTCTACCATCTTGAAATCTTTTAATCCACTTGTAAACACAAGTTTTCTTCAGAGCATCATCTTTATAAATGGTCTGCAAAGCTTGAATAATTTCCATTCCTTTCCAACCAAGCTTTACCAAAAATTTGACGTTGGTTCTTACCTCGAAATCCTTACACTCCATGGGTTAAAAAACTACCTTAAATAAACTAGCTCTTGACAACTTCATTTACAAGCACAAAATGAGTGATAGCAATTATTCGATCACAAAGAACAAGCTTTTTATGGCTAGCATGCTAAAATACGTTTTTTCTTGCTGTCTCTTGTCACAGAATTCCGCGTATTTTTTTAATGCCCTCGTATCTACCAAAGTTCTTTTGTTCGATTTTCTTAAACTGGCTTTTACTTGATAAACTGTATTTTTTACCTTGGCATCAACAATGATTCAATATTTTTTTTTCAGACTAGCAGTTCTGTTAAATTTGATGGACATATTCCCATAAGTAAGTAGCCTATTTGGCTTATAAAAAAAAGCTTTTCAAATTTTAGAAAGTTTAAACCAAAGGCAATGATTTGCATAAGATAGCATTCTACCTGGTGTTTGTTTTTCTTTTGTTTAGATCATGTTTGATGTTTCATTTAACTTAATATATGTCAAATTAAATTTCAATAATATTGCACATTTTTTGATTGATTAGATTAATTAAAGATTTTGTGCCAGTATGTATGTATGTATGTTTTTTTATTTCTCAGCCACAACAGCACAAATCAAAGCACAAAAACACAATAAAAGCTGGAAAAAAAAGGAAGCAGTAAAAAACGATATACGTTCTAGGACATGCGAACAATACATTGTGTAGATACAACAAAGTTGTTATAATTAGCATGCTCACTGCACCTTAAAAACAAAAAGACAAAACAAACAAACTTGAAAAGGTCAAATAAGAACTAGCTTCTAAACTTGTGGTGAATATTTATCCAAAACCATATAGGCCTTCAAATAAAAATTATTTTTATCACATGCAAATTATAAATACAACATTCTTGAACCATGTTGCATAATGCATTTGCTTGATATTCAATATTAAACTTTTTTACCTAAAATTTTAATCTTGTTTTTGTAAACTGAATTTACTATAGATTGTTTTTTTTAGTAGATTGCAAAAACAATAGTAAACAATTAAAACTAATGAATTTCTACTGTACAGATAACATTAATGTTCAATGGCATATTATTTTACTACTATGTAACATTGATTGAAAATATCATATGGAAAATTGAACACTAATTTAAGGTTTAATACATATATACGAGGGTCAGTCAATAAGTAATGAGACTTTCTCAATTACTTTGGTGTTCTTGGAGTTATGCAACTGAAATTTTATGTGATGATTATGAATGGAGTTGTTATCTTATTTACAACAAAACTTGTTTATTTTCAGATTACTGTAGGTGTGACGATAAATTGAAATGACTACTAGGCTAGGAAACAGCTCATGCTTGGAACAAAGAGGAGTCATCAGATTTCTGTTGGCAGAGAGTGTAAAATCATGTGAGATTCTGTCTAGAATGCAAAGACAATATGGTCCTTCCTGTATGTCTAGAGCAAACTTCTACAAATGGGTGCAAGCATTCAAAGATGGACGCGAAAGCATTACTGATGATCTGAGAAGTGGAAGACCTGTGGATGTCTCTACCCCAGAAGCAGTACAGGCAGTTGAAGACCTGATCAAATCTGATAGAAGGGTCACTTTAGATGAAATTGCTACAAACTTGGACATCTCCCATGGCACAGTGTACGCAATTGTGCGTGAGAAGCTGCGTTTTTCAAAAGTCAGCTGTCGCTGGGTTCCAAAGATGTTAACGGATGATCACAAAATGCAGCGCCTGATGGCTTCCAGAGCATCACTACGCAGATACAGAAAGGAGGGAGATGTATTTCTATCGAGAATAGTGACAACTGATGAGACCTGGGTCTTTCATTATGAACCTGAATCGAAACGACGATCAATGGAGTGGAAGCATGTTTCTTCCCCAGTGAAGAAAAAATTCAAATCTCAGAAAAGTTTAAGGAAAGTCATGCTCACTGTGTTCTGGGACAGAAATGGGCCGATCACTATCAGTTTCTTGGAAAGGGGCAATACTGTGAACTCAGAGAACTACTGTGAGCTGCTAACTCAAGTGAAAAAAGACATTAAGAACAAACGGAGAGGACTTCAATCAAGAGGTGTGATTCTCCTTCAGGATAATGCAAGGCCCCACACAGCAGCAAGAACCCTAGCCAAAATTGAAGATTTAGGCTGGAAACTTCTAACACACCCACCCTACAGCCCAGACCTTGCATCATCTGATTTTCACCTCTTCGGCCCACTCAAAGAGAGTATGAGGGGAATTCACTTCCAGACTGATGAAGAAGTGAAGGCTGCTGTGAGCAACTGGCTAAGGACCCAGTCCACGGAATTCTATGCCAAAGGAATAGACAATCTAATATCAAGATGGAACAAGTGTGTTGCAAAGGAGGGAGACTATGTTGAAAAATAAAAAAGCATTTTTTGATTACCAGTCATTGCAAACTTGAGTTATTAAAAAAGTCTCATTACTTATTGACTGACCCTCGTACAAGGGTCAGTCAAAAAATAATGAGCCCAAGTCTCTCCTGGCCATATTTGTTGCAATAAAATCAAAAGTTATACATCAAAAGAAAGCCCAGGGATAGGAGATCTCAGTTCTACTTTTCAATGTAATCTCCGCACTTTTCAATTCCAACTGTCCATCGATGAACAAGGGACACTATGCCAGCCTTGTAAAAGTCAGCAGGCTGCATTTTTAACCAGTTTCTTACAGCGTGCTTGACTTCTTGATCACTAGTGAAGTGCTGTCCCCTAACTCCTTCTTTCAATGGTCCAAAAAGATGATAGTCAGATGGTGCCAGGTCGGGTGAGTATGGGGGATGGGTTACCGTCGTCCATCCAAAAGAAGCAATCACTTCACGAGTTTTGAGACTGGTATGGGGCTTGGCGTTATCATGTTGCAGCAAGACCTTAGACATGTCCAGGTGAGGTCGTACTCTTCTCAGTTTCGCTTTCAGTTTGCGTAAAGTGTCAATGTAAGCATCTGAGTTGATGGTAGTACCTTTAGGCATAAAATCTACCAATATCACTCCTTCAATGTCCCAAAACACAGTCGCCATAATTTTTCCAGCTGAACGTTGACTTTTGAATTTCTTGGCTCTTAAGGACGTGGGGTGACGCCATTCCATGGATGATCTTTTCGACAGAGGTTCATAGTGATGAACCCAGGTTTCATCTCCTGTCACTATACGGCTGAGAAAAGTTTTGTCACTTCTGTGACACTCAATAAGCTCCGAACAAGCTTCAAAACGGGCTTGCTTGTGAAAATCCAAAAGTTGCCTCGGAACCCATCTGGCGCAAACCTTTGCAAAGCCTAGCTCATTAACAATATTCACAGCACTTCCATGGCTAACTCCAACACGTTCAGCAATGTCATCAATAGTGATTCTGCGATCATCTCTAATCAATTTCTCAACCTTATCATTGTTTCCAGGATTGACTGCAGAAGATGGTCTTCCACTTCTTGGTCTGTCCTGGAGGCTACTCAAACTTGGATCATCTTCTTCGTGTTTAATCCTGGATACCCACTTTTTCACAGTGCTGTAGGCTAATGAAGCATCTCCATAAACATTTACCAATCTTTCGAAAATTTGTTTTGGTGGCTCCCTTTCCGAAACAAGAAATTCAATCACAGCTCTCTGCTTCTGACGGACATCCAGTGATGACGTCATTTTCAAAACACAATACCAAAAGTGGACACGTTGAAACAATTTTTTTTTACAATTTATCTTTAAAGCAGTAAATTTACTAAACACCCTTAAAATTTCTAGAAAAAATATGAAGGTTAAAGCGGTTAAAGTTAACAGGGCTCATTACTTTTTGACTGACCCTCGTATTTACTACCTTTGTATTCATGTATGTGTAGGTACATATAGGGCTACTAAAATTTAGTGTAAGCTGTTCAGTTCATTGCTTAGTTGATGAGATACAACCATTATTTAATAAAAGCAAAAAAGGCCATCCACATTAAAAAGTTTGAGAACCACTGCTGTAATTGAAAACTCAAAGAGTTTTATTTTAGAGCTGTTGGACTGACTTCATGTAGATTAAATAATTACTTGAATGCTTTTTGCTTTTTTAATTTTCATATACAGCACTTTTAAGCATTTTAAGCAAAAGAAAATTTAGTGTCTTTTTCATCAACACAAAAAAATCCGTTTTTAATGTGCATTATTAGACTTAAAATAAATTTACTATGCCTGTGCAATTTTAAATGTTGTTTTGTAGTTTCATCTTAACTTATTGCTAAATTAGAAAATTTTCTATTATGTTAGGTAATGCATATTATTCATGCTTCTGCTAGTGCAGAGCTATGGGTTCGACTCTCATGTGGACATCTTGCAAAAGTTGCACCTAAGTGATTGTGTTCTCATTTACCCTTTGCCGTTAATAACCGCGCAGGCTTTGGGAATTCCCCAAAATTTAAAAGTTAATAAAGTAAGCAAGGCGAAGAGTGAACGAGAACCAGTAACTGTGTTACACAGGTGTAATGTTGCAGAGAAAGGCAACGCGAATACCTGACACGGCTCTTCCGTGAAACGATTATGACGAAATGTAAATAATTCGAAAGTGTTTTATTTTTTATTTTTAGAAAAAGTTTCAATTAAATACAGCAAAAGCTCAGGACCCGGTGGTCAGCACGTCAATAAAAGTAAGTTTACTGCTTGAATTCGTTGTCAAATTCCATATCTCGCCATTTGTTTATCAGCCAAAACAAAAGCGGAAGTTCGTTTTCACGTAATGACCGCTGACTGGATTCCAGAACATGTACGGTCCGGTATTTTAAAGAAGGTAAATTATTAATGCGACGTAAAACTGTTGTTGGGTTTGATTTTGTTTTTAACTGGTTTTTGACTTCTACATCAGTAAGATGGTAAAAACAAGCAAACCATTGAATTACTTTCTATCAGCTTGATTTGAAACTCCTTCAAAGCGGTCGCTTGAAAGCGAGCAACTGTTCCCTAGCGAATCAGGAAAGCTATGAAGTTGTCCCCTAATATCCTAAAAAAATTAAGTCCCTATATTTGATTCAGCAAAAAATATTGATAATGATGACATGACATGATAAGTGATAGAAATACCCGACACCGTTGTCTTTTGAGTTTTCGTTTATTAATTGCTAATCGATTCTTGTGCTTGTTCTAAGTGATGAATGTAATGACTTTTCATTTTTTCATTAATTCTTTAACTCTAAAAGAACAACCCAAAAGGGCTATTAAAAAATCTTGTTTTTAAAAATTTAATCACCGTGCCCGATGATAGGATTTACTAATTTGGTTCAATAACCTTGGTTGACTTGCAAAAACGCACAAAATTCGCGTAACCATTGAAATGCTGGTAATTATCCCGCAAATATGCTGCGACGCCTTGTAATTTCAAAGGAATACTATATAATAATCCGGTAGATCGCGTGTGATGATTCGTTTGGTCAGCTATCTAAAACGGTCGAGCCGTTAAGAGCGCCGTGATTGTGATCAACGTAATCTGGTTTCACTCGTGGCCATTCTGTTGTATTCTTGGAAAGGACACTTTACGGCACTTTCCCCTGCTTGACGGTCTTGGCAAGCAGTTCTAAATTTCAGTCATATCTCTATATAAAACTAAAAAATCAAAATAAAAAACTTCAAGCGTACAGCAATATCCCGGCATCTCCTGAAGCAGGTCCGGGTAATTGCTTTACCTATGTATAGCGTCTCCGTCGCTTTCCTGCAAGTCAGTAGGATAATTAGAGAGATGAAATGAAATATTAAAAATAAATTACGATTTACAGACAGAGACTCATGCTTGTTCTTTGCATGCATTCTACTCTTCTTAAAGAGATTTTGTCCAACATATTGTCTGCCTAAAATCGGCTCAACCGATTTGATTTATTTAGGCAGCGAGTAAGAGTTCACATAAAGATACAGTTATCTACCTTAAGCAGAGTTATTATTTAAAGTGACTCAAAAAAAAAGAGTTTAACACGATGACTTAGTTGTCATCGTAAATCAAGTAAGAGCTTTCACCAGGCTATTACTGAGCATTCAATAAGATGATTTTTTTTATCTTAAAGCTAAGATCAAAAAGTTATCACGAGAAATGGAATAGTGTAAAGCATCGCCTTTGGTCTAACGCAGTGGTTCCCAACCTTTTTTTATAGGGCGGCACACTATTAAGCTATTTAAATTTTTGCGGCACACCCATTATATTGGTTAATAATAAAAAGATCTTCACTTAAAATCTGTCTATGATCTCTCGATTTTTCCAAAATCATGGCTATTTTGCACGAGGAAGCCAAAATATTAACCCAAAAAGACAAACAAAATTTTTGATGCCTCAAGAGCATCGCTTCGCGGCACACCAGTGTACTTGTTGCGGCACATTAGTGTGCCGCGGCACAGCGGTTGGGAACCGTTGGTCTAACGCTTCGCTTGTCTTAATACTGTGTATGATGGAGAAAAAAATTTGGGCCACAAAAGTAATGAAAATGTTAATGTTAGTGTTAGCGCGTTCTCTGTAAATGTTAATGAAAAAAAAACGAATACATTTTAGAGAAATAAGAAAATTGATATTTTGTAGACCCGCTTCTAAAAAAAAGGAAAATCTTAAATCTGATTAAAGCTGTTTTTTACAGTCGACTTTGCACGGGCCCCACTAATATTTAATTGGGTCCCGGAATTCTTAGCAATTATTACACCCTTATGGAAGCAAATTATTATAACAACCTTATGGAAGACTATCGATCTGCTATGTTTTTTGTATGTACCCAGCTGGAACATACTGGGGGATCGGAGCCTCTTGGATTCCTGGACAAAAGACAAGAAAATTATTATTGTTTCATTGTCACTAGCAAAACTCTCCGATATACGCAAGAACACTCCCGCACAAGCACTTCCCTCAATTTCTTCAGCAAAATGCCAATGCCTGTAAACTCACAGGTGTTATACAAAATATCTCTAACATAGAATGATCCAAAATTTTTATAATCATTTCAATTCTTGTAACAACACAAAGCCTACCGACCGCCTCACGCGACGTTCCATCGTTGCATTTTATAGTTTTATACATATTTATTTACTAACGTGAAAACTGACGGTACTTCTTTCGCTACAAATTTCAATACCCAAGTGCCGGTAGAACACCAAATTGGTGTGTCTTGACAAGACATCTTGAAGTACAGTATATTTGAAGAAAGATAACCTAAAAGTCAAATTGATCTGCTGTCGCCTTAGTAGCCGTTTTTTTTCTTCCTCAAATAAAAAACTCCTAAAAGACAAAGGATTTTTCAAACGGCTTGTTTTCAATAATCTTGATTTAAAACAAATCGTTCAAAGTTAGTGCGAAAAAGAAACAGAAATTGTTTTCATAAAAAGCATAAGAGATAGTTAAATATAAAAATTAATTTAATGGCCAGTATTACAATTGAACAGTTGTGATTTACACTTGCTTAAATTGTGATTTCTGATTTGATACTTGATTAGAATGCTTTTTCGTTAAACTTAAACCATTAAATGTCTAAGTACCAATCGTTAAATGTGTAAAAATGAGAAAAGTGGTAACTAATCGAATTGCAAACGCTAGTTTTCGATTATAGTAGTTCAACTATGGCAATATTAAGACAATAGTACAGTAGTTCTCAAACTTCTAGCGCCCGCGCCACACTTTGCTACCTTTCCAAATTTTGCGGCACACTTGGATCAGAGTACAGATCTTTTTTTGGTCTTCACTGAGCTTTCAACGTTTTCCTTCGCCTGAGGTATTATAGCGTACTATATAAAACCTCAAATTTTTATGTGACTTTCTGTAAATAAAGTGAAAACTTTCCTTTATTATTCTTCTCTAGATATTGGACGGTTTGTTTTCATATTATATATTCACATGTTGGTCCCACCATTGCACCGCCCCCATAGCAGTGTTTTATTAAGCAAATAACCTCTGTCCTATACATTTTTTTTTTTTTTTCTTTTTCTCTTTCTATTTAAACAATTTTATAATGAGGTGAAGCAACCTTGCTTCTATATTAAACAACAAGTCACACCTTTCATCGCTAATTAGCAAGACACAACGTCAACTCGTTTTGTTGCTTCTTCCTTTTTCTAACCCCGTCTTTAACAACATACAAACTTTTCAACATTTTGTTATTTTGTTCATGTGGCGGAGCAGAAATAAAAGAAAACTGAACTGAACTGATATGAAGTTCCAAATATCGTATACGACAGGCATGTCAAACTCGCGCCCGTATGTGGGCTGCGTCGGGAAAATTTTAGCCTGAAAATTTGCGGGGGGCCGCAATCTGGTTACAAAAGAAGAAGGCCAATAAAAAAAGTCTTCACTTGAATTGCTTGGCTGATCCCAGTTATTCTTTTAAATTTTACGTTGAAATCAAAGTGAAGACCAAAAAAAAGTTTTCACTTAATTGGTTGGTTGATTTCGGCTAGAAAATCAAGCTCTTGCTTATAAACTTTGTCATTTTAATTAAATTTAGCCATGAATTTATTACTAATTTGATTTTTTATTGAGCATCTGATTAAAAAATTCTCCAAAAAACTTTGCGGGCCGCGAGTTTGACATGCGTGTGGTGTACGAAACGACCCTGGAAGACAACTGATCACTGAATTTTTATGTAATGGGAATTATATTTGAAATTTTTAAGCTTTTTGGTTGCTGTCCATTAAAAAGCATACTTTTCTTCTGTTATAGAGTATGTTTACGTTTGCAGAGCATGGATTAATGTTTTTTAAAAAGTTTCGCGGCACACTTAAAAATCTCTCACGGAACATTAGTGTGCCGCGACACACAGTTTGAGAAACAGTGCGATAGTAACTACTACAGGTATAATTAAAAACTAGAGTTCGCAATTGCTATGAAAATAAAAAATCTTACAAGTAAGTCTAAATTAATATTATTGATTAATAATTTTCTTAAATTGATATTTGTATAGTTTCGAAAGCGTATCAACAAAGCTGGTGAGCTGATCGTATGCAATGACGATAGTCGGTATCAGATGACGAACGTTAAGAACTGTTTGAATCAAATTGCTGAATTTGTAAGAGAGGCCGAAAAGCCTCCCGATACAACTAAAGAAGAGAGAATTGCGCAATTAAATAACATGGAAAGGTTAGTGAAAAATTGCACCTAAACAAAGTGTTGACAAGCGTACAAAGACAATGAGCGTTTTTATAATTTTTATCTTGATTTATCCTCTCGACTCACAAAAAAACGTCAAAGGCACTTTACTTGGGCCAACCCCCAAGCTGAATAATTTGTTTTATTTCCGTGTTTTAAGGCTTTTCATTTTTAAGCATAAACGCACACAGCAAGATATCTCGCGCCCAGATGCAGAGTGATTTAAAGTTGTGTAAATTGCAAATTTACTTATAGTGTAAATGTGTAAATGTAGTTTACTCATTTTACTCAAATAGTGTTTATTTCTGACCAGTAGAAATTATAAGTTTCAAATTCCCCTCGTCTTAAACTGAGTAGCCAAATTTTTGCCGAGTTCATGCAATTTTTGGAAAATGTCAAAAAAATTGCTCCCGAAATTCGCTACAAAAAATCAAATCTAAAAACGGCTTAAATTTTGACTGTGTTAATTTACGCTGTTTATATTGCTGTTTACGTTAAAAATTTCTTGCGAAAAAGTTTCTTTTACTGCTTACTATTTGCGTTTGTATTTGCAGCATTCAACAAGCTCATTTGCGAAGATTAAGAAAGAAAAAAATTCGAAGCTACACAAAAGCGATGCGAGATACTTTTGAATAAATTCAGGGCGCGGTTCCCAACCGGGAGTAAATTCAAGGAAATAGGAATTACAAACAATTTCTTTTTAATTTTTTTGACTTTATTGCGATTTTTTCAATTTTTTTAAAAAACATTGAAGACTCTAGGTGCTAAACCTTTTTTAATCAAAGCGTAATTAATAACGAATTTGATCTGTTCCAGACACGCTAATTGGAAGTTCTTGAAGGTGACCGACAGGTTTTTCAGGAACTTAGCCACCCCAATTTATAGTTTGGCATTCAGCATTCAATTAATTGAAGTGAATAAACTTAAGTTTTAAAAGCTGGCATGGTTTAAACAAAAAAGGCTGGGGACTAGTGAATTTGACTTGTTGTTTTCTATATTTATCTTTGTATTTTCAATAAACTCTTTAAAATCGTTATGCTGTGTCATTGCTTCAAAAGCTGGAATTGATCGACATTTTTTCCATGCCAAAGTTCCAAGAAGCGATATCGCTGCAGTTATCGTTTCCGATCTCGGCGCTGGATATTTGTGTTTCGATGATTTGAAATAAAATGTGACGCTGTGTTGCGACATCCACTTGACCACTTTACTACCCATGCGTGATGATGCTGGAACGGACGCGGCCCTACTATTCATTTTGCGTGTTAAAGCAAGTCTAATGAAAATAAGAGAACAGCGACGACTGTTAGTTTTTTCCACGAGTGACCAATTTTGTGAAAAGCGTTAAACCCTTTGTCGGACAGAAGTTTCTATTTGTTCTTTTTAGATTTTAGCCATAGCTTTTTACTGTTAAAGCATAACTAAACCAAATCTAAATATTATAAAAAGCAAATATAAGCTAGCCAAGCTTTTGAAAAAAAAATTAATCAAAAAATAAATCGTAAAGTCGATACCCAAAAGGTAAACAATAGAAATCAAATAATAAATAAAATCTTCCGTCTTTAATCGGGTTTTTATCCTTTTGCTATAAAACGCGTTTGACTCGAGCAACAAAGAATAAAAATTATCTGAAACAAAAAAGGTTCATTTGTGGGGTAAAAACTTTGTGCTTGGCTTCGCGTTTTGTTTTATTTTTCAACTGAAAACTTCGATAAATTTGATTTTTCCTTTCCATCGAAATTCGGTCAACATTTGAGTTTTTTTTTCTTTTCTGAAAAAAAAAACTCATATGTTGACAGAATTTTCTATAACTTTTTCTAAATTTTTGATTTTTTTCAGACTGATATTTTTCTGCAAAATAGTGCTTGTCCTTTACCTAATTCAAAAGTTCGCCACCGGCTGTAAAATTTCTTAAAGATTATTGTATTTTTGGGACAAAAATTGAAAAATCAGAGACAGATTCTAAGTGATAACCTTTTTTTTAGAGACCACTGTTTTTCGGACCAGAAGTTTTTAAGGGATAAATGAATTTAAAAAGGTTTAGAACCTATGCTTTAATTTAATCGGCATTTTCTGACGGAGCGGTCTACAAATCAATGCGATAACTAAGTGAAGACAAAGAAAAAACGTAATCACATTGACTTGCAAAACAGCTTCGGACCAAAATACAAGTTGGGTTGAAATGATAACCTTTTTTTGTCTTTATTTAGATTTTAACAGAATATTTTTGCATTTAATAGGCTGGCAACTAAATATCGGTTCTTCGATTTCGGGTCTTCACATTGGTTTCTGCAAAGACCAAAGAAAAGTCTTCACATTGGTTTCTGCAAAAAAACTCTTAATATATTTTGTATTGGAATATACCAAATATATTTACAGAGCAAAAAAGAGTCCAGGCGTTAAAAAATATTGAAAATCTCTATTCTAATTAAAGTTCTTCCAACTGAAGTCATTTTTTTCTTACTTATTGCAGTCTTCAACCAACTTTTTACTTCCAGTACTCCTTAAAACGCTTGGTTGATTGCTATTTTCTGTTTTAGCAAAGTCACAATTTGAAGTAACTCGTTTAATCCAAGTTCCAAGTACAATGCTTTCTTATAGCCACCACGAAAACCACCCGTGTGGACTGAGCATTGAGCTCGCATCCTTAGTGTTATCAGATTTCGCCCTTGTCAAAACGCAGTTCGGGCAAATCAACTCTTAAAAGGTTTAGTCGAAATCCTAGGTGGAAATATCTTGGCAGATATCATATTTGCTCTTGTGCGAAATATATTTTGCAATTTAAACGACAAAATAAAACAAAAGCTCTCGCGATAATACTTTAATAACAATAATAGCAGTTACCATTGACGTTTGAAAACAAAATGTGAAGAGAAAATTAATAAGATTAAGCAACGATGCCATAAAAAAATTCATTTATTAGTCCTAAATTTTAAAAAGAGCACTTTGGTTGCATTATAGATAGAAAGTATGCTCTTTGAATACAACAAACAGAATAAATTAATTCGGTTAAAACTTTTTTCCGTTGACGAACAAAAATCATAATGGTTATTTAGACATTAACAAAAACAAATTTAGAATTGCAGTTTATCACGAAAAAAATGCATCAAGGAATTGCTGAAATAAACCGTGAAACCAATGAACAAAAAATAATTGTAAGCACACTGATTACGCAAAATAACAATAAAGTTTTTAAAAAAAATTTAAATCGGATAAGGATATTTTTTAAGGTATGCTTGCAACGAGCTAGGCAAAGGTAACTCTTGCGCTTTATCTAAATTTTTCCAAAGTTTTATATGATTGTTAATACAAGCCCTGCTCAGCTTTTGCAAAGTTAAAAATTTCATCGGTTGAGGGTTTTCGATTTGAACAGGCATTACTTTTTTACCGGTTCGACCCATCCATGAGCACATAAACTGTCCTCTTTCGCTTGACTTGTTTACGCCGCTAGCGTTCGTATTTGATTCGCTTTTGTCGTCGCTAGATGATGAAGTTGATTTGGAATCGGCTTCAGAACAGAGATTCGAAACGTTCGGTGTTTGATTTGATTTCGACACCAACAAGTGATTAGTGTAATAAAGGATCATGCGTACTACACATCGTCGGTGAGCGGGAATCTCCGACGGATCATTCGTTCCGGAGTTGCGACGAGATCCCCTGGAATCGTCTCCGTCGGAGTCAAATCGAAAAGATCCGTTTGAGTAAACAATTCGAATGCTGGTGGGACCACGAGATGTCATGACGCTGACGCTAAACAAGTATCTGAAAAAAAACACTTACTTTCATTTTCTGTAAATCACTTTATATCGACAAAAACTTTTAAATTTAATGCTTAAAGGTTTAAAGATCGAGATTATTCTGTCATGAAATTTCAACCGCGTGACAAGTGCAAAAACGCTGAAATTTAAACGACTGGGTATTTAATGTTTCAATTAAACCGAAGCTTCCTCCGTCGGCGTAACTATCGCATTCTCTTTTTTGAAAAATGAAATTTCAAACGGTTAATTTCCCGTCACCAACGCTTGCGTAATATAACATTCGCAGAAAACTGCCAACCCAGGCGCCAAGCGCACGCTCTATATCGGTAATTAATAACATATGTCGCCGCAATTCGAATGAAAAAGGAAGGAAAAGACTAAAATAGAGGTCGATGTTGTCATAGGTAGGATATGTAACGCGATTCACTTTCCATTTAACTCTCTCTGTTTCAAAGCGGTTTCTCGTCAAGGCACGAAAATTCGGGAAAAGTATTTCTGCCTGGTCTAACAGCTGGCGAGCACACATAATGTATCTTTGATTTTTTATTGAATTATAACGTCCAGGTTGAGCGTGAATGCCCAGCGAAATTTAATAACTAAACAAATGTGCGTCAAACGTATACGCAAGATGCAGACCATGCCTCGACTTGAGCGAGTAATCAATATAATCAAGCAGCCAATAAAAACAACTGTGTGTAAACTTGCTTTGTAAAATTAGCTGTTCTAACACAAACTTGAATCAAGTTTTTTAAGTGCAAAAAAGCAAAAGCGCAACATGGTTCGTTGTAGATCAAGTTAAAGCGTAAAGTGTGGTGTGTGTTAATCTCCAAGTGAACGTAATTCATCCCGAAAGCTTTTTTGTATTTTACGCACAAACAATGTAAACTACTTCAAAATCTAGGATCAAAAATTTCTTGCAGCTCAAATTCTTTCGCATGCGATTTGCAAAATTGAGAACTATTTTATTTTTAGAATCATTTCAGATTCTTTCTAAAACACCAGCACGCTTTTCGTGTTTGAAATCGATTGCAAAATCAATTAAAAATCAGATAATTGGCTGATAGCTGTTCTTTTCGAAAAAAAATTTGAACATGTCAAAATAATTCACAAACAATTTATAAAACAGTTAAGAAAAAAATTTGCAGTGTTCACTTATTCTAATCTGTGCTTTTAATTAAAAAACTGTGACAAAGAAATTTTATTGGAAAACGCTACCCCTTTTTCACAGATTTATTTTTGACAGTATCAACTGTAGCTTTGTCGGTTTGACAAGTTTTTGTTTGCTTTTGTTACAGTTTTATCTTTGTTGTCTCAATTTAGTAGCCAGAAATAAAAACATAAAAGTGGGTCTAAAGCACAATTTATTTTGAACTAAGTTGTGCCCAGTGTCTGGCCTTATTTGTTGTGTCGAAACTTTCCTTTAACTACAGCATTTTTGTGTACCAATCGTTTAGCTAAAAACAACAAACAAAAAACAGAAAAGACAGTGTGTGGCTTCGCTAGAATTAAGATAAACTGTGACCGCCTAAAAAAAAACACGAATATCTAGCGACGTAGTTTCGTGATGTTTCTACTTCCTGCGTCATTGGACAATTCGGATATGACCAAATGCATATTCATACTTAGAAATTGAAAAAAGCTTTATGGCGTTAAAAATCAGTACTTTGAATGATTTTTCAATCTACAAATAATTTTTGCCGTAGTTGGAAAACTGTCCTGTTCTTTCTGAAAATTTGTCCTATTGAAAAGTCGCTTATTACGAAAATATTTACTAAAAAGTTTTAGTTAATTGATTATTTTTGTATTAAAAGTCGCTTATTACGAAAAGATTCACTGAAAAGTTTTAGTTAGTTGATTAGCTCTGTAAAAAACCGCTTACGTGCGTCGTTACACGAAAGCGTAAAATAAGCGCAAACCGTAACAAATGAGACAAAAATACCATAGAAAAAGGTAAAAAACAACTCGTTATAACGGAGAAACCTTGCCAAGCACCAGCAAACAAGCAACTTCAATAAAGCTTATGAAAGTAATGAACACGAAATTGCATGTTTAGGAGTTTCTAGCCAAGTTGTTTCAACTTGTATGGCCTAACGTTACTGCACGATGTGAAGGTAGATTTTACCACAAGCGTCAAACAAATAAAAATCCGCATAAAGCTTAGCTTGCGGTTTAATGAACCTTTTTATTGTTCTCAGAAATGCAATTCCGCGCTTCGATAGAAAAGATTATCTTGTATTTTAGTCTTCCAAGAAACAGACGCGACACAAAAGACTCATTCGCTCACAAGCGATATGAGAACTTTTTATGGCTTTGTACAAAGTTTTTGAAACAAAAAGTCAATTATTACTCTTTGAGATTGTGAATGTGGCAGTAATGGGTTACAAAAACAAGAATAAACTAATTTGACGACATGTTTTGTAGTTTTATAAAATAGCTTTAAAAAGAATTCCCGAACAGATGAAACACTAAAAGACTTTTTTTGAAATCGTTTAGCGGCAAATGGTTTCGGCGAAAATATTAATAAAGCTAACAAAGAAAAGACGAGATAAGGCAGATACTGCTTACAACCAAAAAGTCAAAAATTGATTTCTAGTGACAATACCGGCTTGCTTAACACTATTTTAAATAGGCCTACAAATTTAAAGCAGAAAGGTGGTTATTTGCATTTTTTCGCTAGCTGCTTAAAATTTTTCTTACTATATCTTTATCTTCAAGAAAGTTGTAATCGTTTAAACAAAGACAAGCTACTTTTCGTTTGAAATTTTGCCACTTAACTTTAGGTTCGCTTTGAAGGACTAGTTGCTTTTCAGATCATCGATAAAATATAAAAAGCGCCATGATAAGAGAGCGAATTCGTAGCAAAGATAAATTGAATCTTTCTCGGAAAGTGCTTTACCTAACCCATTCTACGAAGGCGTTTATTCATTTCTGTTGAATGCCCACGGGGGGATTAAGATAAAAAATCAAGAGTCATTTTACACCAAGAGCCTTGTATCAAAACCGACCTAAACCGTGAGGAATTTTGAAGGCTTAAGACAAAAAACAAAAGTTATTTGACACCAAGAGCCTTGTATTAAAATCAACTTGAAACGAAAGGATTTACATGCAAATAAATAGGAAATGTTTCAATCACTTCATCTTTTTTTAATTTCAAAATTACGCATTCAAGTTATCTAAACTAAATTAATTTTATTTATAGTACATTAAACTACTTTTTAAAACCACGGGCATTAAGCATTTTTCAGGGCAGGTTAAGTCAATTGCTTTATCGAAAAAAAATTTTTTTGTGCAGTACTAACTACTACGACAATTGACAATCACCAACGAACAAACGATTCCAAGAACTGTACTTTCTAAAAAGTCTTGAAATTCTTCTGCCCAAATAAGATAGTTTTTACTGCAGCCCTTTCGTGGAAATCTGTATTTACTTGGTTTTAATATGCTTTATTGCAAGGCGTCGGATTTTGTTTATCGTTTTATGGATGGCAATTTTCGCGATGTAATTAAAATTTGTCTGCTAAAGTGGTCACACCAGCAACAATATCATCAGTTTTTGCCTGTTCAGCGAAGGTTTGGCCTTATGACGCAAATACGCCTTCGCAGATAAATTGAACGATTCGAGTTGCGTGCGACTGTTTACACGGAACACACTCTCTTTGTCGAAAGATCTTTTTTGAAGGGAATTGTTTTAAAAAACTAAGCAAGCTTAAGAAACAAAAATAGCTTTTTTTATCTTGCGACCCCACTTATAATAGACAAGTTTAATTTATTGCGGTAGAAGTTAATTACAAGGTATGAGCGTAAGGAAAGAATATTTACATCAACTTTAGGAAATGTGACGTAGGAACAGACGTCATCGCTTCAGTTGAAGGAAAGCACGTGCAAAATGGCAGTTAAATAAATGATTGAACGCTTTAGACCAAAGTCATTTGGCTCGTTTACAATTAAAATTGAATTTTTTAGAAAATACTGTAAGTCTTACCTTGGGTCGCTGCTATCTCGGAGTAAAAATGTTCCTAGCGGCGAACCTTGCAGAATCGCCTTCGCTTGAATATTTGAAATTTCGCCCCAATACCAAGGGCACTCTTCAACAGTTTCTAAAACTTTCGCCAACAAAACCATTTCGCCGACGGTTTGGTTAAGATAAGCTTTTGACGCGGCGGATTGTTCACTAGAACTTGCATATTTGTTGAAAGCGGGGGGGTGAGACTTTCGGGTAAGAAATTGCAGTTCATCGCCACCAAGCAGATTTTCCGGGACGTTGGTGTTTTGTACGTCGTAGCGATTTACCGCCGGTTGTTTTTCCAAAGCCGCTCGTCTTGACTCAATAAACGTCAATAGCTTTGCGTAGGCAGTAGGTGATATTTCAAAGTGTCCGAGCGATTTTGGAATTTCATTTGTGCTGAGTTCTATATTGTTGTATTGATGAAGCGCTGGATGGATCGAATCTGAATCGGTTGATAAATGAACTTCATGAATATGTTTTTTTTCGCGAATAATTCTATAGCAGCAGGGACAATGGGTTTCGGTAGTCGTTGTATTGAAGCCCAGAAGACTAGGAAGAAAAACTATTGATGGTGCCATGTGGTTAGCAGAACAACACAAGTTGCAATCTACGATAACAAAACAAACTCAATAAATTAAAGGCTAAAAGAGAACGATAACAATGTGTTACAATGAATTTAAATCAATGATATAAACAAAAATTAACTGAGCTTCAAGTTACCAATTTTTATTCAATTATCATTTTTTTGTCTATTAAAACAAAATCTTTAAACAGAGCAACTTGGACTGTATTTTTTCCCAAATAAAAATTTGTTAAAAACTAAGGGATCAAAAAAGTAAAAGTTTTAATGATACTGTTTTAGCTTTCATAAAGATAATTCCTGCAGTAAACTATAAAAACTTATGAATATTCTTTTCTTTAGGCTTTTTTTAAATTAATGTTTTGATATAATTAACTTACGACCTGCATCAAGTTTTACATGAAACAGTAATTTCACAACAAAACAATCTTTCATGTCAAGACTAGCAGCCTGTAGCTCGATGCCGCCTGCAATGAAGTCGATTTTGCATCACGCGCGGTTTTATTTTGGCACAGCAAGCTTTCGCAATAACGCCTATTCTTACTCCTCTGATCTGAATTCGAATGACTGACTGCTTTCGTCGAACGATGTTAATGAATAACTAGTAAAAAGCGCTTCAGGCGATATTTTAAGTGGTTGAATTATAAGGCAGTACAAAAGTACTTTTAAAAGAGTTAATAGTAATTTTTTTGAAGGCCATAATTCCAAGGAAATCCGATATTATGCAATTCCAAGTTTTATAAAAAGTGCACTTCTAAGGTTCGACTTTACCACTTACTGTTTACTCATCACACAACCACTAAGCCTTATCGCGATTCCGATTTTTAGAATTATGAATCACCACGTCAACCAGGTGTTCAGAGACTAATTCTTGTGGGTGACAAACGAACTGATTCACACTAGCAAACGCCATTGGCAAAAATCGAATCATTTTTGCGGAAGAGAACAACTTTTGGTTAGATTCAGCACAATTTTTTAATAATAGACGAAAACAACTACCTTTCAATGTCTCTCACGAGTGATAAGCTGCAGAAGTAAAATATTGTACGTCATGAGAAATTTTCAGGCAGAACTCATGAAAAACTGCTATGACTAAAAATTATGAAGAATTAGATTGTGTAACCAGCAATGAAAAAAAAGCTTTACTAAATTTAATACAACTACAATATATTTAGCACCTTCAAAATTAGTAACCTTAAAATTAATAAAAAACCTTTTTTAGCAGCTAAATACCATAAAGGCTACCAACACAATAAAAGAACAAAACAAAAAACGCATTATAACCAAATTCTAGTTGCAATATAAAAGTTGTTTCTTTGCACAGAAATGCGCTGATGTATAACAAACACAGGGACGGCCTTACAAAAGGGGAGAGCGGTGCAAGAAAAATAGTGGAACTACTTTTTAGTGTGCCAAGTTTTTTCGTCCGAAAATACAGTGATCTCTAAAAAAAGGTCATTACTTTCAATCGAGTACATCATCCCCACTTTCGTACTATAGTTAAGGCAGGAAGTCCACCGTCAAGGTGCTTCTCTGAAGTAGAAGAGCAATATTTCACTTGCGGGGCCACTTTTCGACGTTTTTAGGGGGCCCGGTGCGGCGGCTCCGTTTGCTGCGTACCAAAGCCATCACTGAGCAAATACAAAATTTAACGCTTTGTTAAATTTATTTATGTATCGAATGTTGTGATTGCTATAAGTCAATAAATTTTAATTTTATCAAATGAATCGATAAAAACGTCATCGATTGTTGAATGCAGTCTAATTTGAAAAGCGGAAGTTTTCAACTAAAATATCAATATTATACCAATATTTGAATTTGCGTTCCTCTTTTCAAATGAAAATATACTTTAAGTACGCTCAACACAAGTCACAATATCCAATCATTTCCTTACAGAGAATGTAGGAGTAAAAACTTTAGAAAATGCTCTAAAATTTTCGAATTGATTCTAATTATAGAAAGAAAATTCAAACTGCTGCTTTTCGAAAGTTCTGCTTATTTTCAACACAGAAGTTAGAAGATACTTTTAATCTAATCAGGACCCGATTAGAATGAAAAATAATTTTTTAATTTTTCAATTTTTGATTTTTTATAGAAACTAATTATGACCTTTGTAGGTTAAAATCAATAATAATCGATTTTTCATTAAGATTTAGTTGTTTTAGTTTTTAATTTCTTAATTTAAATTTAGCTCATTAAATTTTGACTGATTTTTTAGTTTATTGATTGCACTTTGACCAGTTGAATAAAATCGTCAATTTGACTTTGGTGAAAAAGGTAATAGATTTCTGTTAAAAGACTTTTAACATGTTAAAATAAAACTATTTCATGTTTTTTTTAGTTTTAGCATTTGAAGAACCAATTTGATAAGTAGCCGATATCATCATCATCATCATCATCACCATTCATACATCATGATAAAATCATGACATCGTACAATAATGATAAACAGTTAGCAAAATGATTTGGATTTTTTATTACAGACCGAATTCATCCAAGTTTTTTTAAGCAGTAATTCATTATAAAGCAGTGGTTTCTGAACTGCAATATGCGTACCACCATGTTATGCGAGAGTAATCCAACTTGTACACAAGCAACTGAAGTAAATTGACAAACAGTTAAGAGAAAAGAATAGAATTTGTGAAGTTTTAAATAAACCAATATCTATCAATATTTTTTAAAAAAGCCAAGAGCCAATGCAGTAAGAACATTTTTAGCAAAAAAAACTTTTTTTTAAGAAGAGTTTTTGCTTTTAAATTTCTTTTCAAAAGATTTCAAAAGATCAAAATATCAATATATCAATCATAGTCAAAGCAAAATTTTTTGCTTTAACTCTCGAAACGTCAGCGTTTAAATAAAAATGTTTATTTCGATTTAAGGTGTAAAGGCCCGTTTCCACTCCGAGCGTGGAAAAGAGCATTCTTTCTCTCTTTTATTGATCTTCGATTGAAGCGAGCGGTTAAACTTGAAGCGAGCGCAAAAAAAAACAATAAAACAAACAAAGAATGCTTTTTTCCACGCTCGTAGTGGAAACGGGCCTTTATAAAGGCTCATTTCCACAATGAGCGTAGAATGTAGTATTATTTGTTTGTTTTATTGATTTATTACTTCTTTCCGCGCTTAAGCACTAAGCGAAGCAAAAAAATTAATAAAAGGAACAAAGAATATTCCATTCCGGCTTATAGTAAAAACGAGCCTTTAATTAGCAATTTTCCAACTGAAGCTGTAAAGACATTTTCAATGTACAATAGTAGGGCTAATAGAGCTGCAAAGTGACAAGACACTTAAAATAATGCGTAAAAAAATCTTGCCCAATAGATTTCTGGTTAAGTGTAATTTTATCGCATCCGAACCTCAGAGGTTACGGTGTTTTCATGCTGAGACTGTGAGTGGGGTTTTCGGCTTTAACGATCATCAAATCGCAGTCGGAACAGCCTAAGGTAAAAAATTTTCAACACAGGGACTAGAAGACAAAAACACGAAATTGCTTTCTAAGGCTATATTTTTATGTAGTTATTCAAATGTGGCAAAAGCGGACAACTAAATGAGTTGGATTATCTTGCGCAAACAGAGATGATTCGTCAGCAAGTTCAACCAAGGTAAATTTACTCTAAATTTTTCGCGTTACTGACGTCACAATCACAAGTTTTTTTAAAAAAAATTAAATCATTCTTCAATTGGTTTAAGCATGTTTTCTTTGAATGGTAACTAACATTATAAATTCCTTAAAATAATAGAAATTTTAAATTATAACATCTATATAGTTTTTATTGTTTTTATATTTATCAACGTGGACGTCATATTTTCAGATTGTAATGTCAAGCAATTATTATAATCGATTCTAGTTGAAAAAAATCGAAGAAAATTTTTAGATTTCCATTGAGTTTTAATTTTTAATTTAGTTTTATTACAATGTTTTAACTTAAAATTTTTGAATTGTCCGCCAATTTTTATGTGCTTAATGCTAACAAGTGGAATGTAATCCAAAATTATTCTCAATTGTAAAATAAGACCGTCGTCCAAGCCAACTTAACTTTCCAGCATCAAGTCAATTCAATTGCTCACATCCTCCTTTTCGGCTTATTCATTCAAAAATTTCCACGCACACTCAAAATCGGCTCTCATTATAGCATGATAAGCTATTAACATTTTAGTAACTGGTCGATTTCATAAGCGGTATTTCATAAAAAGGTCAAAATTTTTTAACCGCAATGGCATTTACTTTGCTTTCTTACTAAACACGGCTAACTGAGTCCAAAGTATAATGCCACAATAAACACAACATTTAGAATCTTTTGAGGCACTGTGAGTAAAAGTTTTCCGGTCGCGGGTGACATTTCAATAAAATATAAACTTGCGTGCAAGTGCGCCTAAAATATATTAGTCAGTGACATTGTAAAAAATTCAAGTCACTACTTAATGAAATTAAATAAGTAGTAAATAGATAAAACAAGATTGAGAACATTTGAAATTATTTAAACGGACCAAAGTTTGAGCTCACTCCCTTGAAGCACGATTTTCAAAGGTTATCATTAAAGACATGCTTTTCAGAAAATTGCTTCAACGGTTCTCACGTAAGTACCAATTTATCTGGGTATAGTAAGTTTAGTTATAGTTATACAACCAGAATAAAGATAATTACATTTTAAAAAACAAACAATTGATCTTAACCCTGAACCACCCAAATTTTGCTTTTACAAAAAAAGTTTTTTGTGGGTTTTTCAGATTGGTTAAATCTTATAACGTTATAATGACATATCTCAGGGTTGCCAAACTGCAATTTCAAAATCTTTAAATTCATTTAATCCAAGATGCAACTAACAATTTGTTAAATTGTGTCTATCAGTGACATCTAAAATGAGCTGTTTTAGTAAGCTGTTAAAGAGCAGCTTGGCCGGTAAAGGATTAAATTGCAACATTTCTCTTGGGGTCTGCAGCTATATACATTGGTTGACATTTTAAATTGTAATAAATAGATTAATTAATAAAATTAGTTTAAATCAGATCAATTAAATAAAATCGTCATTTGGCTTTGCTGAAAACGGTAAAGCTTTCTGTTAAAAGACTTTTGACATTTCAAATCGTAAAACACAGTGTTTTTACTTTCCACGACTTATCTTTAAATTTTTTTTTAATTTTTTTAAAAGATTTGATGCTACCTGATTAGCTATAAATTCAGCATTGACACTTTTTATAATACAAACAAAAGTTACTGATTTCAACAATTAAATGGCAAGTCAGAAAAATTTGAATGTTAGTAATAAAAAACTAATATTATGCATTAGTAGTTGAATACTTGTTTTTGTTTAACCCAGAGAGTTTTTTTTATCGTGACTACCCCAAAGTAGTTTTCTTTTTTTGGATCAAAAAGTGTATTAATTTTTGAGTATAAAAACTATAAATACATGTACATCAGAGTAAATTCTTACCTTTAATACAACCGCAACACGGTGCCTCTAGGTGGCGCTTGCAAGCTTGAAAAACAGATTCTCGTGAGCATTGCAACGGACTTTTAAAAGAATGTTCCTGTTCCGAAAAGGGAAGCTTAATTATCTTTGCTTGTGTTTCTCCCGAAATTGAAACCGAAATAAAAGGTGAGGTTCTTGAAAGGGGATTGTTTTGGTCGGACGACGAACAGCAAAAACAAACGGCACGGCGATTTTCCTCCGTTGACTGAGTCGGGAAGTGGCGATCGATGGGAAAAGCACCGTGCCAATGAAGATCGCTGCAGGAATGATTTTGATTTTCAGCAAAAGCGGTGTCAAACGAATTTTTAACGCAATGACGCGAAGCAACGAAAGCAGCCTCTTGTGCGCAATTACGCTGACATTGATTACGTAATATTGCGTTGTGCTTTTGAAATTGAACACAGGCGAAACAGGTTTGTTTGCTCGTTGACGCAGACGAAAAGATTCGCTCGGAATTCCAAGAAAAGTCGGCCTCGGCTTTCGGAAACGGTTCGAAATTGCCTCCGTCAAAACTACAAAGCGAATTTGGCATAGGAAGAAAAGGACGAAGCCTAGAAGCGCAAGTGAGAGATTGCTTATAATTATTGTGGGACGATGAATTAAAAGATGAAGTTTGATTGCAGATTGAAGCAGTTTTACGACCGCAAGGAATCGGAAAAGCCGATATTACGCTATCTCGCTTGCTGTCATCGTTATTTATTGGGTTTCTTACTGACAAAGTTTTGTTATCAGGATTTCTTTGCTTTTCAGAGCAGTCAACGTGAATGTTGGTCACCACCACACCGTGAAACTTGTTTGCGTTTGGGCTTTTTTCAACTTTTGTGTTTTCAGTACTGCTTATTCTGTTTAGGCTGTTATTGTTGGTCCGATGACTTGAACAAAAATTTGAATTTCGGCTGCTACATAAATTAGCACCAGGTGGTGACGAAGATTGTACTGAATCGAGATTATCGTCAGATTTCGCTGGATTGTTTGCTATTTGAACGACCGCATCAATCGAACCGCTTCTTCGATTTATATCGGTGTTTTCATCATTTATATTGTACTTTGGACCTGTTGGGATACTTACGTCATTTGCGACGTTTTCTCTATAAGGCACAAAAGTTTTGTTTGGGTCATCTTCCATAGGCTCGAGATTAATTTCAACTTTAGTTTTTTCCTTCTCGGCTATACAAACGCCAGCATTTTCTACAATTAATATGGTCTTGATATTGCTTTTTTCATCTTCTTCTTTCAAGTCTCTCTCGTTTTGACGTTGGTTGTTACTTCTATAATATTGATTCGGTTCTGCTGAGGGACGTTCGGAAAGAAGAGAATAGAGAGTTGACTTTTGGTTGTTTTTCTAAAAAAAAAGACGTTATTAAATTGTTAATTTGTTTTAGTAAAATCAATTCAGAAGAGTTTATAAACTGTTCGCAAAATCAAAGCACGAAGCTGTTGTTTGCTTAAAATAATGACGATTTAAAATTTGTTTCTTGGCACCTTTTGGTGATTTAGTTTGTGGTATAAAACATGGCATTTTAACAAAAATGCTTTTTGTAAACAAAGCTGAAAATAAACGTTTCAATATTTTTATTAGTTTGTCAAAGCAGTAGTATGTTTTAATTTTTATTGTTTTATTGCTTTTTTTCTTTTCCATCTGTTTCATACTATCTTTTTTGCTTTTTAAACAACTTGCTTTAGAAAATCTTTCTTTTAGTATTTACACCAGGGGTGGGGAACTGGATTGTACTCGCGGACTGCACTCCTAAATTAAAGAGCAGGTGCGGGCCGCAATCAACTTTTGTTAATTTAAGAAAAAAGGTGGTTACGCGACAGACTACGCTTCTTCATCTGATTCGTCGTGTTAAGACTTTTTTTTATGTTCAACAGCGTTAAACAAGTACTTGTCCTTTAATACCGAGTGTATAAAAAAGGTTTTCACTTTGATTGTATGGTTAATCCCAAAAATTTATTTAGCTTTTACGTCGAAATCGAAGCAAAGACAAAAAAACGCGCAACATTGGTTGTGGCGCCTGGTTTATTCAATAGCTTTTTGGGTGCTCATCTGATTAATAATTTTTGTGGTGAGACTAAATTTATATTATCATATATTGGTTCTTAATAAAGCGAAACAGCATTCTTTTGATCAAAGAAATTGATATGATTCTTTCCAACCACATGCGGGTCGTATTTGGGCTGCGGGCCACAGGTTCTCTACCCTAATTTACGCCGAAGAGTGCAATTGTAACAAGTTTTTGACGCACATCTCCGCAACTTCTGGGCAAACACAGCCACTCACTGGATTATCGTAGCAGTGGTCAAATGTTGGTAACAACCGTGTTTAAATGACCGGCCTGGAACCAAACCGTAGACCTTTCGTACCAAGAGCAGAAGCGTTAAACCTCAACATTAATCGGTCAGTTAACTCGAATAAATAAATGAATAAAGCTCCATTTTTGCCATACTGTTGCGATTTTTTCACTATAAACGCTTCAAAATTTCTATGATATTATTATAATGAAATAATTATCTGAGAAAACTATTTTGAAATTAAATATAAAATCCGACTTTGTTAGTAAACAGAAGTAAATTAGATAATTTTATATTGATTCATGTTTTTAGGTAGCATTACAAGACGTGAGCACTAAACTGAATGAAAACTTTTTAAAAATACTGAAAATGAAAAACCAAAAGCTTTTTTTTTCTTTCAAGGTTTAAAACGAATTCATACTTATGAAACGAAATTTCACATTAAGAAAAAATTAAAACACCATAACTAGCAAGACAAATAAGTACCGATCAGAAAATCTAACTACGGCAATTTAGGGCAATGCTTCTCGGCCTTTTCGCGCCTGCGGCTCACTTGCGGACCTTTTCAAAATTCCCGGCGCACTTCGACCAGAGTGCATATTTTGATTTTCGTCCCTAAAAAGTACTGTTCTCAAAAAAAAAGTTTTCACTTTGAAACTGTCTCGGATTTGTTGATTTTCGTCCCTAAAAAGTAGTGTCCACTAAAAAAAAGGTAGCGGAGCAATGGACTAATGTTTTTTAAAAAGTTTCGCGGCACACTTAGAAATTTCTCGTGGCACACAGGTTAAGAACCACTGATTTAGGGCATCAATAGAATAAGCTATATTAAGTGAAATCAAATAAATTCATTATATTTATTTATGAACATTTTAGCTGGCTGGTTAAGTTTCTCTTATATACTAAAATCCTTCTTTCAAACGTAGAGATTTGACACTCTCATGCTATTGTAAATCGAAATTGAACCACGACAATACATTTCTTTTCACCTTTTTCATTTTCAGTTAAAATAATCGAATTATATCTGACAACCAACGGCACGCTATAGTCAAAGTGCTGCCGCAAGAAAAACGACACATTTTTCAATTCAGCGTTTTCGATTTCAATAAAAACGCTACAAAGCGATTGCAGTAAAAACACCGCGACTGCCAATAAACGTACGTATCAAAGTAGGTTTAAGTGAAACGCAAACACTTTTTATTTGAACGCACTTTCATGGAAATACACCGTTCGGTATTTCGAACGAGGCGTTAAAATTTGCGCTTCTCTTAATGCATCCCTGATTCCCGCTCACTGTTTTTTACAAAGAAAATAAATACGCTTTGTATTTGATCAATGTAGCTTGTTTATCGGAAATTCAACACGCATTTTTATAAAGCATTCGTAATCGCCCTTTTTCCAGGAAAACGAATGAATGACTTGCGCTTTCTGTTAAATAAACACTGAAAAGAAACTGTTGGGGACCGATTGCTTTCAACTGTAGAATTTCTGTAAAGGAATTCGAACCGAGTTTGGTTTGTGGAATTCGAAAAAAAAGCTCGTTTTCATTACATACGAAGCTGAATATCGTTTTTGCTTTTGTTCTTGCTAAGCAAGAAAAATTAATAAAAAAAATAACACCAATTTAATTTTTAAAAAAATCTTACTATTTCGGTGCCACTGTGCGCAAAAAATGAACGTTTAGTGAGACAAAACCGTTTTTTGTAATTTAAAGGAAATATGAAAAAGGAAATGATAAATTTTATTGCGATAACATTTGTGATAAAAAACACGACCAAAAAATGTCTTAACATTTAAATCTCTGGTACTACTTTAAATATCAAAACTAGCATTTCCAATTTCTGTCAAAGAGAATATTCTTAACGAGCTTTTGCAAGACTAAATAATTTTTAAATATGGGTTTGTATCAATTTCCTTCCAGTTTTTTTTTACTTATAACGTTTAGTAGGGACACAGTCATGGATTCTATCTTATAAAACCGAAAAAAAAAAAACTATATGAAACGGCTTATTTAACAACAACTATTGCTTTAATTCAGAGAGAATAATCAAAAACTGGAGTTAAGCAATAGGTGATGTAAAAACTACATTGAGAAGTCGAAGCCTGTTACGAGTTTGCGATGCCATGACCTTTAACATTTCGCCAGGGTGGAACAAGTACTAAAGAGAAATGGTTGCGAATGATTAATGATCATTATCAAACCAAAAAAGAAATTTTTTTTTCTTTTTTTCAATTTTTATCACTTTGAAAAATTACAATTTAGGTAATATTTTTTAATTTTCATAGTTTTACTTGATTATTTTAAGCAGTTTTGCTTGATTAAGCAAAAGACACAAAGAAAAGCCATAAATCCACTTCACTCGTGCGAATTCACTGTTAAAGCATAAGTCATATTAAGGTCAACCTACCTGACTAATGAGTAATAAAGCTGCGATAGCTAAGAGTTACAAGAACTGCAAGTTGACCTCATGGCTCACGAGATATAGCTGAGCGAAAAACAGAATTGGACCTGAATATTGTACCTGAAGTTTAAGTAAAATTGGACCTGAAGTTTAAGTAAAATTTATTTTCAAAATCAACTTAAAAGGTGTTTTTTTTATTATTGCTTTATACAGTACTTCTTTACTGATTTACAAATCTGCAGCAAAAACCTTTTGCTTTGTTAAGACTCTAGTTTTACGCGTCTTGTAGCGACAATACGGAGAACCCAAAAAAAAAAAATTGGATTAAAATGTGTTCAAATAAAGAATGTTATCAACATAAATTAATTGAGACCTATCCGACTAAGCATTTCAGAAGATCAATTAGTCGAAAATTGAATATTTAAAGCTTTAATTGAACAAAAATTAAACGAAAACAAGACAAAAAGTCATTGCAATTTGAGGCAGAAGGCATGATTTAAACTTAGTTAAAACACTCACAGAAAACACTTAACTTTTATCTTACTATCGTAAAAACGTATGAAAAGATCTCTAACGGCAGTTGATTGCTTCATAGTTTTAATTAAGCCTAATTTGAGTTAATTAATGGTTTGAGGGGTTTAAAGAATAATGGCATCAGAAACCAACAACTATAAATCGCCCAGCATCAAATACGCCTTTCACAGTAAGTCGAAAAATGCCTACGTGTTTTGAGAGCTAAAATCTAAGGTATAAAGTAAAATCTTGTCTAACTTAACATTAAATTAACAAATAACTGCCAATTTAATAAGTCGTACAAAAAGTCTAACATTTACACTTACAAAAAATATGGTAACTACTTATCCAACCATTATCAATTACGACATTACAGTACTGTATTTTAAATCAAAAATTTAGCAATTACAATAAACAAAGTTCAAATATAATTTCAATCTTATTCAGTAGCAACCCTGACAACAAAAGTGGAAAAAACAAAAACATAAAAATCATTTACTTACATAAAAAAGCGAGTCGTTATAAACGAACTGCTTTGCCGAGGGCGACTAAGACGTATTTTTTCTACAGTTACAAAGTTTTTTTTTTTTTTGTAAAATTACGGCTACTTTCTTTGTACAGCATTACATAACATTAGTTAATAGAATTAATTTTTTTTTATATAAGTAGAACAATGTCACTTGTTCCTGCGAGAAAGCTTTTAAGCATAAAAGAAAATGTATTGTTTTTGATAAAAACAGCGGAATTTCGTTAAAGTCCGTTATATTACATAACATTGGTTTATAGGGGTAATTCTTTTTATGTAAGCAGAGTAGAACAATGTCACTTGTTCCTGCGAGAAAGCTTTTAAGCATAAAAGAAAATGTATTGTTTTTGATAAAAACAGCGGAATTTCGTTAAAGTCCGTTATATTACTTAACATTGGTTTATAGGGGTAATTGTTTTTATGTAAGTAGAATAAAACAATGTCACTTGTTCCTGCAAGAAAGCTTTTAAACATAAAAGAAAATGTATTTTTTTCTTTGATAAAAACAGCGGATTTTCGCTAGGATTTTGGGGATTATTTTATTCTTGCTTTTTTTAGCGTCTAATAGAAAAACCAGTCTATTACTTTTATAGTATTACTATTTGTAACTAAACAACGATAAATATAGTTTACTGATGTACCAATTGATAAATTACTCGAACAAAAGAAAAACTTTTTATGTTTTTTCGCAGCCGTTCTCTGAAGTGCAAAATTAAATGTCAAAAACTTTTTGATTCGGTTATTTTTCGTTCTTCATTTTATTTTCGGCTTTAGTTGCATATTGTTTGAAGGGGTGCGTTGTAAACTAAGACTCAATCAAAAATTTTTTGTTTGAGATTTGAATTCGGTATTGAACTCAAAAAAAGTTAAATCTTGATTTGCAGCTTTGATTTCACACCGAGTTTTATTAAATTTAGATGCCTAAAAAGTACTATAAAGCGGTATTTAATTTTGTCGCTTCCGGCAAAACTGTATTGTTCTAAAGCAGTGATTCTCAAAGTTTTGGCCGCATTCCTCTCTTTCAGAACTCAGGTACAGTCATTTTCCCAAAATTTAAGTTCAAAATAATTTTGTTTGTTAAATGAAGCGGAGACTATTTTTTCTTCTTTTTGATTTTGACTTTATTTTAACTGTTGAACTTTCTAGTTCACTGAAATTCGTATCACAAATTTAGTTAAAGACCAAAGAAGGTCTTTTACTTTAATAAAACTGCTTTTATCAGCTTTGTAAATCAATTACGAAAGACGTGCCAATTTTTTGGTGTCACTTTATACATTATATTAAGGTTCTCAAATTTCTTCCCAAAAAAATTTTCGTCACTAAAGACATCGATTTCCCCCAAGGAAAACAAGTGCCTCACTTTGAGAAGCACTGTTTTGAAAACTACAAAGTCTTTATTTGATATTGTAGGCGGAAAAGTGTTTTTGGGCTTTCGATTTTAAATAAAGACCTTTGTTTGGTCTTTATTTGACTTTTAAAGACAAATAAACCCTCGAAAACCAGAACAAAAAAAAATGTTAACCCTTTGAATTTAACTCTATGGATGATACGATCGTTGGTGTAAACACTATATAGATTTAAGCCAAACCAAAAACTAAGTTTTTGTAAGCCTGATTTACAGTGTTAATTCTTTGCGATTTTGCCTTAAAACCACGTCACTGTAGTGGTACCGCACTAAGGACGACAAGCTGTTAGTGACGATGTGTCCGGTTTTAAAACCAGTAGTTTCCGCATGGTAAGCAGGAAATAATAACCACTACATTAATACAAATAAAAATAAAAAATAAACAAAACGTTTTACGTCAGATTGGAAAGCAAAAACTATTTATTTTAGAAATTTTTTATTTGTTTTACAGGACACATCCCAGCAGCTTGTCTATTCCTATAAAACAGTGGTTTTCAACCGGGGTTCCGTCAGAACAGTTCAGGGATTGGTCAAAGGACATTCAACAACTACATTATGAGAGTGTAAAACGTATTTTATTACACGACAAGGCCCTGTTTCGCCCTTGTGGGGCTCATCAGGTGCAAGCAAAGTACGAGTTACAATATCAATACGTCAAGCAACACGGCACAACGGTTAGTAAATACAATAAAGTTCAAAACTAAAACTAGCAATAAATTTAGCATGACCAGTTTGATTGATAGTCAGGAGGCGGGGAAAACTATTCCTGCGTTGCTTTGGTCATCCTCTTCAAGTCATAGTAGAGTGGTCTTAGTTCGGATTTATAACCAAGGTATCTAGTCAAGATTTGACTAGATACCTTGGTTATAAATCCGAACTAAGACCACTCTACTATGACTTGAAGAGGATGACCAAAGCAACGCAGGAATAGTTTTCCCCGCCTCCTGACTATCAATCAAACTGGTCATGCTAAATTTATTGCTAGTTTTAGTTTTGAACTTTATTGTATTTACTAACCGTTGTGCCGTGTTGCTTGACGTATTGATATTGTAACTCGTACTTTGCTTGCACCTGATGAGCCCCACAAGGGCGAAACAGGGCCTTGTCGTGTAATAAAATACGTTTTACACTCTCATAATGTAGTTGTTGAATGTCCTTTGACCTAGCCCAAATCCTCGTTTCTTTTGAGTTCAGGGATTCCGCAAGTTGTCTGTGGAAGATGAACTTCGTGTGTGTCTATCAAAAACACGACCCAATTTTAAAGAGTTTTGCAAGAAACATTAGGCTCAAGTTTTTCATTGAATTTTTTACGAGAATACCGTAAAATCTCTATTTGAGCGCCATAGCGCTCTATTTTTCAACCCTTCCTCTATAGTGGCGTTCTATTAGAGGTGGTGTTCAATTAGAGGGTGGCGCTCTATTTTTCGACTAGCTGGTCAGAATTTTGGGAAGATAAATTTAATCAATGAAAAGAAAAAACATCTAACACAGTTAACATCTAACATCTAAAGAAGAAAAAACATCTACCGTAACACAGTTAGTGGTAAGTAAAATTCACTTTGACAGTGAATTTTTGATGTCAAAGTGAATTCAATCAATGAATGTCAAAGTGGCGGTCTATTAGAGGTGGTGTTCAATTAGAGGGTGGCGCTCTATTTTTCAACCCTTCCTTTATAGTGGCGTTCTATTAGAGGTGGCGTTCAAATAGAGATTTTACGGTAAATGTAATTTTTTACAGTTCCTATTAATAATTTCAGAGATCGATTCCGAGTAAAGACTTTTTTTTTTTTTAGAGAACACCCTGATTTTGGGACGAAAATAGGTGTTTTTAGCCGGTTACGGCCTGCAAACTCGAATAATTTTGAAAAGTGGCCCACAAGAGTGCAGAAGTTGGACCACCCTGGCATAAGACAATCAAATTACTGCACAGGGGCTCCTCAAGCCTCTGGAATGTTTCATTGGAGTTCCGCTCCACCAAAAAGGTTGAAAACCACTGCTATAAAAGAATCGTAGGAGAGTAGATTCAATTCCTTAAACAGGATTAAAAATGCTGGGGGGTCTGTTTTGATAAAACAAATGTTAAATTTATACATGGATTTTCATTGAGCATTCTCCACAGTAATTTGAAATATTTTGCGATTGTAGATTTGAAAAAATATTAGATTTTCTTCGCTTTTCGTGAGAACAATTAAAAAAGCTTCAAAATAATCGTTTATTTAGTTCGACATTAGTAAATTGCTTTCATAAAAGTTCGAAATTTTTACAGCTTATAAAGATCAATTTTTATTTTTTTAGGTCTCTTTCGGTATATAAATACATAAAAATTCTTTTGTAACGGATTAGAGTCATAAGAACGAATCTTAAGCCATAAGTTTTTTTCAAAATACTTTTGGAAAGATACGCCTTACAGTAAATTGAACTCGCTTCCATACTATTAATACAATTGTACCACAAAACACGATAATCTCAAAGACTTGACATTTCGATTCAAGCGATTGCTTTTATGGAAACCTTAAACACATTAAATTTATTTGATTGCTCAAGAAAATAAAAATTACGCCATTATTCAACAAATTAACCTTAATTAAAGTTTACATGCCCAGGAAATATTTCAAAAAAAATTTTTTAATTATAGAATGGTGAACACGGTTAATTCGTGATTGCATTAACTTTTTTTTACGTATCTCTTCATTGAGCTGATAAGACAAAAGAAATGATATTATTCGCAGAGCAAATATTAATAAATCAATTAACTAAAATATTTTGATTTCTTTTTTTTCTATTTTATATTTTTGTTCGGCATTGAAGTGGAGATAAATGTCTATTTCACCAAGAAGCACAAATACTAGGCTTAGTCTTTTTTTTCAGTCAATGGTAACTAAACTTGGCCCTCTGGCTGAATCGCGGTTAGTTTCTCCGGTTCGCAGAGCTTCGCCACAAACAAATAAATGCAAAAAATATAAATCCGGGGTCACCAAACTAGGACCTAAATGACCGGCCTGGAATCAAACCCTAGACCTTCCGTACCGACCCTACAGTTGAAAGCAAACTAATACATGTTTTATCAAAAATAAAACTTAGATCCACCGAAAAACATTTGTATAACTGAAGTGAAGATCTTTGATTTGATTTTCAATGGGCTTTCAAATAATTTTTCGGCCCAAGAATGTTTTCGAATTTGATTTTAAGTAAAAACTTTTTGTCTTGATTTGTCTTGTTTTTAACCAGGGGTGGCAACCCGCGGTTTCTACGAAATAAATCTTCTTCTCATCTCCATAAAGTCCTAGAAAATCATGATTCGGCAAACGTCATAAAATTTGCTCTTTGCGGTAACACAGTAAGAAATGGGGCTCTTGTTCTTTGACTGGTTGACCACCTCTGTTCTAAATAGTGAAGCCATAAAATTGCAAGATTTTGGCCTTCATTTGTTGATGCTATCCGTTATCTAGCCCATCTTGAAAAACGATTGGTGATCCTTACTTAAAAAAACAGCGAAGGTGTTTAAATTCATATTGAATTCCGAATAAAATTGAAGAGAAAAACTTGGTCTGGTTTATTTTTCGCAGATTTTTATTACTTACTATTGGTCAATAACCTACAGCTTAAACCAGGGACTCCCAATTTCTCCACGACTAACTACGGTCTAAAATATACAAGAACGACTTCTTTCGATGATTTGCGAAATAAATTTGCTTCACACATAAAAATGAAGACCGTTTTTTTGTTCTTCTATTCAATTAAGGGCACGATTTTTGTACATTTTCTTGTCCAAAAGTATAAAGACAAAAAAAAGTTCTTTACTTTTGTTTGTGACAGAAACACGGCGTAGTTTTGCAACTCTGCGAAACCTTATTTTTTTAGAATTTTTCCGACGCCCTCGTAATATTAAAATGACTCACCAATTGGGAGCCTCTGGCTAGATTCACTGATTTTTGGTTCGTCGACGTGGAAATCAATAGTCAAAATGATAAAACAAATCAGACAGATAGAAAGATTCTACAGTTGGTTTATAAATCGAATTTAATTTCGCCGACCTCGAACAAGTAAATTTACGCACTTGGGCTGTTCCACTTCTATCAGATGCTGATTGTCTTCTTTTTAGTAATCGTCGCAGTTTTTTGTTCATCTTCTTTATAGACAAGTTATCATTGTGCCCCGTGCTATAGGATTGCGCACTTGTAGTCTTTTAGCACTATAACAACTAACTCGACAATATTTGAAAATAACAGCTGCAAGAAAACAAACATTTTGTTTATTCAACTTTTCCAAGATTAACTATTTTAGCTGAACTAAGCGTTAGGATTCTCCTTCGATTTTCTTCAATTTTTTATGCCTAAGTAGGTCTTCTGCCAAAATTTTGCAAGAAACATCTTTTCTATTTGCAAATTATTTGAAGCAACGCCATCAAGATAAACTGATATAGCGACACATCTAAGAAAAATATCACGATAAGTTTTTTGTGGTTTTAAACAAAAGCTGTTGAGTTGAATAGCGGAAATTATATCAGTATTCTGCCTCAAAGCAGAAAAATGCAGCTAAAAACGCGTAAAACTTTTTAAACAGTCAAGAGTTGATGTAAAACTTAAAAACAAGCAAAACTTGATCAGAATAAAACGGCCTATTGCCAAGTAGATGGCTTTACTTACATCTAAAACGAAGGCCTTGCAATGATTTGTGTTGTTACGTGTTTTGCCGTGGGCTAGATTCAACTTACATAAGTAAAGAATTTCGCATTATATAAACTTTTTAAATGCATATGACGTTTCTTTTTCAATTATTTTTATATGACATGTCCTAGATCAGTTTTATAAATTATGTAACTCAAATATTTTTGTTATTAGGAGTCAATCGGAATAAAGAAATTCTCAAGACAAATTATTACTCCGAGCAAGTAAAGATGTCACTGCCTGTAATAGCAGAAAGTATATGTCTCTTTCTCCTTTAGTTTGATTTCTATATGGTTTTGTAAGAAAGACAAAGCCATAAAAAAAGTAGAAAAATCATAGCAATGTAAAGTAGGTAAAAAGAAATTTTTTATTTGCTTCACTATTAAAAGAATTTAGAACCTTTTTTGATATCTTTTTGTTTAAAATCTTTTTATGATTTAGAAACTTTTTATGACATCTTCATGAATTTAAAAACATTTTAGGATATCTTCATGAAAAAACATTTTTTTTGCTTTACATTGAAATTAACGATTTATTCACCGGATACTAACAAAAAATAGAATTTTATCATGATTTAATAATTTAACAATTATACATAAAACAAAGCGAGGAAATAGGCAGTTTGATGTCACGTTTTATTTCAGTAATCACAAAAACTTAATTAAGATCAACGGCTTAATAATAGTAGGAAGCTTTGCTAGTCTTCAAAATTAAGTCAATTATAAACCACAGTCCTTATAGAAATTAGTAGTAGGAATAAAAAACACTAAAAGATTATCGTCATATTGTGAAGTGGATTTTATTCTATAAATGATCAAATGATCATTTGCAGCGTCAAGAGTATTCCAACAAAGCATGCCTTATAATGACCTTTTTCGGAAAATGGATATTTCGTGGAAATCTTTATTTCAAAGAAAAATTTGTTCCGTTCTTGTATACACAGTTTAAAGTAATTAAATTGGGAAACGTAATAGTCCACAGCGTTCGGACCAATTAAAATTTTAATGCTATGTCAAAATGCTTTCACTGCCACCGCAGATACCGTTACGAGAACCAAAAATGTAGTAAAAGATTTGATAACCGAAGACAAAAGTAAACAGTTTTCAAAGGCTCCTGTCTTTTAAACAATATCTTAACCAAACAAAAAAGTTTTTAAACTTTGACAAAACCTGAACAACTCATTCATAAACAACAATAGAAGCCACTATACGACTCTATAATCATGATTGCTTCAAACGAACAGTACTCATTGAGTCAGTGTCTTAAAAAGGTAACAATTAAACCTCGTCTGATTTAAGTTGAATTGGCTCTCCGACTGGTTCTATTGCATAACTAACGATTTTCTGAAACGAAATATTTCAATTTCAAATCTCCTGCTTAGGCCATGGTCCGTGTCCAAGCTTACGTAACGAATGCCCTTAAGCTAAATACGGAACAATGAGAACTTAAGTCTTCCTATGACACCTAAAAGACCAAACGAGAAGCTTTACCAGGTAACATATATTAAAGAAAAAAGTGTTGACGAAAATTAACAGTTTATGTTTTTGGCGGATTCAAGCTTATGTAAGATGTTTGCATAATCAAAGAAATGAAGTTTTCTTTTTCTACAAGGAAAATTAAAAATGAAACTTAAAAGACAAAATTTAAACTGTAGTATAAAAATATAGAGGTAAATCTTAACCTTCTGAAAAAAAGAAGCAAAGTACTTCGAAAAAAATAGCTTTTCAGTAACGACGTCAAATGATTGCGATACGTTATTATTTTTTTCGCAAATTTCAAAGCACAAATTTGTAACTCCGATAATTACCTTTTGACCCGTACCTTGGCACAGAGTAAAGAAATTCTAATTAAATTTTGATCAAAATCTTTTTTGGGTTGTCAGGCTACTAACAAATGTCTTCAGACTTTAAAAAATAAGTACATAAAAAGAAAAACAATTAATCAAAGAGAAACTCGCTTCTGATTTTTCTGTCGCGAGCACAACAGCATTCAATCAAACGAGGAAATGAGCTGGTGCAAGTTCAGAACGTCCTCGCAACCGCCTCTACTTCAATCTCACGTTGGCGTCATTCTTGCATGCAAAACGAGATCACATACGGATGCTTGAAAAAAATCTTTTGTATGCCCGCCCACTTGCCCGCCCACCTGCGAGTAGGCTTATTATATAACCAAGTGTGTTTTATAGTTATACTGTCTGTCGAATGCAATTTTTAAACTTTTTTGTTACTTTTATTTTGTTATTGATTTGACTTTTTTTAATTTTTAAAAGCACAGTTTCGTATTGCGCTAATCTTTCAAGTTTTTTCTCACATCACATCAAGATCAAGATTTTATGGACCTTTCTAAAAGTAAAAAACTAGGGAGAAGAAAGATAGGCTGAACACTTTTTATATGCAAGATGTTGCCTGAGGACAAACGCTATGTAATCGCAAGTTGATTTAAAGCAATGTAAATTTCGGTCATTTTCAAAGTAATAGAATATCAACAATTAAGTTTTGTTTATTTGCATTAAAAATAAAAACAATATAATTTTGCCTTAATTCAGAAAAAAAATGTCCTAAAACTACAGGGTGCGGCTGAAATTTCCGGACAGGCTTATTTGGTAATTTAAAATCAAATTTAATTTTTTGTTTTTTAAAAATCCACACATCTTTTTTTTGATAAGTTTAGAGACCAAATGCACGAAATTATTCAATATATCCTCCGTTGGCATCACAAACAGTTCTCATTCTTTTTATAGTATTTTCATATGCGGCACGCAACATACCCTGAGGAAGTTTTTCCCATTCTTTTAATAAATCACGTTTTAAACTTTCCACAGAATGATACTTCTTTTCGCATGCCCTTTTTTGAAGTATCCCCCAGACACTAAAGTCCATAGAGTTGAGGTCTGAAGAGCATGGAGGCCACATATCCTTTGACCAAAAATTTCGAAAATTTTCTTTGCAGAAATTTTGTGAAAATTTTGTCCTATGAAAAGTTGCCCGATTTTGCTGAAATGTCCAATTTTTGTCCTTGTAATGATCATTTAGCAAGAGTAAAATTGGTTTCAGAACATTGGCGACCATCCTCTTACAGAGCGATTAGAATAGTCCCCAAGTTCTTCAAAACGTTTTATTGCATTAAAAACAGTTGACTTGGGGACTTTGAGCAGTTTTGACCCGTGCGTGCCTGAAATCCCACGTTGTTTCAAGGCAATTATTTCTTTTCGTAATTTTGTCATTGTTTAAAAAGATAAAATCTAATTAACCTAACATATTTGAACAATATGACATGAATTTATAATTTGTAAAGTTTTATTAAAAAATGATATGTTTATTAAGTTAAAAGCTTATATATATTTATGTAATTTTGTCCTGGTATTTCTGCCGCACCCTGAATTTTATTTTACTTCAATCGAAAAAAATTACTTTTCCTTTTCTATATTAATCTAACAAGATTTGTTTATTTGAGATTACATAAAAAGAAATAACTTTAATTTTATATGACAATCAGCATTTTGTTTTACATTCACTTATCAGTACAATCGCAATCGTACAACAACACTTCGTTTTTTGAATCATCGATGGACCAAAGCGTAAATAAAACCAGTGGTTCTGTCGGTGATCCTAACCCTAACCCTAATCCTAACCTAATATTTACTTGACATTCGTTATTTAATCAGCTTTTTCATATTCATTCCGATTAAGATTTCCTTTTTAATTCGCACCACCTGCGATAGCCTAATCGTAATTATCAGTCAAAAAAAGTAGATTTATCATTTTTCTTTTTCGACCACAAAAAAGTAAGGATTCGTTTCTACTATGAGCGTGAAATAGAGCATTATTTGTTTGTTTTATTAAATTTTTGCTTCGCCTAGCGCTCGCTCAGATTTTAAGCGTGAAAGATGATAATAGACACCAAAAATGCTCTATTCCACCCTGGTAGTGGAAACTAGCCTTAAACGGCAAAAAGCGCTAAGCAAAAAAATCAACAAAAGAAACAAAGAATACTCCATTTCACCCTCGTAGTGGAAACGAGTCTTAATGCTTCTGTATTGCCTATAAGTGTGGAAAATGACACAGTTGGGAGCCAGGCATTTTTCGGTATGAACCTTTTTTGGTAAAATTAGGATTAGAAATGGGGTTAAGGTTAGATTTAACCAACACATAGCGTTTACAGTAGGTCGCGCAGAAACGTCCTAGAACCCAGAATGTACTTACACTCTCACACTTTGTTAATTTAATTGTGACAAAATGAAAGCAATCAAACTTCGTCAATAATTTTATTGATTTCATTCAATTTGAAAAGTAGACCTACAGAAAAAATGCTGCAAGTGTAATACGAAAAAACTACAAAAATAGACAGTTGTTTATTATTTCGTCTTTGACAAATAATACAGTTTTAACGAACAAAAATTGTAAGGGGCCGCAAGCAAATCAAAAAATGTGTAAGAAAATCAGGCTGAATTTCAAAAAAGTTTTAAGAAACGCTGGAGGCTGCAAACATGAAGCAAATTTTGGAAACTTCTAAAAGTTAGGGTCAACGTTATTTCTCGCTTTTAGTAACTCGCCAACAAAAAAATTAATTCACAACATCTTAATATATGAGAGAGTAATCTTAAACGATGTCTACATAAAGATAAATCAATCCCTAAATAACCGCCAAAGATGTTTTAGGTCAGAGTTTTTAAACTGAGATCATTACTCTGTGAGGGTCTACAGGATTTTTCCACAAAATAGCAAACTGCTATTTACATTCCACTTAACTCAAGGATTCCTAAGATCGTAAGAGCATTACAATGAAAACAAGAGTTGCGCTGGCTGTTTAAGTTTTCATTTTTTTCAGTTGGAGTCAACAGCGAGCTGTAGCGTCCTGATAAGTCCTAACAAGAACGAAACAAGCCTGTCGGCATTTGCTTGTTTGTTGACTTGACCATTCTTACTTATTGTCGTAAGTACATGTTAATAATAAGCGCATTACCAAAAAACAGTTTTAACTTGACGTTGAAGCACGAAATTCAAGTGAAGACAAAAAAAGAGCCATCAATTAAAGTTCGAGCATAGTTTTCCGTTAAACTTAAAGTGAAGACTTTTTTGTCTTCTCTTGACTTTCAAAAAAAGTTTATACTGTACTTTAAAATGAGATTTAAGGCTTGTGTCAAAAATTCGGTTTTAGGGTCCACAAAGCTTTATAAATTTAGCCTAGGGTTTCGCCTGTTCCAACGAGTTTAAAAACCCTGTTTCTTTCTCATTTCTCAAACGAGGTCGATTACTCACAAAGCGATGATAGTGCTGCTCGTTTCCTATTTCATGTTTGCAGAAAAGTTTGTGCTATGTCATTGAAAACTATCGAAAAACGTTTTAAAACAGGGATAGGAATTTCGTCACATTTACAGCAACAGCTGTGGTCTATTGTCAATCAGTGCGCCACCACGCGCCGAGTGCCGTAAGAGAGCACCAGTAGATGTAGTAATGGCCTCATAAAAAGAAGTTCTCGGTGCCAGAAAAAAAGGCCGGCCACTTTTTAATGTTCCGAAACAAAGTGATCACTAAAAAAAAGGAAAAAAGATCATCACTTTTATGCTGCCACCGTCATGTTGTTACTACCAAGAAATAGAGCAATATCTTGCTTAGGAGGGGCCATTTTTTGACGTTTTTTAGGGGGCCCGGTGCGGCCTCACCACTCGCACTGTACTAAAGCCATCACTGAGCAGGTGTGCCGTGAAAAAGATTTTCTGAACAGTTTTTTGTTTAACGGATCTTGGACAGCCGATTTTTGGGCGTGGTAAGCAAATTGCCCCCTTCTAAAACGTTTCTTAAAAGAACAACTGAGTTTATTTATGCACATAATTGTTTCTTTCATGTATTTCTGAGATTTGTTACAATTGCGGTAGTGACGCCATCGATTAAAATGTAGTCATTTTAATATAAACTATAATCAATACGCTTCGAAAAAACGCACATTACTTGTTATATCGCATATTTGTTATAATCTGTCAATGGTTTTGCTTTATAACGATTCATCAAAGATCGCTTTTCGGCATAATCTGATTACATCATAGGCTATTTCGTTATAAATTTTGTTAAATTTTTTTTGGTATCTTCAACAATCAGAAATTTATACCCTTTTTAGCACTGCCGAAAAATCTTTAAACTTTTAAGAAAAAAATGTTGAAATAAATTAAACTAGAATTCAGGTTGTACCCAAGAAATTGTTTTCAACCAATTCTAGAATAATCGAATGAAGGAAAATTGTTTACGCTTTTGTCAGAAATAAAGTTGAAGCTGACATTTTCTGTCCTACTTTTGACATTTGTTGTCGGATGGGTAAAAACATTAAAAAGAACTAGTAAAGCTTTTCTGTTTATTTATTTATTTTTTTTTTTTAATTTGAAGTTAATTTTTGTGGTGTTTGTTTGGTGGTGTGCCACATAAAGTATCTGTAAAATATGTATCGTGACTCAAAAAAGGTTACACTGCTCCAAAGCAACCATTTTAATCTACAAAAATATAGACAATTTCCCTAAGTAAAATTGTTTCCCCATATTGAAATTTTCCTATATAAATTGAATCAGATACGTTAATTATTTGGCTAGTGTAATGGTTATAGACTCCGGTGCAACAAGTGTGGGTTCGTTCTCGGACCGAGCAGATTGAGCAAAGTGTTGCCGACGGGTCTTCATTGTTGAAACAGCTTTAAGAGTGTCTGTGCAATTTAAGTAAGATGGTATGGGTAAAAGCCGCGGAGACCCTTTCCACTAAAAGCGTTGGCGGGAATATTCTTTGTTTGTTTTATTACTTTTTTTAGTGCTTAAGGGCAAAAAGATGCAAAAAAATCAACAAACAAATAAAAATAATCTCGCCAACGCTCGTAGTAGAAACGGGCTTTTTGGCGCATGAAACAAGTAGAATAAAAGTTAAAGAAAACAAATTGCTGAAAATATTTCAAAAAAAAAATGTTTGAAAGGACATTACTACAAGTTTTTGAATGTGCGCTAATATTCAAATAAAGATTTTCTCGTATACTTTCTTAGACTTTCATAAAAACTTAATTCTTTTTCGGACGTTTGAAAAGAACTATGTCGTTATCATCTCAATAGTTTCAAAGTATACCAAACAAAACTTCCCAATTAAGTCTGCAACTTGTGATGATTATAAATAAAAGGCTAATTTTTATTCCGCTACTAATAACGTCTCTTAAATTTGAAATTACAATTTTAGACTAGCGACAAAATTTTGTTTTTTTAGCCTTACGTCATCTATCACGTCACTGTTGATAACGAAAACAACAGCTCTAAATTTAGGAAAATATGTGACGTGCATGAAAGGAAAAAACCCAAGCTACGATGCTAAGTCAAAGCATGGCGTCTTCGATAATCACGTTCTCTTTTGTTTTGGTGGCGACGTTGACGTATTCGGACGTCAAAACGTATCCTGTAATAATCGCAATTTATCAAAATATCCTATTACAGAAAGTTGAAGGCTTACAAGCATTACTATATGCTGTTCCTTGGCTTAATTTCAAACTCAAAAGAAATTATCTTACAGACTTTGCAAATAGTAAACACAGTCAAAAAATGCACTAATTTTAAATTATGCTTAATAAAAAATACGATTTTAAATCATATTGTTGCAAGGTAGATCGGCAAAATACTGCTTTCGCTGATAAGAACGGTTTTGTAAAATAGGCTCGTAAGAATCCTGCAAATTACAATAAATGTAGACATTTCAAAATCGCTGCTTCAAAAAGACAATCAGAAAGAAAGAAAAAAAAACATGTTCGCAGAAATCTGCTTGTCAGTAATATTTTCTCCCGCACTTTGAACAAAAACTGTTAAACTCGATTTTGTGATAGCATTAGTAAAGCCATTGCCAAAATTAACAACTTTCACTTTGCCTATTTAGCGACAATAATCAGCGTCAAAAGTTCTCAAAAAAATCTTTCAGCTTTGTACAGGGTATCCATAAAGTCTTGTTACAACGTTTTAAAAGATTTGATGAAATAATTTGATTTAAAAGATTTGATTTGATGAAATGAACTAAGGCATTTGATGAAATATCTTATATAGATTTGTTTTATTTTAATAAGTGTTTATTAAAGTTTTTATTCAAACTAAAATTTTGTGTTCGGATTAAATTATTATCTGTTTAACAAAAGTGTTAAAAAATCCTTGCAAAATGGCTACTCCTCAAGAGAAGGCACAATTTCCCCAGATGACCATAGTCGCCCACTTCTAACTGTATTAACATTGACCCTGTCTCTATAAATTTCTTTTTCCATCAATGAATTAAAGGACGTGATGGTGGATCTTTTCCATACTTAGCTCTCTATTTTCGCTGAGTCTGAAAATCCAATTTTGTCACAATAAACCAGAATACACATTGTGCCCTCTCTTGAGGAGTAGCCATTTTGCGAGGGTTTATTAACACATTTATTAAGCACATAAAAATTTAATCTGAACGCAAAATTTTTGATCGAATAAAAATTTTAATACACACTGTTAGTATAAAACAAATCTATATAAGATATCTCATCAACTGCCTTTGTAATAAATTTTTTGAATTGTAACTAGATTTTATGAGCACTCTGTATTACTTTTTTCGTACGAAGTCTTTGAAACGTCTTCTTGAAAGCAAAAAAACTCGTTTTTGGATATGATTACTTAGCAGGAAGTGAAACCAAATAAGCAGATTACATAATCTTGATTTAATTATATAAATAGATTTACAATAAAAGTCAGCTTTACTGTAGACCTTTTTACCGTCGATTTAAGCTAAAAACGGACTTCAAAAAAAATTAAGCTTGCTGCGGACAGCATAAAAAAATGACCAAAGCGCGAAATTTTTCGTGCTAGCTGAAAAAACGAAAATTTATATACGAAGGTGGTTCATCAAGTAATGCCTTCATTTTTGCAATTCTGCCACAAGGGGTCGGAGCAGATTGCGTATTTCGTTTTTATAATGACTGAACCTTCATATAGTTAACCTGAATTTTTTAGCTCTTTGTGACTTTAGGTAATAACCCAGTGATACGTTCGAATTGTGTGTAAAATTTTGGCCTTAAAAACAGTCTTGCAAAGCAGTTTCTGTCATTATGGGTGTCCGTCATAAATAGAGATGTGATTTTGAGTTCTTCAATGCAGAAGTACATTGACATCCACAAACGCTTGATAAATGTCTATGGCGGCAAGACAGTCGATGTCAGCTCGGTTAGAAGATGGTTTCATCGCTTCCAAAATGGTGACAGAGATGTGAGCGACAAACCTCGCTCTAGCCGCCCCGAACAGTCACCAATGAAGAAAATAAAGCACGCCTTGATGAGGTCACCAAATCTAAGAGGAGGTAACAGTGAATGAAATGAGCACAGAGTTGGGAGTGAGCATGGGTGCGGTGGAAAAGTTAATATCCTCACTGGGATACAGCAAAAGGTGTGCCAGTTGGATGCCACGAATGCTCACTCCGGAGCAAAAAGACCACCGGGTGACTGTCAGTCAGGAGTTCTTGAAACGATATGAAGCTGAAGGCGATGCTTTCCTTGGGCAAATTGTCACTGGTGATGAAACTTGGTGTCACTACTACGAACCGGAATCTAAGCGACAGTCAATGGAATTGCAGCACTCACATTCTCCATCAACAAAAAAGTTCAGGTCACAGCGCTCAGCAGGCAAAGTGATGTGTACCGTCTTCTGGGATGCGCAGAGCATTATCTTCTTGGATTTCTTGGAACCAGGGGCAACTGCCAATTCTGAGGGTTACATTAAAGCACTAACCAAACTGAAGGCTAGAATTGCCCCCACTAGATCACAGAAGAAGAGAATATTTTTCTTGCAACGCAACAATGCCAGGCCACACGCTAGTCTCAAAACCACAGAATGTGTGACCAAGTTTGACTGGACAGTGCTGCCTCATCCACCATAAAACCCTGACCTTGCACCATCAGATTTTCAGCTGTTTGGGCCTCTAAAAGAAGGATTGCAGGGACAGTATTTTGTTGGCAACAATACTGTCATAGATGCAGTCAAAAAATGGACTGCCACAGCTGAAAGAGAGTTTTATCAGCGTGGCATACAGGCCCTCGTTCATCGTTGGAAAAAATGCATTGAAAATGGTGCTGACTACGCAGAAAAATAAAATTTGTGAACATAATGTGTGCTTGATTTAGTGATAATCGTTTACGTTTATCTATTTCTTTAACTTTTTGAGTTAGAAGATAGGAGGCCTTACTTTATGAACCACCCTCATATTTTAACTTTTTAGTTTAATTCAGAATGAAAGCGATCACACCAAAAGTAAGTAGAAAGCAGAATTTTTTACTGCACTTTTAAAACTATGCTTTCTGTTTTCTGCTTCTACTTTCTGCTTGCTGCTTTGTTTCCTGGTCCACTTTCAGTTTGAACCATTGGCTATTCCAAGACTCTGTCGCTACCCGGGCTCGTGTTTGATATTGATGCAACAAGTTGCAAATACACTACAAGTACTGTAAATCACAATCAGGGGCGACTCCAGGACTTTGTCGCTACTCGGGCTCGTGTTTGATACTGATGCAACAAGTTGCAAATACATCGCAACAACACAGTAGATTATTACTGTAGGCTAAAGATAGTGGCTAAAAGTTTGTAATGAATTAAAATGGCAAAAACTATAAACTGTTAATCATTTATTCGGGCTGAGTCCGAGTAGCCCGAGTGCTGGAGTCGCTACTGGTTTGAGCGAACCTTTACTGCGAAGAAGTTTGGCAGTATTTTTCATGGTGTATTTTTTCGCCACGAAAACAAAAAATTTACCAGACTTAAAAAAAGTTTCCTTTGGCACAAATACAACTTTGTTCAAAAACAAGAATGTCTTGACCAATAAGATTGACACTGTAAAAGAGACTTACGAAAAACGCTCAAGAAAAACAAAAAAGACCAAAGAAATCAACGACTCCGCTGCATTTGTGTGATTGGAAAATCTTTAATTTTTAAAAGCAATAGATACATTATATGAATTTGCCTGGCGCACAAAATTCAATAAAATAAAGATACATACGTCGGGCGTAAAAAGATGCACAAGCTTTAGGCCTAATTGTTTGTCATTTTTCATTTTATTTTTATTCCGCTATTAACAAAAACGTAAAAAATACATAAAATATAAAATAAGAGATGAGAGTAATAGAAAAAGCAAAACGACAAAACGACAGACCATATGACATGCTATTAAAAAAAGAAACAGGTTTTAGAAAGAAAGTATGCATGGTTGCAGCATCTTTAAAGCAAAGGAAAGCAAAAGCCAAAAGAAAAAAAGCGGCAAAATTACAAGCCTAGCCATGTAAGAAAACTGCTGTGTCGGCGGAAAAATGGTGGGATACTTAAAAAGAACCAGACAGGCATACAAACCCACTAAAAAAATCCTGTCGCAGATAAAAAACCTTCAGTCAAATTTTCAAATTTTTTATGCAACTACAAGAAACAAAAAACTAAAATGATGAGACATTTTTTAACTTCGATAAATTGCCGTGAAAAGAATTTAAAGGCAGAAGAGAATAACGAACTTTCTAAATACTTAATCGCGTTTTTTCGCGTTGTTGTAAATGTCTAAGTTCGTTATAAAGCAAATGTTTTGGTTTGTGATAACTGTTGCTTACAACAGAAAGCTTAACAAAGAATAAATCTTTATAAAAACTTCTAAAAATCGTCGACCAAGTTTAAGATTTTTCATTTTTTTTACCTTGATCTTTTCTGCAACAGATTAATAAACGTACAAGCTTAGGGGTTTTATCTTTATTATTAAAAAAAGTTGCCCATGGGTATTTTTAAATGAATAAGTTTCTTGTAAAATATATCTACGTCCTTTTGACTGCAGCTTGTTTTTTTTAATTTCGCTTCTTCTGCCAGCTAACATATACGTTGTTGTTAAACACGGCACACCAAACAAAAAAAAGATTACAGTAAATACCGAATCAAATAAATGAACAGGTTCCTGACAACTAGCAGGTAAGGCAAAATTATTTTTAAAATACCAACAATCTACTTTTTGCTACAAGTAATGCAAATAAATCTACTTAAAAAGTTAATAATCTTACTTTCTAGATTTTTTTCATCAAAGTCTATCGAAAATAGCAGCACCGTTTTAGAACTATCCATTGGCAAACAGCGCAAGATCTAGTTTAAAAAAAGTAATTGAAAAAAGCAACAAATCTCTCAATGTACTTTGAATAAGCTCAATGCTGTAAAAAATTCTAAGCTATTGTTTCACTAAACTTGATGAATATTTGACTAAAGAGTTACTAAAAATATACAGAATAGTTTCCACAAAAATACAAATAAACGCAAGTTCAAATTGATTTATTTGAAAATTTTCTTGATTGGTTCATTTTGTGTCTGTGACTTTATTTTCGCATACCTGTCAATACTAACCGCAGTTAATTGCTGCGCGTATGAAAAAAAGGAACAATATCTATGTATCTTATACGGAGGATTTTTGCGCTTTCACGTGTAAGTTTCTAGATCTAATAAAACACTTACACTTATTCCGCAAACTAGTTAAGTTCTGTTTTATCGCATTCGTTCAACTTTAGTCAAACTAGCCTGTCCATAGAGCCCAAAACTCGCCAAATTCCCGATCTACGATCAGAAAATTGCACTAAATTGATATAAGAACGAACGAAGACGGATTACTAGCGCGAAAATGACAAATCGAATTACCGCCAGCGCGGGAGGCATGGCGTTTCCTTTTTTTTTTTTTTGGTCACATCATCGTCGCTTTTTACAACAATAGCACGAGTTAGTTCTAAGCCAGCACTTCAGTTCATAACCTTTTTTATCGATTGACAATTATTGAAAGAATTCCACGAGCCAGAGCTAGCTACTCTTTCTGTACTTCTGAACTATTTATGAACTCATAAAGGTGACGCCAAACAAAACCCCGTCTCTGTTCCATTCAAATCAATCCCATTGAGTGCTTATTCAGTTATTGTAGTTGGTATTAGATCTGCCAGTACTTTGCCATTATTAATAAATGACTTAGCAGTCATATTTAATTTACCGTAATTATTTTTTAGTTTTTCTAGCATCTTTCGTTCTCCGCCCAGTAGCAATGATGTAGAAATCATCAAATTATATCAATCTTTATCCTCTCTTTTAGCTATTCTCTAGTAAAAGTTTTACGTTGGGTCGACTTTTTTTCTTTCTATAAAATCGTCTTTTCCCCATAAAATCGTCGTATTATTTCAAATATATTTTGCTATAATATTTCGGCCAAAAATTAAATTTAGATAAACTCGAATACCAAAATATACTCCACGAAAGTCGGGTCCATTTATAATTCATGAATTAACAACGTCATCAGCGTCTATTTTTTGTCGACAATACAAAATTAACTAGAAGACATAAGAATTTCATTTAATTTAGAAGTATTATTACTGCACAAACTACTAAATATTTTAGTAAAGGTTTTTTATTAGATTTCTTCTGTAATCGATTAAAATCAAACTCATAGAGCAACTATAAATTATACAATGAGAGTGTAAAACATATTTATTACACGACAAGGCCCTGTTTCGCCCTTATGGGGCTCATCAGGTGCAAGCAAATACATCTCACAAATCAAAGTATCATTTAAAACAGCAAAATTTAATTATACAAAATAGTAAACAAGGGCGAAACAGGGCCTTGTCGTGTAATAAATATGTTTTACACTCTCATTGTATAATTTATAGTTGCTCTATGATTTAGCCCAAATCCTTGTTACTTATGATTAAAATCAAACTCTTAAAAACAATGACAACTAAAAAAACAGAAATTTTACAATTTTAACAATAGCTTGATACATACGTAAAACTGGACAGTGATGAAAAACCTATTTGCGGAAAAAGCAAAACTTTTACGCTTCTACGTGCGATGGCGTGCATAAACACAATTTTTATAAATAATACAAGATTAGGGAAGTGCATTATAATAAAACAAATATATGGACTGTAAAATGTTAATCGCATTTACTTTTTTTAACGCATTGGGTAACACCCACCAGAGTAATTGAGATAATAAATCTAATAATTTACTGAAAACATCCGTAAAGTATTGCTTATGTATTTGCTGCAAGATTACAAATCAAATGAAAACAAATGCAAAGAATCATCGAAATAATTGTCTAAGCGACGGGAAACAATAAAAATTAACTTGTTTCATCTATTTCAATGAAATAGTTTTCAATCAGAAACAAATTTTACAATTCTTCAATGAAAAAAGCACATTAAAACCTCAAGGTTGACGACATGATTTTTTTAATAACTTTGATGTGAATAAACTATTTCAAGCTTTTACTACTAAAAAAAGGCAGCCTAAAATAGTATCTGGCCTGAAACTGCTATTCACTACAACTAATTTGAGAACTTTACTCAAGAACTATGGATAATCTTAACCAATTTTGCCAGTATTTGTTTGAATTGCGAAAGACGAAATGGAAGGACATACAAAGGAAACGGAGGTCTTTTCCGTCAATGATAGCCACGAAGCAGGACTATAAGGAACTATTCAAAAGGATTTCCTACTTCCTGTAAAATTTTTCTTTTTAATTAGCCATACTGCTCTTTAAACCATAATTATATAATGTGAAGTTTTCGAAAAACATGGTTTTGCATCTGGTTCTAAGTTACGATTCTGGTTAGGATAAAGAATAATTTTTTTTTACTCTAAAAACAAAACAAAAAACTTTTATTTAAACGAAAAGCCAAAACATTAAAGTAAATGAATCAAATTTTATAAAATATATGAATAGGAGAAAGGTAACTTAAATGGGAGAAAAGTTGCTTTTTTATCTGTTGCTAAACTTTCTTGCATATGTTTCTCGACAATAGCGGAGAAAAAGAATTCTAAAAGTTTCTTTTTTACACCGTTTTGCGGGTTGCTTTTTTCCCTGATAAAATGATTAAACGGCAAATATACGCTACTGTTACAGCATGGAGCAATAAATCGCCAACTATTGTGCTGTCAGCACACTGGCGGGCGTAAGAGATTATTAGGTGTGACGTTGAAAATGCGGATCTTCTTTTATCTATTTAAACCTGAGCTCATACATTTCGACAATATTTGACGTATGAATGCACATGACAAGTGAAATCTTTTCGATGGGCAAAAGTTGTCCCAAATTACTTTTTACATGATGTTTTTTTGGCGGTGGGGTGGTCATTCTTTTAATGTAAATATCTGCAGCAGCTAAAAAAATTTGGCAACACTGGTATTGAAAATAGACGGAGCTCACAATTGAAGGCTGTTTTACCAAGTTACAAAGAGTTCGAAAAATGCAGTAAAAAATGTTTTACCAATTGTTTAAGTGATGATTACTGCAAGCTTTAAATAATTTTACCGATACAAAAAACAGATTGTTGAAACGATATTGTGTTAATTTTAAATGCTTTGACCATTTTTTTTAGATATTAACACGAACTTCAATTTAAAAAAATAAAATCTTTTCCAACTGCACTTTTAGATCTTTCGCTTTTTTTTCGACATTGAATAGCTATATTCATTTATTCTACTTTTTTTCCGTACTATGAACAGGGTCCGCGTAAGCATCCTTCAAACAACCCAAATGGGTGACACGCTTAGGGGGTCCCAAAAAATTGGAGTTTTTTTGGGAGCCCTTAGTTAAGCTGGCCCCGACTAGAAAAGCAAAAAACACTTTTTGCTTAATTTAAATTTACTTAAAGCCAGTTTCACTAAGTTGAAGTTTAATTTTCTTTCTTCATTATCAATAAGTTCTACATTTCGCTTACGCTTTTAGCGCTTAATTCCACGACGCAACGAAGACAACGCGAAAAAGTTCTTAAATTTAAATCTTGATATTTTTTCTTTACGAATATTCTCGACTTTAAAGCTTCACTCTTTCCACAAGCTGCCGTACATTCAGAACCGTACGTTTTGGCCAGTCTACATCCAATCAGCGCGCTTTGCGATGCGGTGGGCAGAGTGGCGGCACCTGCTTGTCAGCGTTTCATTTCATTACACTCTTTATTTGGCTGATTCCTAGAAGCCTTGCTACCGCGAACTGCGTTTCGTGTATTCTTGCTTCAAGCTGTGATGCAACAATGGTCCGTAGTTAGCTTGTGGAAGTGTTATTTCAGCTTTCAGTTTTAAAATTGGGCTTCAGCTATTTTAACTTTAAAACATACAGCTAAATTTTGGTGTATTTTGACGGCTTGAATCTTCCCTTTTTATTCACTTCTTCTGTATGTGAAGATGATGCTAGCTAATTAGGGCTCGTTTTTCTAATTAAATAGACCTCCAAATTTCAATGAATCGCTTTATTTTAAGTTCAATAATTACAAAAATGTTTTCAGATATCGTAATCAATGTTGAACAAGTTCAAAAGAAGTAGCTAAAGTAAAAAGCATTGTTAGCAATGACAACTGCACCAAAAAAACAAGTCAAGATAAAACAATGCTGGAAGAATGAAAGTATCAAGTGCCGACCAATATTCCGAGAAGACAAATGATGATAAAGAAAAAAATGCACAACATAAGTAATGTGCTGTACAATTAAACCTCAGTCGTGAAGTTTATAATCCAATTTTTGGACAGTTTTCAAGCCTTCTTATCAAAACATTGATAAACCACTGATTGTTGGCGTGCATCCTGATAGTCTGTAGCAATGCTGCCACAGTAAATTTTTTAAAAAGCACAATATTTGGATACCTGAGCACAAGTTTATAAGATTAAAGTTTTTTTTCCACTTTATGTCAATGCAAAGAGTATTCAAAATTAATTGTGCGAACAAAGTTTTCACTAAGAACTTCGCCAAGTACTTCTCCAAGTACTTCGTTAAGTACTTCGCCAAGTACTTCGCCAAGTGAGACTAAGATCCAGACGCCCGTTTGTGCCAGCTGCGCGGAATCTTTTGGACAACCTTGCCAAACTTGGCATCCGCGCTTCTGAATGGACAAATCACAAATGGAACGCGGAGTACTGTGAAAATGCTTTCAGGCTCCGTGCTTTTGTGCCCCGGACTGGTGCCAGGCCTGTTGGGATGGGCTTACCCCGAGCACCTTAGGTTAAGCTCAACCGCTTGCGGACTGGTGTTGGGCGATTCCATTCGTCCATGCACAAATGGGGTCTCGCTCCTTCACCGAATTGCGAGTGGGGCGCCTCTTAGCAAACCGCAGACCATGTACTAACGCGTGCCCTATACATCGGGCACTACATGGAGTACGAGGTCTGGCGGTTTTGGATGACGAAACTCGATGCTGGCTTAATAACACCACTGCCAGCATCTGATTCAGGCAGTGCAGCAGTCTGGGGTAGTAAAAGGATAAACCCTCGGCCCCAGTCCTGCTTGTGTCTGACCTGGAGTGGATGCCCTTCAAACGATGACGACGATGACGACGACTAAGTATTTGGTGACCAAAAAAAAAGTTTTCACTTTTCCGCGGTGGCATCACATTTACCAACCCGTCGCAAGTAAAGACCTTTTTATATCTTCATCATGTTTTTTTAGTAAAAATTTTTTGAGGGTGCTTTCAAATAAAAAAGTGCCTTTTGGCGTTACAAATGGTGACCGTAAAATTCGAACTCGGTATATTCCACCGCAGAAAATTTCGCCCCGGTAAATTCCACCACGGTATATTCTACCACAAGGTTTTGTTAGGGTTAGGGGTTAGGGTTAGTATTAGAGTTAGATGTTAGGGTTATGGATTACAATTTAGGATTAGGGGTTAGGGGGTTAGGGTTAGAGTTAGGGTAACGAATATACTTGTCAACCACTGTATTCTGTACTTGTCAACTTATAGAGTGATAAATCAACAACAATCAGCAAATAAAATATATCAACATAGTGTGATATCATAGCGGAATAGACAGTGGTGGAATTTACCGCGGTAGAATGCGCCGTGGTGGAATTTACCGTGGTGGAATATACCAAGAACCGTTACAAGTAGGCTAATTTTATGTTATGTAGAATTTTTTTACGACTAAACATTGTTTTGATGAAAAAAACGCAAGGTTTAGCCAAAAATTGAAAAAAACGTATGATTTTGTGCTGAAACACAAGGTGTGGCACCACCATTGATCTGTAAAAATTTTAAAATAGCCCAAAGCACAAAAAGTTTAGCGACTTCTGGTTTACAGATTTTTTTTTCTAGGAACTTAAGACTTTACACGAATTCGCCAAAAGTAGCTAAAACAAATCACTTTTTGCTAAAAATTGTGTTAATTTAAGAGTATCATGCAAGTTTATTTGTGCAACGCTTTTTCTCTCAGATTAAATTTGGATTAAGCAGTATATTATTTTCTTTTTTCTATAAAAAAAAGATGAAGAAAAATCAACAAGTCTTGTTTGTCGTTTGTCTAGATATGTGTGAACGTATCATTCCTTGGCAAAAAAATTTCTTTATGTTTATCAGTGCTTGTAAATTATTCTTAATTCATTTAATACAATAACAAAAATTGAACGGAACCTAAAAATAAACAAATCTTTCAAATCAAACTTTTCTACTTGCCAGAAATTTACGAAAAAGGACTGAAAAAAGTTTTAAAATGGATAAAACCAGCCAGCTTTTTTGACTCTGATGTAGAGCTATATACAGGAGTATTTTTTGAAATTATGTTTAATAGAAAACATAGTTTTTCCTACCAGTAGCATGCAAGGAGGATGGCCCCTGGCGTTCGAAGTGCGGGGCTATTCCCAGAAAGAAATTTAAAAAATCGAAAGAATAATAAAAAAAAAAGTTTAAGGATGGTATTAAATTAACCAATTAACCATGGTATTACTTGGCCCCTTCATGGCTTTTGTACAGATAAAAAAACATTTTTGGAATGATCTGTGTTGCCGTTATAAGTAATTTTTTCATGCCTCAGATCTTGCTTTCAACTGTAACTTAAAACTCCCCAGTCGTCACGCTAAAGATTTTAAGGGACTCAATTCGACTTGAGTACTATTTTTAATCTTACCTTTGAAACAAACTTTTTTTCCATAAACTCTAAAAAACAAGTAACAAAAAACAAGTTTATTATATGAAGCTGTCTAGTAAGAATAACTACTGATTAAGACTTTTACGACTATTTAGTCCAACATGTAACTACTTCTTTGTATTTACATTTGAAGATTGTCTTTATTTAGAAATCCAGATACCTATTGAGACTTATTGGGGTGATGATAATTATTATATCCCTGGCTACATATTTAATCATAATCGTTATCACCTCAACAGGCCTCTACCTCCCAAACTTCAAGGACATGGAAGACACGTTAAAGTTCATTCATTCATTCCTTTTATTCTCAATCATTATTAAATAGTTTAACACAAAAATTATAAATATTGGAAAGATCAAAAAAATGAAGAAGCAACACAACGTCAGACGTTAAAACATGCATAAGATAATTAGAAAGTGAAAGTACAAAACAGTAGAAAGCATGGCTGCAACACCTTAATCAGATAAAAATATAAGAAAAGAGATAAAAATATAAGAAATGAAGATAAAAATATAAGAAATGAAGATAAAAACGTAAGAAAGGAAGATAAAAAATATAAGAAATGAAGATAAAAATATAAATTAAAGCAGTCTTTAATGTTTCAGAGACGTATAACCGTCCAAAGTGAAAATTGTCGTACAAAACAAAAGTTACAAAAAATGGTTTGAGCTCAATAAAGAGCACGTCTATCACGATGCCATCAAAACGGAACAATTTGACAATTTGACCTCGTTTCTGCTAACTGCATTGTTAGATAAAGAGGGTTTGACAGATTGCATATTTATTAATAAGTTTACATCCGGGTACAAGAAATATACTCTTATGGAAATCATATCGGTTCGGTTAAATCTTTCTTTTTCTTTTCAAAACGGGATTGAAGTTGGTGCTGGAAATTTTTTTATTGTGTAATTTTCAAACGTAACTAAATTGTTCATTAACATCACAAAAAATATTTTGAATTTTCAACCTTTTAAAAGATTTTGTTAAATTTTTTTTCTAATTTTGGACGATCAAAAGTGTTGAACAAGAGAAAAACTTTTAGTCAGTAGCCTATATTTTGAATATTTAAAATATAATTTTGACTAAAAAAATTCAAATTCTGAACATTGATTATTTATACTTGATCTGGCAATACAACAAAAGATCTATAAATACCAATCAAAAGTGAAAAAAGCAAATTTTCGTGTTATTCGCGTAACGAAATTTGTGATTCCTGATACCTTAGTCGTTAAACTCAACGCCTATTCAAATCAGAGACTGCAAGTTAATTAGGCGTCCTTATTAAATTTTAAATGTTTTTCTCACTTTGTGCTGTGTCTAATTGAAATTTATCCGAGGAAAGAGTTGCATTTGAAAGATTGCCGTTTTTCTGAAATACAGAATAAGAACCCACAAATACTCTTGCTATTTTATCGTTTATTATTTATTTATTATCAATAGCTTTACTAGTTTTCTGTTCAATCAACCTTCATTTATGCGTTATTTCTGCATGATAAGTATGAGAAGTTATTTTGTTTTTCGCTAAAATTTTTCACAAAAGTTGTCTTGAGATAGAACACCGAAAAATGATAATTATGATATAATTCGTACAAAAACGGATGCATTATCTTGGTTAACTGTTAAAAATGTCTAGCAAAATTACGGCAAAAAATTAAACATGTAAATTCTTGAAAATAAGGATAATATGGGACTTTATACAGAAAATTGAACCGAATTACATAACGTGAAAAGGTGCACGAGAAACAAACCTTCTCTTGTCCAAATTTATAAAATACTCTCATAAGCTAACGTAAAAACTTCAGAAAGTACAAAAAAAGACTGAAATTGCTAGACGTTTTAATAGAAATTTAATATAAGAATCTGCAAAGGTCATTTAAGGGGCTATCTCTATTTATACAAAACTTTGCCGTGAGCAGTTGTCTTTATCTTTAACGGAAAATATAACGCAAAGACGTAAAAGAGGATACGATTGTTTGCACATTAATCACTTTCAACGCAAAGCAGCAAACAATTTTGCTAAGTTATTGGCAACTTGACCTGGAATTGAACTCATATCAGATTTGCAAAAGTTTATTATCTGAAGCTATTCGCTTGAGATAAAAATGCGGTTAGAGCCGACATTTCAACACTTGTCAAAAGCAACTGATTTTGAGATTGCAAAAAAAGAATTAGGTAGCCAGCAAATTATTTGAAAAACGACCAAAGGCAGCAAGGGCGTCATTGTACTTTGCAGTCGATTGAGTATCAGAAAAAGTTAAGGGCACTTTTTGGTCGAAAGACTCGCTTTGTTACACCTAAAACAATCTACTAAGTAATTTTTTCACCAATCAGGAACCAGTAATTTATTCAACGGGCTATACACGACCAACTATTTCATTTCAAAGCTTGAGTTTGGCCTTGTAGTACCACAGTAATAACACGATGTTTCTTAATAATAAGTTTTTCAAAAAAATTTTCTTCATTATTTGATTGTGCACAGTGGCGTACGCAAAAATTTGTTAGGGATGTTTTGTGGGTCAAAAACACAATACGGAAAGTTTTTACCCCCAACCCCCCGTAAACATGCCTAAGATGCCGCATTTACTATTTAGATTTAAATAAAACAAGTGCAGATTATCCCATTAAATATCACATAATATTCAAGCAAAAAAATTTCAAGTAGATTTTTAAAAATATTAGATTTTAAAAAATCATTAAAAATAAATATTTCACGTTAAAAGCGCTAATTTTTTTATTCGCAATTTTTTTTTTTGAAAATCGCGTTTATTTTTTTAACCAATAAAGTTTTGGGTGTTAACTATTTCTGAATCAGTTAGCAGCGTGACGGAGTAAAACGAGCGCAATTTTAACGACTACCATGTTCGATATAATATTAGTTCAACCTTTTTCTTTTCAAGTCATTTTCTTGTGCTTTTGGAAAGACAATTAACGACACTTTTTCGGCTAGACGGTCTTAACGCGCAGTTCTAAATTACAGTCTTATTTTTAAATATCTAAAAAAGGAGCGCTTCCCAAAAGCGGCTGGAAAGGCTGTCTGGCAGCAGCTGTTCCAACTAAAAAGCTAAGCAAAAAAAAAATACACGTGAGCCAAAGAAGTAGTACTTGGAAAAAGAAGAAATAGAAATTAAATGAATGAATAGAATCAACTGAATGGTTGAAAAAAGAAGCACTGTAGTTGGAAAAAATACTCGACCGAGTAGTTGTCGGTAAAAGAAGAGGAACGCGAGAAATAAACTTCCTCCGAACGTTTGGAAAAAGCTTTTACGTCATTTGATAAAAAAGTTTTGATTACAAAACCTTTTAGGAGGCTATTTTTGAACAACACCAAAACGTTCTCAAACGCCATTTGGAAAACGTTGTAAAAAGGTTTTAAGCAAATCTGGTAAGCAGAAATGTCGGCAGCGTGGTCGAGTGGTTGGAGCGCCGTGCTTATGATCAACATGGTCTCGGTTCAAAACCCACTCGCGCCATTCTGTTGTGTTCTTGGGAAATATACTTTACGGCACTTTCCCCTGCTTGGTGGTCTTGGCAAGCAGTTCTAAATTACAGTTATATCTCTATTAAATTACAAGCGGACCGCAATATCTTGGCATCTTCGGAAACAGGTGGGAGTAATTGTTTACCCTATGTATTAGCGCCTCCGTCGGTTTCCTGCGAGTCAGGAGGATAAATATAGAAATAAAATAAAAATAAAAAAACGTGCAAGCAAAAGCAGTTTTTAGAAGGGGAGCTTTTTGCAATTTTTTAAAGTCGATGTTAAAGAAATAAAAGAAACTATCAAACTTACTGAGAGAAGGCTTTTATTCCGTTTAATATTAATAATTATATATTTTATGCAACATTACTTCTTGAACGCTCTTCTTTTCTAAAATTAAACGATGAAAAAGATTTGAAGTCGAACCACAACTGCTGAACAATATCTCAAATTGTCGGAAAATTATTTTCTGTCCCGTTGTTCGGTAATACGTATATACGAATGTAAGGTATGAATTATCCTTTTCTTTTCAGATCTACAAATTAATCCTTAAACTTATCGTTACGCATGCAAGTGGCTTGTGAAAAGAACTTTCAGAAAGCTAAAGTATTTGTAGAACCATTTGAAAGTCAGTAGACCAACGTTTGGACTTTTGATCGTCGCGCTTTTCAGAGCGGATTTTGATTGACATGATTATTAATGAAATAGCGTGATCGAATGCTGCATTGGAAACACTGTGGTGTTGTAATCGAGAGTTAATTGTGCAAAAAAACTTTATTTCTTTAATTGAAAAAATGTCTCAATTATTATGTGAAATCAAAAACCAGCATTGGAATATCATCATAGGCAATTTTGTCTTCGATTAACATTGGGGCAACAGATGAAATTTAAAAAATACTTTACGCCTTTCGATTTAAACTGAAGACCTTTTTTAAAGGGGCCCGCAAAATAGGGTTATCTGGTTATTCCTCAATTAATTATTTTTTTGCGAGTTTTAACAGACAAGATTTAAAAACTTTATTTGCTTGCTACTAAAACTATAGATTTTGAACAATTGAGAAAAAATTGTTTTATAGTTGCATCGACTTTTTCACATACCATAATCCATTTACAAAAACGATTTTTTTCAAATTTTTTATTTCTGCTTAAAGATTAATAATAAATATTACACACCATTTACATAGAGCGTTTTCCAGAAATTAATTCGATCGATGCACTTTTCAACATAAACAATTTAAAAACAAAAAAGAAAACCAAGGGGATATTAGAACCTTACCACAAGATTAGTTGACAAAAGCAAGAATGTAAAGATAGATTTTTTGTAACATTTTGAATTGGGAGAGCGATTAAGACATTTTTGTGAGAAGGCAAATTATTCCTTTGTAAAGGACAACATAGTTTACACTACTCTACAATCACCAAATTACAGTAGGTGTGAGGGACAAAAAGGAGATTGCATCAAAAGAGCGTAAAGAGCAAAAGATTGTACGCTTAGAAATTAAGTTTGCTACATACAAAGGCGTAATACCATTTACCACCTAGTATATATGCAGCAAAATTTTAAATATGAGGCGAAATCGCACTGCTAAACAGTTTTATTTCATAAAAATATGACTACAGACACAAGAAACACGCTTTGCTAAAGTATTTTGCACTTTTTGCATACTTAATAATACGGAGTTAGGCGCAGACTAGAGTTGGGATCCCTAAAAATCCCGATCTCGAAATCCACAGATTTCAACTCTTATTTATAATTTCGATCCCGAAATTGATTTTATTAAAATCCTAGGATTTCAATATTGTATCGATCATGAACGCAAAGCTTCGATTTTGCTCATTATTAGGATTCTACTAAAGAGTTTTACCATAACAGCAGCTCCTTGGGAATAATGATCTGTCACAAAGCCATTATGGTGTATTTTAATAACAATTACCCGTTATTGTTTACAACCACATTTTGAACAATGGCAACTCTTGGTATCTGTACAATGTGCAGCACATAACAGGCTGGCCTATTTAGTTAAAAGTTGGGGAGTTTTTGTGCTTTAAAATTGTTTCTTAACACTAAGAATAGTTAAGTTTACAGAAAAATTAAATTTTAGCTGAAGATGTCAAATTTCGAAGATGTTAATCATAAAAGAAAATCTCGAGAGAGGATGGGAAAAGTTTTTGTACCGCAAAGAAAGGGAAGTTAAAAGCGAAGAAACCCAAAGCAATAACGTCGGGTCTCGATCGCGTCGTGCAAGAAGAAATGCTGCAAAACGATATTAACAAAAAAGACGACATAATCTAGAAAAGTTATATTAAGCACTAAAAACTATTAACCCTATATCAGTTGAAGCTGAACGTGTTTTCTCGGCCCTGGCTATTTTGCAAATAAAGTCGGAAGTCGCTTTACTCTCAATTTGATCTTAGGCTGCAAGGATTACAAAAATGGATACCGATTGTGTTTGTATTTTTTCCAACTTTTTTAATCCAAAAAACCCCGAAACTGTGAAGTAAAAATCTCAGGGTTTTTTAGTTTTGTTTGAAAATCTCAACCCTAAGGTAGACTGAGGTATAGAGGAGGGTTTTTCAAAGGGGGCCGTGAGAAGAATTCTTATTCCAGACTTTAATTTACTTTTGGGACGAAATTGACAAAATCAGAGACAGTTTCAAAGTGATGACTTTTTTTTTGGTTTTCACTTGACCTTTGGGACAATATTATAATCAGGGGGCCACGGGTGTTTAAAAGTCTCTGAAAAGAGGCCACGGACCACAAAAGTTTGAGAACTACTAGTATAGAGCATTGCGACTGTCTGATTGAAAAAAAACAAGAGCGTTCGCTAAAGCTTTTCAATTATTACATTGATATGATTAATGATAATCGTTAAAAAAATTTTTCGCTGGTACAAAACTTCCAAATAGCTATTAAAACCAAAGGCTTCATTTGAAACTTTTTTATTTAAATAAGAAGCCTTAAGGCCCGTTTCCACTGCGAGCGTGGAAAAAAGCATTCTTTGTTTGTTTTATTGCTTTTTTTTGCGCTAGCTTCAATTTTAACCGCTCGCTTCAATCGAAGATCAATAAAAGAGACAAAGAATGCTCTTTTCCACGCTCGTAGTGAAAAAGAGCATTCTTTGTTTCTTTTATTGATCTTCGATTGAAGCGAGCGGTTAAAATTGAAGCGAGCGCAAAAAAAATCAATAAAACAAACAAAGAATGATCTTTTCCACGCTCGTAGTGGAAACGGGCCTTTAAAAAAGGTTGTTTTGAAAGCTTGAACATTTTCGTCTAGCTCTCTTCAGGAGGTCTCGCTAGAATGAAATAATAGTCTTTAAATTTTCAAATATTACATTTAGTTCTTCAGTTCATTCTAGCTAGACCTCTTAAAAAGAACTAGACGAAAACGTTCGAGTTTTCAAAACAACCTATTTTAAAGCTACTTATTTAAACAAAAAAGTTTCAAATGAAGCCTTTGGTTTGAATAAATAACCGATTTTATCAATTTTACAAAAACGAAAAAAAAATTTTTTCCAATAGTATTTTTAATTTCGTCTGTCATGGAAAAGTTACAGTCCAAAAACCTACGATTTTTTAAATAAAATTTGCTTTCTATTTTTTAGAAAACTAGTTGTTTAATCTAAAGTTCAAGATCAGGTTTATAATCAACTATCATGAGTCATGACCAAAAATAGAGTATGTATAAGGTGATAATTAAAGCTGTAATAATTAAATATATCAGCTAAGAGTACGTTTAGAGAATGAATAAAGGAGCAAGCACTGAGCCTTGCAAGCATACGACAACCGACACACGTTTAACACAAAAGTTCAATAAGTACTTTAAAACTTTTTTCTTTCCTGCTATTTCGCATTTTTGTAGCAGTGAAATAGTTTTAAACTTTGATCTTCTGCTCTTTTGATTTCAAGAAACGTGATTTTAAAAAATTGAAAACACAGCCCGTTTCAAGTGATTTTCCTAAGAACTGGTAAGTTACGGTGCGACATCGAGTGATTGAGCGTTTAACCAAGATAAACGTCTATTTTTATTCCGAAGACACTTTCTTCAAGAAATGCAAATCGCAATAAAAAAAAAGAATTATTTTCGCAAACTACGCCATAAATAAAACAATCTATCCAAAGAAGAATTAACTGCAACAATCACGGCTGCCTTTCATCTTTCAGCACACCAAGTTACTTCTTTAAAGTGACTATCGTTGTTTTTACACAAATTCACTTGTTCTAAAGTTTGTTTACATAATTACCTTCTGGCAATGTCACTGCCAACTCAATCAGCGGTTTGAACTTTTAGAAATGACCTTGACTGACTCAATGAAAACATTTATACGTAAAAACAAGTTTACACCGAGTCAGTTTTCTTTACTTAGTAAACACTTACCTTACGCAAGGACATTTTTTCTAGTTCAAGTTTTTTTGCTTGTAATCACTTTTTAGCAAACAATATTAAAAACTTTTCCAGCAAAATATATTTTTCAATTTGTTTTAAACAGCTCACTTTAACTAGATACATTGAAATCAAGAGATGAAAAATTTAGTTTTTACTTTTTTAAGCGAAGACAAAAGAAGACAAGTCTCAAAACTTTTATTTCCCAATTACTTATTGGTTAGCATATCTATCTCCAGAAGGTAGTTATGGCTTCGAATCCCGAGCTAGCCAAATCTGACACGGTTCTAGGTATATTCCACCTCCTTTAATTCCACCCCTATCTCGTGCTTGCCAAATTCAATCGGGAACTGTGGAGTTTTTTATCGTCGACGAAAACCACGATGCTAACTCTAATCCTAACCTTTTTAGCTGGTGGAATTTATCAGGGTGGAATTTACCGGTCACCACCTAACGCAGTCTTTCCAATCAGTTGCTGGTGTTGCAAAGGTAAAGCGTAATTGGCTGTTCTGCCCAAGTGCAGAAACGGGGAACGCGAACTTGCTACATAGTTAGGCGTACAGTACAAAACAAGTAGGCTACGATGAAAAGAATGGTTTAAGTTTTTCTTTGGTAAAAATTCTTTCATATCCTGATTTGCAATAACAAAATTTTGAAATAACAAAAGGCTTTGTTACGCATTGTTTTGATATAATTCCAATCAAAATTTTGTCAACAACCCATAAGAGAAAGACATTTTTTTCACGGTAAATCATTAACGCGTAGACAAAAAATTATTCATTATTGTTGTTAATTTAATAAATATTGAAAATTAAGTGCAATAGATGTATGTCTAAGTTTACTATTTAAGTAGCCTACGTTAAACATACATAAAGCTTATCTACTTTTTACAAATACAGTCAAACCTCGGTTTACGAACACAATTCCTTCTGGAAAGCTGTTCGAAAACTGAATTGTTTGAAAACCGAATCATATTTTCCCATTATAAATAATGTAAAAAAGATTAATTCGTTCCACGCGCCAAAAGAATAACTTACTTACCTGTTTACAATATACCTTGTATATCATAAAATAAAACCATTTCTTCCAAGAGTAAATAAAACAAAACATAACAAGTAATTTACATTTACATAACTTTATATAGCGTAAAAATTTACATAACAATGTATATTTAATAGTACATGTATTTTTTTTCTTGACCAATATCACTTCTCGCTTTCATTGGATCCATGACTTAGGGCCAGGGCTGCCATAACGTCCTTATTTCTAAGATTTGTCCTTTTTTTGAAGGTTTGTGCCTTAGAAAATATTTTTGTCCTTATTTCTAAGAAATGTCCTTATTTTGACTTGTGTCTTTATTTTTGTTTTATTTTAGGTTTGGAGGTTCTCATACCGGGCACTTCGATTAATTAATTCGAATGTTTTCATTCATTTATTCATTTTATTCTCGATCATTATTAACATTTTAACATAAAAAATTATAAGTATTAAAAAGATCAAGAAAAGGAAGAAGCAGCACAACGTCAGACGTTAAAACATGCATATGGTACTCAGAAAGCGAAAGTACAAAACAGTAGAAAGCATGGCCGCAACACCTTAATTTGTTGTAACTTAATTTATTGCTTGGCTTTCAAGTTTTTTTGTGATGTGCATTTATGACGTAACAGCAGCAAAATTAATTTCCTTAATGACATCAAATCAGTGCATTTAACTGGAATTAGAATACAGTAGTTAATCAGAACTTTGCAGTTAACTAGTATTATTTAAGATCTGATAGATTTGATAATTTAGCAGTAGCCTACTGATTTAGTTTCTGAAGTTTTGAGCGATTGTCTTTTCTCCAAGCATTTCAGCTTGTGTCAAATTCCACCTCATACTAGTTGAGAATCAGTGCTTTTGGACTAAGCACGAATATAAAATTTGTTTAGATCTGGAACTTCACAAGAGATAAAATGAGTAAACGCAAAAACTCTTATCGTGATGAGTATGAGAAAGAATTCAACAACGTGAAAAGAAGCTTAAAGGGCCAGTGTTTATTAATTTGGAAGCCATAGATAAAGCAGCTCTTTCTGCACACAATGCAACTCAAAAGCACAAGAACTCTGCTCGACAAACTAAGTCAAACCAATTTGTAAAAGCCTTTTTCAAGAGTCAATCTGCACCAACTACCCTGGACTACAAAACAGCTGCTGCAGAAGGTACCTGGGCTTTCCTTACTGTGAAGCATCAGCAGTCATTCCTCTCCAACGACTGTACGTCACATTTATTCAAAACAGTCTTCCAAAAAAGTTTGCCTCGGACAGAACAAAAGCAAAAAGCATCATCACTGGAGTTTTAGGTCCTTATGCTCAAAAAATATTATTGTCTGAACTAAAAACACAGCCTTTCTCAGTCTCAGTAGATGCTTCAAATCACAATAAGTTAAAACTATTTCCTCTGGTCATCAGATTCTTCAACGCCGAAGTTGGTGTGCAAGTACTTCTTCTTAATTTGCGATCAATGCTAAGTGAGACCTCACAACAAATTATAGACTTTATACACACATCTTTGCAGGATAACGACCTAGATGTAAAACAACTGACATCTTTTTGTGCCGGCAACGCATCCGTAAGCTTTGGCGGTTCGCAGCTGAATGGAAAAAATAACGTATTCTATCGACTCAGCGAGCGAGCGACTCAACTTATTCCAGTGGGGTGCCCTGCACATATTTTGCCCAATGCAGCAGAGAAGGGATCAGATCGCTTGACAGTTGATATAGAGACAATCGTGATGAAAATTGGCAGCCATTTCAAAAGTCAAACCAGTAGAGCAGTGAGCCTCAAACAGTTGTGCAAAAAACTTAATACTAACTACTCAACTTTGCCCACTCATACTCCGACCAGATGGACTACACTAGATTCTGTCCTTGAGTAGATGATCGATCTCTGGGATCCACTCAAAGCTCATTTTCTGTCGCTCAAACATCCACCACGAATCTTGATGGATTTCTTTAAATCGGGCGAGTCTCTGGTCGTCGTAACGTTATTCAACAGTGCTCTCTTGTTGTTTAAGAAACCAATCCTATTTTTGCAATAAGCAACTGCATTGTTTGAAATGGTTGAATCATTCAAGTGTAAAATATTGCAGCGACAGAATTCAAATTTTTTTGGAGCAACAACGGCTGAACTATTAAGATGTATTGATGACGAGCGCGCTAAAATTCTCAAATCGAGCTTCCAAGAATTCTATACTATCAGTTTAGAATATGTTGATAGGTGGTTTAACATTGAGAATCATCCGACGCAAACCAACTGACCTTGCTAAGAGAACAAAAAGTTAGGTACGAAGAAGTCGTCGACTTGGCTAAGCAACTTGATCCCCAAACGGCAATGATGGATAAACTGTTCGGCGAAGTCTCGGCTCTCAATGTTCTTCTGAAGAAAATTCCACTTGATGTTTTCCAAAAAGAAAAAGCTGAGAAGAAGTGGATGAATATTTTTGCCAGGAATGACAATTTTCCGCTTCTCTACAAGCTGATAAGTATTGTTTTCTCTATACCTGTTAGCAATGCATTTGTGGAGCGTTTATTCTCCCTTGTTTTAGCACAGTGGACCAAAGAGAGAAACAGCCTCTCTGAAAAGACAGTCAAATCCATTCTACAAGTTAAAGTAAACTTAGAAGTGAGCTGTGGTGAGGTGCACCAGATAATTTCTAAGAATAAAGAACTGATGGAGCAAATCGTTTTTAGTGCAAAGTACTGAAGTATGATTAGATATAAGTCGCATTAGCATAAATAGATTTTGTTTATTACTTTCCGTTGTTTGTTATCTTATTATGTTTTCCTGTCGTCCTTATTTTGGGGTTCATATCGATGGCAGCCCTGCTTAGGGCTAATGAAAAGAAAAGAATGTTTTGTACAATAAAATTGTAAATGCACAGCGTAACAATGAATGTTATAAACGTAATAATGAATGTACTGTAACTCGTATGCTAGTGAACAAAAAAAGTTGTTCGAGAACCGAATTTTTGTTCGAATACCGGGTTATTTTTAACTCAAAATTTCTGTTCAAAAACCGAATTGTTCAAATTCCGAGACGTTCGTAAACCGAGGTTTGACTGTATAAATAAATGGAAAAAGTACGGGAATATTAACTAACAAAAAACTCATCTCTAAGCTTTTCGTTCAATACTCGTCGGGAGATAAACGTCGGAATGAAAAGAAAAATTCAATTGATTTTGTAATTATGCTTTATTACAAAGTTAATTGAATTTTTCTTTCCTTCATTCCGACGTTTATCTCCTGACGAGGTCGAACGAAAAGCTTAGAGAATAGAAATGAGTTTTTTGTTAGCTATCTTCAAATTCTGTACTACTTATCACTTGTTTTGGAAATATTAACGTTTTTAGCATGTCCTTAAGCTACATTTTTTGATTTCTTAATTTTTCTGCATTAGTAAAACAAACGCTTAGAAATGCGCTTATTTTCTTTTGCAGGGGTTCGCAATCCAACTTTGTATAGTGCAAAATAGCGTTAGGGATCATGGTTTATCTTTTATCCAAGCTACTGCGCTGTCCGGTGCAGATCCTGACAGAATCATACCGAACTTGTGTCGTCGTCATTCAAAATCGTCCAAGATCGCGTTCTTTTAAGTTACGTTACGGAGCATTACTGACATTACGGAGCATGTAGAAAAAAAACTTTTGTACAAGAGTGCTGTGTTCGTTTTTCCAGCGAGTAAATGTAAACGAAGATGAAAACGTAATGAACCTGTTTGGATACATTGCAAAAATTGAAGAAATTACCATAACCTTCATTGTATCAACTGGTTATTTTTCTTATAAATTGGACGAGATCGGCAACCTTCAAGCTATTATCAATTATTCGAGCTTAAAATTAATTTTAAAAGAAAACTTTGACTTGCTTGTTAAGAATATTTTTTTCAACAACTCAACTAGCATGAAAAGAGTCGGAGTTCAACCCAGCTTATATCGATCACGGCCATTATTTCTCACCCAACCACGCTGACGACCTTTTAATAGTCAAATATCAAAAATATTTGGAATTCCTTTATTTTTTTGCGTTCGCAAGTTAAAAATTGCACGTTATCCGACAGTTCCAATGAACTTTATCCTTATCTGAGAAGAAGTAAAGAGTATTTCAGAAAATATGTGAAATCCGATTAACTTCTAGTAAATTTAAACTTTTATTGCGCATACTTCTGCCTGTTTTTGTGATACTAAAATCAACAAAAAAAAATTTAAGGATAATTATAAAAAAATTTACCATAATTGTTGTTTACGGTGAATTTTAATACTGTATTGCCAATCAAAATGCTGTGTTTTTTTGTTATTTTTATTCTAAAGATGTTTGCTATAAAAAAGGGTTTCATAAACAGTGATTTTCAACTTCTCTTTGTGTTTTGCTTATGTAAAAACCGTGATTTCTAGTCTCCATCAAAAAACTACTTTTTTTGTATTTTCAGTAATAGATATTTTTGTTTTTCCAGTTTTTTTATCTATAAAACTGGTGAAGATCAAAGTAAAAAAAATACAACTTTACTTTGCATTCCGGCAATGTGACAATAAAGGGTTCAGCAATGTAGCCTTGAACTTCTTCAAAATCTTTTCTTGAAAGATAGTAACTCTCATAATTTGCTCTCTTCTGGATACACGAGAGTAAACTGGATCCGGTTCAACTTATCAACGGATAAGTCGGGATGAATGAGAATACCTGATAACAATCTCTCCCGGTCACACTGGGGCAAGGTGCAGCTGATGATAGCTTTCCTGTGCTGCAATTACAGGCCATCAAATAATAAGAAAAAATTGACCTGACTGCTTTTATCTGTTTTTTTGTTTTTTTAGATTTTTTTATAGGTGTTGGAACCATGCAAATCCCTCATTACGACTGTTTTTATTTATTGACGTTTGCACGTTCAAAAGTTGCATTGTTTTTTTGCATTTCTCTTTCTCCGTGCTGTAAATATATTGACGTAAAATATTTTGCTTGGTAAGTGGGAAAACAAAAAATGATTGACTGAATGACTGACTGCTGATTGACTGACTAATACAACAAACTGCTTTATTTAAAATGTTGCATTATATTTGGAATACCTGAACCGTAATTGATGTAGATATTTGCATTTTATATAGAATATTTTGTTGAGGATATCACAAACAAATTTATGGGTTTAAATGTAAAAATTCCGCTTTTTATTACTGGCTGTTGAAGATTTTATCTTTAGCTAACGCACTGTTCACTGTCTTTTTTGCTTCTTTATAATATTGTTAACGGTAGATAGCTCCCTATTGTTAGTCCAGTTTTGATAATCGCAATCATGCCCCGCAGCGTCACGTGACTTTCCGCTTCTAGGATGTGGCAGATTTGGTTTGTCATCCATGCTTTAATTTTTTGAACTGTAAGGATAAAATTTTTGTTTATTTTTTCTGGAAGTTTCTACCAATGAGATGCTTCGATAGGACAACTTCTAAAAGCGCTTTCTGTATTGCACACTGTGAGAGCTGTAGTGTTCCTTCGGTTTTCAATAAAAAATTTTTAATTTTCCCATTTTAATTGGCATCAGCATTTCGGTTCTGGAAATTAAACAATTTTTTAAACACAATGCAGTCACTAAGCAAGTGCGTTCTTGTTATTGTTAAAAAAATAAGTAAGAAAAAGTTTTGCAATGCTTAGCACCAACCGCACGCAGTTTGTTGATATTGAATTTCCTTTAATTATAATGTACTTAGATTGTGAAAGCTTTAATGTACTTAAATCAATGTCGATTGCAAAAGCTTCTTTCAGATGACGGCGTTTCGAGAAACTTGCCTCGTGGTACTTTTCGATGTTATCTCGCGAAAAGTCGACGCTCAAAATTTTACATAAGACTTCTTTAGTCAACCTCCACAAATAAAACAATGAATGAAATAGTAAACATGCGAATAAAACAATGTGATGTATTCATTGCATCTCTGCCTCAAGAAAGGGCAACGTGCTGCTCAAGTCCCCCAGGTTGATCTTGGCCGCTTATTGTGCAGTTTTTTCTTTTCTTTAGTTTTTTTCCCCAAATAAATATTATCTATCAATTCAAAGTATCTAACATTAATTTGCCACTAACTACAATTCGACCATTCATTTCCGGAGATATATTAAGGTGAACATAATTTATTTTAGCGAAATCGGGACATTATTTAACAAAACAAGTAGTAATTTTTTTATTACTTATGCTCTATAAAAGTCCTCTGTCTGTTGTCCAAAAAATATTTTCACTTTAAATCAAACGCCCAGGAATTTCCGGTAAAAGTTAACGGAATACAAAAAAAGCTGTACGTTTTAAATTGAAGCGCGAAGTATTTCTTATTTGTAGTGAACCCCCGTTGCACATCATAATTTTTAAACAGCCGTGAGTTAGAAGGTTAAACATTCCTGCTCCCTAATATTGACTTAATTTATTTTTCTATGCTCTAAAAGAATTGAAGTTTTGTCCTCGTAATTGAGATAATAAAGCAATTTAATATTACTTGATGTTTTAATAAAGTTAATAATATAAAGTCTGTTATATTTTTGGCGTTTCTTTTAGTAGATACCAATCATACATTTCTCCTATTCATTTGATGATTACTACGTAAAAAATACAGCATAAGTACGAAATAGTTTCAAGATGACCCTTCAAATCATTCAACCTTTACACCTTAAAATGACTTTTGCTACTGCGAGCAAAACGCTAGCGATCATTGCCTCAGAAGTTTAATCGATTATTTGATTTTTTCACGGCGACAAGAAGTTGATCGCTTTTCTGACCCCCTCAAAACAGCTTTTCTCATGCCCGGTACAAACCCTTTATTGAACATAAAAATTTATTTTTTGAAGAAATGAGGCACCACCCGCTTTATTGATAGCGTTATACAAATGAAGCAATAATAAAAATACATCAAGAAAAAAAAACTATTTCGACTTTATGTTTCAATCCCCTTTATTTTAAAAAAAAAGCTACAACAGAAAATAGCATTAAGACCTATTCCAAAAACTCTCAAACCTCGCACAAGGTTCTCATTCTTACCACTGCTTGTGTCAATTTTGGTTTTTAGCTTGCGCGTATTTCACTTCGGAAGGCCATTGGCTTTTTATGCAAGAAAAATATTTGTATTGTCAAGTGCTGACATTGACCGCCCATAAAGTAATCTTTTGTTGAGAAACAGTCTGAAACTCAAAATAATAGTTATGGCCAAAGTCCATTGTCTTATTTGCATTTGCGGGCTAATTTTTTATCAGAGACTGTCTATTTTTTTACAATCATTAGCAATACAAACAAAGTTCTAACTTTTTTACAAACGATTGGCACGTTTTTGAGTAAGTTTAAACTGTTTAGTTGGGCAAAACACAAAAAGAATTAATTTTTTACATTTCTACGCATGTTAAAGAAAATATCAACAACCGAACTAAAAAAATTTTAAATAGACATATTTATTTAGTACCATCAAAAGTAAATTGGGCTATTATTGCTTGACTGCTTCACGTTAAACCCTGAGAAATTCAAATAGACTCAAGACTTTCATGAAATATTTTCAAAAGTCAGTTAGCCGTTTAAGTGTTTTCCATTCGTTGTTATTAAATGTATTGAATAAGGTTCAGAAAAACATTTGAGAGGGTTTATGAAACCAAAAAGCCTGAAGAGAACTCTGTTATTTTTAATCAAGTTCATTACTAAACAGACTGTGTTGATTTAAATCGTATTGTCCGAAGCAAAAACTTTTCTTTACAATAGGACATGGCAACCATATTCAAAGTATTAAAATGTTGGTGCATAAACATACTTGCCGGGGTGCAGAGGAGTAATTGCCTCCCCAAGTCTCAAAAATTTGAAAAAAATAAGAGTTTATCCGGCAGCGATAAAAAATTTGCGGCAAAATCAGGAATTTTAGAGCAGCCAAGAAACTGGCCAAAACCTATTTTTTGTTCATCGAAAATGAAAACTAAATGCAGAAAAAAGTTTAAGATTTAACATGAGGACTTTTTTTTAGAGATCAATATGTTTTTGGGACAAAAATTGAGAAATCAGAGCCAGATTCTAAGTGAAGATCTTTTTTTTTGGTCTTTACCCTAAATTTTTGACAAAATTTCTTTGCATATTTGTAAACTACTAGAAAATCATGGTTCGGGCAAACGTCTTTTTTCGTTTCTTCGTTAAACGTTTTCGGACTTTTTTTAGGGATCACTATGCTTTGCGGACGAAAATGAAGAAATCAGAGATCGATCCTAACGGAATATTTTTTTTTGGTCTTCACCTTAAATTTTAGACAAAATTTTTTCGCATATTCGTAAACTACTAGAAAATTATGATTCGGGCAAACGTTACAAAATTTTGGCAAAACTGTATTGCCCCTCACCCAAATTTTTCAACTGGTGCGACTATTTGTAAGTGGCTACTTTTGTTACAAAATTCAGGCAAAAACTTTACGTAGTTTGAACATTTTTTAAAGTTTTTTTGGTACCTAAATTTCTGTCTTCCAAAACCAAAACGCGTCAATTTATATAACTTTATATAACTCGATTATACAATAAGAGGTAACTTTTGCCTGAAGGTATGAAGCTAAGCATAAATATAAGATCAGATGCTTAGTTCTTGTCCGCCTTTAAACGAGATAAGATTAATAAGCAAATGCAAAATCAATTAAAATTCTGCAAAAATATTTTGTAAAAAGCAATTTGCTTTTTTTTCCAGCCTGAAGTTTGTGATTATTTATTTACGATTTATCAAACTTTATCTCTTCTATTTTTTTTATTGTCAAAGAAGGCGAACAACCCACGCATTTACATCTCACTCCTTAAATTACTTCCATTAACTCTCGCCGGAAAATTTGCAGATTTTTTTCTTTTTTTACAACTGATAAAAACATTTTTTATGTCGCCGCACCGCATTGACCATTGATAAAAATACTTTTTTATTTTTATAATACTCTATTTTAATTTTTATATATAGTATTATTTATTAATTTTAGCTTTTATTTTACTTTAGAACAAAATGATAATTTTATCTAACTGAAAAAAAAACAGTTAAGTTTTGCCATATGTTTATTATCTACAGTACCATTCTTTTTTGCAGAAAAACATAAAGAAATCATTTTATGGATAAATAGAATTTTAAGTTTTAGACTTATTTTCGTGATTAATAACATAGGTAGACCTTCCAAGCCGTAATTAAAAATTGCTTCAGATGATCATGTCAATAGCTAAAACATTAGAGGTAACGCAGTGTCTTTATTGTAAGTTAAGCTATCATTTATTTTCAAGATACGAAACCCTAAGAAGATGCATTTAACACTCTAGGTCAGTGTTTTTAGGCCTATGTCCTTTTTTGATGACAAGAAACTCTTGAGCTAGTTTTATAACTTTAAAACTTTACTAACTTTGTGGATGTTCGAAGGAGTCTAAGACTCCGTGGACCATCGTTGAAGAGCTCTGACGTAGATTAAACTTTCAACTTTCAAACCATAATTTGAACCTGCTTTCAGGGAAAATACGATGTTTTAATTAAAAATTTTTTTATTCTTTTTTCGCATAAAACAACCCAGTTAGAATTAGCTTAGGTTTTCATTTTAATTGAAAATTCAAGAATTTTTACATACCTGATTAAAACTGTTTTCTGTACGGTGATTGGCCTGCCACGCTGTGAAAAGAACAAAAGCTAAGACGCTGATTTTCATGCCATGAAAAACAAAGACTTTTCTATTTTTTTTACATTCCAGTTTTGTGATTAAATTTCTACACAAGTACATATCAAATTTACATGACTTCAATTAACTCGATTATACAATTCAACTTTATGTGCCTGCAGCTATAAAGATAAGGGTTAAGTCTATTTGTAAAGTTGTTTTGGATCAAAATCGTTCTCAGTCTATTCCCAAACAAAATAAAACTTGCGGGTGATAGAAACGAAATTAAATTTAGAAATGGCAACATTGGTCATGTTCTATTTAATGAACATTGTTTAACCGAAATCACTATTATAAAGCTTTACTAAAATTATTTTTCAGATTGAGTACTGTTCCACCTGGGCCGATAGCATGGTCAAGAAACAATAAAAAATTGATGATATTCGGCAGTGCTTGTTTGAGTTTACCGATCATTGATTACATATTCTAAATACATTTTCTGTATAGGAGTTAAAATTGAGATCAGGCAAGGTGTGTTTATAACGCAGTCAGATAAAATTGATAAAAATAGATAGCGGCTGCTGACAAAATACCAAGCAAACTAATCTTTAGTGCAGTACATTCAAAATTAAATGAAATTTTACATTAGAAACCTTTCGCTCTTGTACTGTTTTATTTTAAATTGCGATTATTATCAACCGTTTATCTGGCGAATTTTGTCATTTGATAAATTTTAAGATTTTCATAGAAAACAACACCAAAAATATTTTTTATTTAAAACTATAGTATTTATCAAACTTAACCTTTTCGACTTAATTAAGCCTCATCAAAACTTATAAAAATTTTTAATTAGATTTAAACTTAAACAAAATGAACCATAGCAAGACAATTATACTAAGTTACGATTTTAATTGTTTATAGTTTATTTTACTTTTCCATCTTTGAGATTCCTTCATCAATTTAGTATAAGATTATATATTGTCATTGTAGGTCTATCACTACACTTGATCCGAAAAAATTTGCAGCAAATCGTTTCAAGTTTTTCTTGATTAAATTATCTTCTCAATTTTTTATGCAATTTTTTAACTATTTCAAATAATTAGATAAAAAATAATTATGAGGCGGTAATACTACGGCAGCTTTAAAAGCTATGTATTAGATTTGCTATGTCTGCCCAAACCTTCTAAGCTGTAAAAAATAAAAGCAAATAATGACATATAAAAGCAAACAATACTGGCCCATAAGTAATTAAAATGTTTTCAAACAAACATTGAGTACCGCAATTGAATGTATAGCCTAAAAGTAGCCGCAGTAATAAATTTTTTTAACAAATTCAAAAAGTTTTTGTTCTTAATACTTTAAAAGACTGGAGTTGGAAAAATTATAATTGTGATTAAACAAACTTTAATCATTCTTTACTTTGCAATAATTGTAATTCTAATTATAAATAAGAATTTAAAAAAAGTTTTTGTTATTGTAATTAAAGTTTTTTTCTCAATTTTTAATTACATTTAAAGCTTGTTCATGGTAATTTAACCACAACAATTTACGATAAGCGATGATTATTATTATTTGTTACAAATTGGAGACTTGCAATAACACAAGAGTTAGATGTGATTATTTAGAAGAAATGCTAGTGGTTCCGACTTTTGTATTTGGGCTTCACAAAAATCTAATAGTAATTTTAGCTACATTGCATCAAATAATTGTAATTTTAATAGAAGATTTTAAAAAACAAATAATTGTAATTGCAATAAAAATTTTAGAGATTGTCATCAAAATGAAAGCAAGTTTTAAACATTTTTCCAGCCCTGCTATGGGCTATCTATTTTGAATAAACAATTACGATTACGTTGTGTACGGCGTCGCCTCAGTGGTTTCAACCATGTTGTCCTAGAACAGGGCGGACCAGTAACCCAGCCTCCCGCGCCACAAGTAGCACGCGAGGTGATTTTTTATTGCACGTCGAGAAATTTGACCCTTTTATAATGTTTTGATGTTTTAAAATTGGACAATGTATTTCCGCCAAGTCGCCAAATTCTGCATTTGCGAAATAATTACTTTCGAAAGGCTGGACTTGGTCGAGTCATCTGTCTAAGTTTGCTCAGCTTCTGAGCTCATTCATGGAGAAAGTGTTTTTACGGTTAAAACAGACGGTGCACCTGCTATGGTTGGCTAACACTGTTTTGTTAATCTTGCTGAGAAAAAATTAGGCATGCTATGACGAAGTTCCATTACATTTTCATCAAGAAAATTTTTGTGTGAAGATTTCAAACTCAGCACTCAATAACATAATCTCAACTGTAACAAAAATAGAAAATTTTCTTGTCGCACGCTCTGCTACAACGCACAGACAGTTTTGGTCTTTGCTTTAAAAGATGCAGGGTACACTCCATGAAGTGGCTCTACAGTCTATACTGCACAGTCATGCACGTGGTTCAGTCGAGATGAAGTTTGTTGAGGGTTTTTGAATGTCTATCTGTCATAAGGGACCTTTTTGAGAGAGAAAGGCAAGGCCTGCTTTTGGCTGGAGGATGAAAAGTGTCTTGCAAAACTAATGTTTTTTGCTTCTATGACTACGCAATTCAACAAGCTTAATCTTTGTCTTCAAGATCCGGGATAAACAGTAATAAAAATTAATGACGCATGAAAATGTTCTGCAGCCAAACTTGACGTATGATGTAGTATGGAATCGAACTATACTCACCAAAAGACTGTAATTAGTTTATTTGTTTCACTTTTGTTGTTACACGCTTGTACAGTCAGTAATCAAACAATAATCTTTTAAACCGGGTTATTTAAGTTGCTTCTTTTGTGCAATCTCTCAGTTCAGCTATTCTTTATGTAGTGTTTATGGTTAACGTTTATTTAATTGTGTTATATTTCTTTGCAGCGTCTTAAGTTGATTAAACCTAAATTACAGAAAATGTGTTGTTTTTAATTAACGGTTCAACTCAACGTATACAAGCAGGACGTACAAACTGCAACTTTTTGTTACCGTCTAAAGAAATCCTCACTGGATCACCAAGTTAATACCGTTGAAATTGATACGTAGATGCGTGATCTAACGTCTCAATTTTGCAACAAATTTCAAGATTTTCAGTGTTTTAGCCCAATATTCTTTTTTTAATGGAACCAGACAGTTACGAAGACTTTAATTTGATTTGTTTCTTTCTGAATAGATCGACATCGGTGACTTCCAGATGCAAATAATAGATTTCGAGGCACCTTTATTGTGGGTAAATCGATTCGTCGATTTGCAAAAATTATCGGAAACGAATGAAAACAAACACGAAGCAGTCATTTTAGATTGTTGGGAATCTTTACCCAAAAAATTTGGCAGCCTAAAGGAAGTGGCAACAGTTGTTCAGTTAGCTTTTTGATCCGTTTATTTATGTAAACAAATATTTCTACACATAAAGTAGTATTCTTAGCCTCCATTGTAGCCATCTTATATTAGATCCTTTAGAAGCATGTGCTCAATTAAAACGTATTCAAATATCCAAATATAATCCAAACCTTATAGAGTTGAGCAAGGAGAAATAAGGAGAATGGCCTCATTAAATTATTTTTATAACTGCATTTGATGTCCATAGATATTTAATAATAAGCGAGAGTTGATTTACTAATTTGTCTGGTTTCTGTTTATTATTCTCAGAAAAATGACAGTGCAAAACCATTGCTCATAAAGCAATGAAAAGAAGTTATAAAATAGAGTAATTTCAAAAATACAGTAGTTTGGCATGCAAAACGTAACAAAATTTGAAAACTGGTACACTGGGTTAAAAAGGTTGTCTATTGCTGTATTAGAGCATACGGTGTAAATGACGCATCAGTGCTGCGAACTCGATAGATTTTATTCAAGTTCCAGTTCAACTTCAACTTTATTAAAAATTTGCCAGACCGAGTTCGAGTTCTTTATTTTCCAATTTTATTAGTTGAAGTTCGCAGCACTGATGCGTCTATTTATGAAAATCGAAAGCCTAATTAAGCCTGTCTACACAATAACTTAAACCTCTTTAAAAAAAATTGGAAAACTACCAAGAAGAGATAAATAAAATAAAAGAAACAATGAAACCGGTTGTTACTAAAAGAAATAAAATAAATTCATCTAATGGGTTTAAATTAAACAGAGAAAGAATATAAATTGACAACTCAGTTGTATAATCAAAAGTAAATATACAACTCAGTTTTAAAATTTAACAATTTAATATCAAAAGTACTGTAAAATCAAAAAATATTATTTATTCTCTTTTCAAAATTCTTTGATTAATGAACTCAAATTCGATCCTATACTTTTTGGAGTTCAAGTTCGAGTTTGAAGCTCAGTGACGCATTCACTATTTTTTCATTACTTAAAAGCAGGAGTAGGCAACTTTTTTTCACAAAAGAACTACTGGGCGGCACAAAATTTTGCAAACCAAAAATTGTTTTTCTCAGTCAAGTGAAGACTACAAAAATGTCTTCACTTAAAATCTAGAAGCAATATTTTTGTCTGTAATTGTCGATTTTTAAAGACTAAAACCTGACATAACTTCATTACGAAAAAAATAACTGAAAAAAAGAAGGACCACACAAAAAATGTTGCACGTAATCTGCCAAATGAACTAACTAGAAAAAATTTGAAATGTTTTTCAAAATTCGATAACTAACTAAAGATACAGGTAGCTAAGCCCATTTAGCTTTTCTGCTAAAATTTTTGTTATTTGTCTGATTTTTTGAAAAATTTATTCAACAGCTTGTACATATTTCTGCAAAACACTATTGAAAAACTACGCTGAAAATTTATCTCGCGAATTGATTACATTGTGGAAAAAAATTAGACCATATTTATATAATTTTTTGCATTCTTGAGCAATACAGCTCTTCCCTTATTTCAATTAAATTGGAGCAGTTTTTCTTTTGCAAAATTCTTAACCAAATTCTCGGTGTTAAAAAATTTTGGTTGGATGAAGCAAATATTAACAATTTAATTGCTCCTGTACAATGGAAGCGAGCCTAACTTTTTTTAACCCCAAAAGCCATACCCGTACCTGCGGGGGGCTAGGGGCGATTTCCCGAAATCTCAAAAATTTGAAAAAAATTAGAATTTTTTGGGCAAGGGCAAGAAAATACTTGGGCGAAAACAGAATTTTTGGTAACGACAGAAAAAATTCGGACAAAATCAGACATTTTAAAGCAGCGACAAAGAATCGTGTGCGAAGACTAAAAATGAAAATTGTGTTTATTTGTACGACCTGACCCAGGCCTGGCATCACCACTGCTAAACCTACGTCTTGCTTTTTGTTTTTCCAAACTGCTGAAAACTGTCAAAACTCATATAGCCTAAAGGTATATACTGTAGCTGGAAGAAGAGAAAAAGGCGCTTAAAAGTGGCAAAGGTTGCCCGCCTCTGCTTTATAGCAATGCTCCAGCAAGTAAGATTTGATTAATAGTTTTGCAAAAGGTCGGCATGCCACATTCCCGAAGGGGCAAACCGGAAGCAATTTTCAATTTTGTACCCAAGGAATTGTAATCTACATATTTTCAATCTATCAAAAATCCAAATTTTTTTTTCTGCTCAAAAAATTCTCATTCAGCTCTTTACAGTTTAATCATATTATTTTTCGGTACATTTGCAAATTAATCATATTTATTTTTCGGTACATTTGCAAACGCAATATAAGAAACAGATTGGTTTGTTTATCATCTTAAAAAGTCGCTAAAAAAAAGCTTTGCCATGACAACTAACATGGAGTGTTCCTTAATCACTCCAAGAGCTGAGTGACAGAATTTTTATGAGCAGAGAAAACAATTTTGGATTTTTGATCTGTTCAAAATATGTAGATTACGATTCCTTGGGTACAAAATTGAAAATTGCAAACCGGAACGCTAGTTAATAGAAAAAATTCGTCTCTAAAAAGTAGTATTTACTAAAAAAAAGGTCTTCACTTTGAATCTGTCTTGGATTTCTGGCGAATCGGGCGGAACAAAACCCTAAAAATCGGCTTTGTCCCGCCAAAATCGGGACGTATGGCAACCCCAGCAAAGGGGAAAAATTGATTCATAAAACATGCTAAGTTTTGGCTTGAAATTTATCCACGCTTTTTAATACAAATATGCAGTTTAAATCATTTGATGTGGTTAATTTTTTTCTTACGTTTTCAACTTTAAATTTCACAAATTCTTGCTTTATTTTAAGTAAAAAATATTATTTTTCTGTAAAAATAAACTTAAGTTATATTTTAGGTGAACGCGTTACGTAAAAAAATTAACTTTATTGACCTTTGAATGCCCTGCTGATCAGCATTGGAAAAAGCTATTTTTAACCCTGTTTTATCGGAAGTAAGATATTCTTTCTTGTAAAGGTCAACGACACGGATTGTCTTTTAAGTTTTACGACCAACGACTGTTGGTTTAACTGGCAAATAAACGAGCTGATAAAGATAAATTTAAAATTTCTAGGAAGTCGATTGCGGTTTCGGTCAATGTTTGATTTTTTGCTTCAAACAACAAATATGTATCAGTCGTTGATTGCAAAATGGCGCAGTAGGGGGTTGCGATAGTGGTGTGCCAAAGGGAATTTGATGCTTTTCATTTTAAGAGTTCCAAACTGGTGGCCGACATGCTCCGATTCAATGCTTTCGACGAGCTTCTTTCGACCATATCAAGTTGGATTTAATAAAAGCAGTGCTTCCTAATCTTTTTACCATTGCCACGTGAAAAAAATTGAAACGAAAGTATCGTGGCCCACTATTGTTATATAGACGAAGCAGAATTGTGGAATGGGAGTCGCCGTAGTTGCATGTTTTAGAAGGAGTTGAAGTCGGAGCCGATTTTTAGATTTAGCGGAGTCCGATTCATTTTTTTAGGTCTACTAAAGTCGGAGTCGTTTTTGTTTTTGGAGGCTGGGTTTTACGCTAAAATAGGCCTCCACGGTTTTAGAGTCGGAGTTGGAGTTGCCGCAGTGCCGCGTTTTCGAGTGGAGTCGGAGTCATTTTTTCAGAGATGCTTGAATCGGAGTCGGAGTCGAAAAAAGTTCCTCTGACTCTACAACCCTGATGCAAAATGAAAACTTTTTTTATTCTTCACCTCCCCTACTGCCAAAAATCAAAGTGAAGAACTTTGTTTTGTTTTTTTTTTCAAGTAAATTAGGTACGAATTCTCGACCTCAGGATAATGATATGGGGTAAAAACTCCTAATGTAAATAGTTACCACTTTTTACTGCAAAAATATAATATTTCAACACATTTTTTACACCTTTCAGAGACAGCGGTAGAGAAACCATGAATAAACACATAAGTATAAATTTAACTATTATGAAACAAATAAAACTGAGTTTTTCAGAAAATTTAGAAATTTTTCAAACAACTCTGTGGCCCACCTCAAAATGCTCTCATGGCCCTGTGGTTGAGACCCGCTGATTTAAAGGCTTCGGCCACTTTAAAGTTAGAGTAATTTTGACATGTTAAATTGAATTAACAGTTCACTTTTTATTTTATGCAATTTAACGCTGTTTTTGCTTCTTTTACATGGAAGAAAAACAACCACTTCGTCTGTAAAAACTGAAGATACAAGTCCGAGCTGAATAACGCTTGATTTAAAATAACTTCAAATCCTCTTTTGCAACAAAGTAGAAAAAAAGAAAAAAATTTATTAACATTTAAAACAATGCTGTAAAGTGTAAACGATATGTTGAGATTAAAATAAATCAAAAAAACTGATTTTTCAAGCTGAACAGCTAGTCACGTGACGGCGTTAAGTCAGGTCAACAACGAATCAAGCTTATGCAGCGGCTTGCGAAGCTATTTCCTCAGAGCGAATTTTTCGAGACCTTAAAATAACAGTACATTCCGTTTAAAACGATACGTCTGGTCACTTTTTTCGAAGTTGAGGCTATTGAAATAAAAACATCTTAAAAGGCTAATCAAACCTCGAGTAAAAATTTTTTTACAAACTTTTCCGGTTGACGCGATTGTTTCGCTAAACCCATTAAAACACTCGGCACAATAAGTGCAAAATTCCTATTCAAGAACAGATTAAGCATTTTTTGTCGGGGAAAACACGGTTTTTAAAATAAAGCGTTTCTTTGTAAATGTAAACTGTGAAATATTTAGAAAAAGTTCAAGAAAAAAGTGTACAATAAAATTTTTATAAAGAAGCAAATGCAAGCATTTAAACAGGTTTCATGCATTTCTCTTTTCTCTTTACACAAAATTAGAAAGGCGCACGCCTCCTGTGCCCTCCCCTCTTAATTGAGCACGCCTCCTGTGCTCTCCCCTCTTGATTAATCTTTGTACATAAGCGTGATAAAAAAAAACTAATGTAAGGTCAGCCGGTCAGCTTAAAATTAAAAAAGAGTTAGTATCGCCCGATAAATTAACTAGAAAACACCTTCAAAAAAAAAAAGATTTAAAAAAGTGCATTTTATTCATAGGACATTGATTTTTGGAATTTATTTTCAAAAGGAAGGGTAAATGCTATTGTGTTTCCTCTTGCGAAATTCCGCCAGTCGTGCACGCGATTGGAGCTACACAAACACCGCCCACCGTTCTGTCAGAGTCAGTTTTTTTTAGTATGATAGCATCTTTACTTGAGTTTTTTAAAAATATCTTCTAAAGTTTTGTGCGACGTCGTGTTGGGTTTCAATGCTTTTTTCAATTTTTTTCTAAACTTTTTGAATGTATTTTTATACACTCAGAACTTTCACACGAACTCATGTTTCACTTTTTAAATGCAACACCGAGTCCAATTTTAATGCTTTTGAACTTTCTTGACAAGTTGAAATAGTCAAACAATGAGATGCACCGAAATAAAGCAAAGCTTGTTTTACCTAAAATTTATAAAATGCCAACATGCCTACCCCTAAGATAATTGATTACTTTCGAAAAGATATAGCAAAGAATTTACATGAATATCAGATAAATTTGTGTCGATTTTTAAGATAATAACATAATCTTTATATGGTCTTGGTTTCTACACGCCTTTGAAGTTGAATCCCAATTTTAAAGAACATCCAGCGGCATGGTTTTCTCCTAAATCAGATCTTAAATTTAAGATTAAGATTTCCGATTGTTTGTAAGTGTGTTAATTTCAGTTCAAAAACCTGTTTACTCATGTAAATTTATCTATGAATTAATCTTTTAAGAATTGCATAGATTTTTTTTATTACGTTAAACCAAAATTTGGAAGGTAAATTTTAGATTTTGGTAGGCCTACTTAGTTTTTGCTTTTACTAAATATTTTACTAAAAATTTTTACCACATAAAAAATTATAGGCAATGGTTTCTGACAAATAGAAAAGAAAGATTCAACTAATCAAAATAAATTTATTTAAGTTTTTCGTCCAAATGATTTTGTTTTTTGGTACTATATTTCTTTCCAAAATATTTTCTAAAAAATTAGATTTTCAACTATATAAAAGATTTTATCTTTCACATCTTTTCCATTATTAACATTATAAAGATCATTAAAATCGCATTTTAAATTGATTAATTTGAACTTACTTTCATCAGTTGATAATAATAACAGATAAATTTTGACCAAAACAAACTGCGATTAACACCGATTGCAACCCAATATCGTGTTTGATATGTAACTTATAGTTGCTTTAAACTTTTCGTCTACTTTTCATCTTAAAGTTTTCATCATGTAAAATTAAAATTGCGTACTTCAAAACTCTAAACTAGTCTGCTAACGGCAAAATGAATTTTCAAAAAAAAAATTATAGAATTAAAAAGAGTTATAGCGTCAGCTTGTGCAAACTGATTGTTTACACAATACCTAACTAGAAAAAAAGCGTTTAAACTGCGATGTTTAGTGACGTCACTTTACTCCAGGTCACACGAGTTTAACAGGTCATGACGAAGTTTAAAGCAAATAGATAAAAGCTACGACATGGAGTTGTTAGACTTTAAAAAGTGCTTTCTATTGGGTTAAAAGCTCGGGCAGCGACATTTTGCTTTTGCGTCAAAATAAGTTCTTAATTTAAGCACTAAAGCAGGGTTACTCAAACCATGGGTCGCCCAGACTTTGCGGATGGGTAGTGAAACATTGTATCTACAGTTACTTTCACCCAAACATACAGTTAGTTCAGACAATTTGATTGCCACAAATAAATTGTGTCGGTAACTTTTAGACCAGTGGTTTCCAACCTTTTTTATATGGCGGCACACTATTCAGCTGTTTAAATTTTCGCGGCACACCAATCATATTGATTAATAATAATGATGTTTACCACCACGCGCCGCTGCTTAAAGAAGCATTACTACGTTCGGGAACACAAGGTTAGAGAACGCCGCTCGCTTTTTAGCTCTTTTTGTGTGACGTCACACCCAATCCAACAGAGTGGTCCGAGAGTAAAAAGTTAACAAATATTTAATTGAACATTCCCTGGACACTTTTTTTATAATGGTTTTATCTGCAATGGTAAATTTGAAATCGGCTTCCGACCATCAAGAACGTTCAGATTTTTTCTAGTTTCTGACCACATTGGAATACAATTTGCAAAGACTTTTTAATTAACACATAAGCGTAAGTAACAATAATGTGATTATTAGAATGGTTAATATAAGATAGTAGATTTAATAAACTTAGTGGTAATCATCAATTTTTCTTACTAATGACGTAGTAGCTTGAACTGTGCAAGTAAAGAATTCGCCCTACTGGATACAACCGCCAGCCAGGTTAGTAATGACTACAGCCATTCAAGGCGTATTTTTAGCCAATAATTATTTAAAAAATAGAAACATTCGTATAAGAAGTACACCTTTAACCAATTTTTTTTAATGCGTTCGAAATACCCAAACCAGCAAAAAACACAGAATTGCTGATATTTTAATATGTAACAAACCCACCTAAAAAAACTAAACTCAAGATATTAAAGGCAAAACTTTTAGAATTATAGCTATGTGCCGTTTTGCCCCACCTTCCCGTAATAATTACTAATATTATTAATAGATGTAATTATTGCCTCACGGCATTGCTTTGCGGCACACCAGAGTACTTGTTGCGGCACAGCGGTTGGAAACCACTGTTTTAGACGTTTATGGCCAAAAAAACGCCTTGTTACATTATATTATCCCAGGCAATATCACATTGTCTGTTAAAAGTTATTTCATTAGTGTTAATTTGTAGTACCTTATTGCATTCGCGGGCCGTATCCAAAAATTAAAAAATTAATGCAGGCCGCATAAAATTTGGGGGAGTATTTGGTGCGGGCCGCATATTAGTTTTTCCCAAATTTTATAGACGTTTGCTCGAATCATGTAACACTCACAGATACGAGAAATTGCATTCTAAATTTATGGTAAAGACCAAAAAAAAGTTCATCACTTAGAATCTGTCTCTGATTTCTCGATTTTTGTCATAAAAGATTAGCACTGACTTTGCTTCTTTTTAACCACAAGCGGGCCACATTTGGCCCACGGACCGCAGGTCGCCCATCCCTGGTTTTTAGGACATATTGATCTACATTTTTGAAGACTTGTTAGAGGCAAATAAACGTTAACAAATACATAACAATTTTGTGTTGTTTCAGTATGTGCTCCCTCAAATTTATTTAAGTCGCAGTTATATTTGTAAATCGTTGTTTTTAGCAATTTTGGGTCGCAGAAAAAAAGAGTGGAGACTAGTTTAGGTTGCGTCATTTCTGGTAAATTGTGCCAAATTTGAGGTAGATCTCGAGGTGGATCTGAGGCGGATAGCTCAACAACGGCTTCTAGCGGATAATCCTAACCCTAGCTCTAGCTAGAACCACGAGTTTAATTCCAAGGCAGAGCGACGCAGTCGCGTTTAACTACAGATTCAATCGCGGGTTTGATTCTTACCCAGAGTGGCACAATCGCGTCTAACCACGAGTTTGATTCCCGATTGCAAATTATGTTTAAACGCGACTGCGTCGCTCTAAACATAACTTGCGCTGAGCAACGAAGTTACGTTTACCTGCAAGTTCGATTCTTAACTAGAACGACGAAGTCGCGTCTAAACACGAATTCTATTCTCACTCAGAGCGACGCAGTTGCGTCTAACTACTGGTTCGTTTTTAAGCTGAGCAACGAAGTTGAGGGTTTGATTCCCGTCCAGAGCAACAAAGTTGCGTTTACCTGCAAGTTCGATTTTTACCCAGAGCGACGAAGTCGCATCTAAAAACGAGTTCTATTTTTACTCAGAGCGATGCAGTCGCGTTTAACCACAGGTTCGTTTTTAAGCTGAGCAACAAAGCTGTGTTTAAAACTTGAACACAGATTTTAATAAGGTTTTTCTATTGCAAAGATCAGTAATCTGGTTTTTTAACAATGTTTTCCTATTGCAAAGATCTGCCCAACGGTTTTAACAGATATCTTTCTAATACAAAACACACACATTCTGGCTGGAGGTTTTATCGGTTTAGTGTGTTTTTAATACTAAAACATGATGCAATCTATGACGTCATACGAAGAGGCGTATATAAGGTAGCGTGCTTTGGTTTTGTCATTGAAATATGTCGCAACATTCTGTCTCTCGAGAGTTAGAAGTTGAAATGTTTCGCTGCTTAAACCCGCAAAAACCGCACATGTGTGACAAAGAGGCTCGTATGCAAACCTTTCCAAACTCTTGGTATGATCAGGAAAATCCAACGCCGCATGAACTGGTTGACGCAGGGTTTATGGTATGGGTTCTGGTGACCTTGTCAGTTGTTTCTATTGTGAAAGACAATTATTTCACTGGAAACTGCGTGACAAGCCGTGGTACGAGCATGCAAACTGGTTTCCTTTGTGCGAATTTGTTCTAAAGAAACAAGGTGTGAAATATGTGGAAAAAGTATGCCACAAACACCTAGGTTTACATCGACCAAATATAGAAAATCCAATTCGATCCGCTGCAACAAATCAGCTACGTACCATGTTGACCAATCAAATGCAAAGCACGGTTGCAACCGAGCAAAGAAGTCAAAAATTAGAAGCAATGATGCTGCTTGACCCTGACGTGAAATATGCAAAAAGCATTGGCATTGAAGACACCAAGATCCGTTCTGCTCTTTTGCAACGAACAGAAAAAAATAATTGCAACTTCTCCAATTGTCAAGAGGTACTCAACCTTGTTTTGAACATAAATAAAGAAGACAAATGCATGAAATGTAAGAACAAGGAAAAAAACGCGGTTTGCATGCCTTGTGGATACATGATATTTTGCTGGACCTGTATACAAGACATCTATTCTTGTTGGTTGTTGGTTGTGCACTCAAAGCTTGTCCGAAACAATCCGTGTCAAACAATGGTAATTGCACAAGAGCTTAAGACATGCGTTTGTTCTTCGAGTGAGAAACATCAAAATAGTAAATCATCGATACTCATCTTAAACAAGCTGTTTTTAATGAAGCCAGAATTGTTGAAAGTGTTATCATTCTTTTTTCAAAAACGTTTTGACCGTGTAAAGTACAATACATTGAAAATTGATCAATCGATATATTAATAAATTTACACATTTTTCACACTGGCATTTGTGCTCAATTTTTTGAAACTACTGTGTAAAAAATTTAAATCATATCTATTTGACAATCAAAGTCTGACATTCTGCAGTTTTTAATCGGGAAGCACAAGTTGTAAAATATCCAAACGAAAAACCGTGGACGCGTTTCTAAAACGTCAACTGTGGATGGGGCTTGCAACAAAATTAAAAATTTTTATATTGCTTAAACTTTCAAAAACTCTTGAAAAGTCTGCAATTGTGAACTTACCGTTTCATATTTTAAAACTTTTACATAAAAAATTTACTTTATTTTAAACTCTTCAAACACAAAAAACCGACAGAATCCAACAAAATTGTGGTTTATTCGAGATTTTTTTGCTGTTCTTTAACGTTTTTCAATGCGTATCTGCATAGCAACAACAGAACGTCAGCTACAGATTTTTGTGGAAAAAGCAACATGGATTTAATTTTTAAAATTTTGACCCGAGTCGTTAAAGTTTTTCATGAATGTTGTAATTTTTCAAACGTCGAAACTTGGGAGTATGAATTGCTTAAAGTGTAAACCGTGTCATTAAACAGAGACAAAAACGTTTAAACGTTATTTTGCACGGTTTGAGATTTCTTTGTTTGCATTTCACTCAATTTTTCTTTTAAAAGCGATACAATAGATTAGTCGTTTGAAAACAATGCGGTTTTTCTTAATATCGATTAATCTGTTTTTAAACTATCTCTTCGCCAAACAAAGTAAAAACGTTTTTTATTCCAAGAATATTTTTGAAAACTACCTCCAGAAAAACAACGAACCAAGACTATTTAGGCTCGTCTCATAAAAACTATTGTGTGCGTATGTCACGATTTTTTAAACCACCTGACCTATTGATACAAAAAAACTTGCATTTTTTATGATGCAGAATGATTGACACAAATTCTTCAAGTTTTTCTAACCTCGAAACGGTTTGATTGTGGCTTTTTTCAAGTAAAAATTTTGTTAAAAGTCAAGAAGTTACTCTTTAGCAAAACGTAAAACTTTTATAATTTTTGTGACTTTGAAAACAAGAAAATAGTGGTTACAACTTTTAATAAAAAACTGTTTGTTAAGAAAATCTTTTAATTATTTTAAAACTTATTTTGCAAAGTTGAATTATGTCTAAGATTGCATTGGTTTAATACGCGATTTTACATCTAATTTTGCGCTTCGCTGCAAAAGAAAAACAGTCAGCATTACGAATATTGCAAAGATTTCTTAAAGTTGAAAGCTTCTTGATCGAAAAATAACAAAAAATCAGTCAATTTGCAAAACAATGTCGCTTTTCCAACAACTTTTTTCAGTTTGTGATCTATTAAATTAATTTCGTGATAAAAATTTAGCATTGTAAATTTCATAATAGAACATACCTCAAAAATCAGCAAAACAATACGTTTTTCAAACAATTTTCAACATCTGGTTTATATCAGGCAAATTTCTCGGCATCATGTCTGATGAAAAAATACATGGTGTCACCCACTTTGTTTTCAGCATATGCGTCAGTGAACTTGAGACTTGTCTTAAAAAACAATGCTTTGTTATTCTAAAACTACGATTCTGATTTTTAAAAGGTGTAGACGTATTAACTTAGAGGTGTGATTCTAACTGCACCGTACATTCCAATAAATTATTCTCTTGTCTTATCGTCTTTTTAGACCAAAAAATTTAACAGGTAAAACTTTCTTATATCAAGATTTTAAAAGTAAAATTTTGTCTTTAGGTAAAATATCAGATAAAAGTTGTAATTTACAAAAAAGCACAAATTATTTGAACTACATTTTGTAGCGAATTTCACTGCTTTTATAAAATAGTTGGTTTTGGAAGCAAAAATCTTTATTGTTTATGCCAAATCTTTGAAAGGTTTGCTGCTGGCAACACTTAAAACGACCCATAGTCGTCTACCGATTCTTTGTACAATCATAAAACTATTTCTCAAAACACCAAAGGTCTACAAAAAAAGTAAATTTTTCTAGTTTTCAGTCAAGACATACGATGTGGCGCACCCCAGTGGCAATGGAAAAACCGTTACTTGCGTCATACACTTTTCGAGTTTATTGAATTGTTGCGTATGTTTTTTTCTGTTCCAATTCACTGTTTTGGTTAAGAATGACAAAAAAAAAAAAAAAAAAAAAAAAGAAAACTTGTGGTCAATTTTACATTTTGTCAGTTTGCTCGCAACAAAATCGAATTTTAATTAGGGTTGTATGGAGTAGAAATCACCGGAGTCACATGTTTTTGGAAGGAGTCGCAGTCCGAAGGGAGTCGTTTTTCAGACATGCTGGAGTCGGAGTCGTTTTTTAGATGTACTGGAGTCGGAAAACTTTAGATAAGTGGAGTCGGAAAAAAACTCCTACAACTCCACAACCCTGGTTTTAATACGAAAACAATAAATTCGTTGCAGGGTTGCCAATATTTTTTGCGAATCGTAACCAAAAATTCTTTAAATTGTAACGTTTAACACGAAAATGTAACCATTTTGTTATAACGATATCAAGACAAACAAATTTAATGTTATAGAACATTTAGCTTTAGTTACCTTATTTTTCGTAAAAACCATCCAATGTTTTTGCTTTATCTTAAACATGACATTGTTTATCATTTTTATATAGTTTCGAAAAGCTTGTAAAATCAAGTGTTTTTTCGAATTTTTAGCATATTATTTCAAAAACATACGTTTTGGTTACTAAAAAATAATATTTCAAAACATAGAGTGTACACGTTTTTTGAAGGAATAATTGGTTGTTTTAACAAACTAAAACACATCATTTACATTTAGTCAAAAATAAAAACACTTGTTTGTTAAAAACATTTTACGAGTTTTTGACATCTTCCGGCGTGTTCAGACTTGTCAAGACGTTTCAAGTAAACAGCTACTAATCGACGAAAAAGAAACTTAATACAGTTGCTATTGGGCAATAGGTTAAATAAGAAAAAAAATTCCTTATAATTATTCGTTAGAATCGAAATAGTTATTTTCCCAACATACAGCGCACCGATGTCTGCGAGTGGTAAAGCAAAGTTAAAAAAGTCGCTTTCTTCGACGAACAATGCAACAGACACCACTTTAATTCGAAATGTGTTTTGTGCAGTAAAGGCCAAGCGAAAATACGAAAAGAAACCTCAAGCAGACAGCGAATCGGGAATGATTTCTTTCTTTGTTGAAGTGGAAGAGCAGCAATATTTCAATCGTCTTCAGTTACGCGAAACTTTATTGAAACTGCTACCCTTTCAAACATGTCTTCTATTCTTCGAAAAACAAAATACCAAAGGAATTCGAAAAGTTTACATAATTTTTCTTCATGAAACCGACCCCAACAAGTGTTCAGTTCGTGCTATGTTTAAAAGAGTGCAAAAAGAAGTATTGGTTGATGAAATGAAGTTATATTATAGATATATCAATTTGTTTTCTCCTCTTTTGTATGTGGAAACCATAAAGAGATCTCTTGTCGCTTATAAATGCATTCGCTTTGAAAATGCGAGCGATGTCGAAAAGAAGAAACTTTGTGAAATCAGCCAATTTCTTGTATCTTTTTCTACCAATAGCAAGAACGTTGTAATGCTTGATTTGAATGATCACCCTTTGTTTAGCGAAAAATAAATCAATTATATTTTTCTGAATTGTGAATAAAACATACAGTCTTAAACTTTTTGTGCTTTATTGTATACACCGAGTTGAAGTATTAAGAAAAAGTTTTCAATTATGTCTTGATTTTCTGTTTTAAAAAGGTTAATACATGTATTGTAAAAACTTACACTGAGTATTCATGAAATTATATAAAAGTAGAAGTGATCGTGAACATTGAAGATAAGCTTTAGGATGTTTTTACTTTTGATTTATAAAAGAATTGTGTTTTGGAGTGAAATAAACAGAGTTTTCAACTATTGCTTGCTCACAAGTACTTTATAATACTAAAAATGACAACAAAATCGTTTGAGTTCAGACAAATCGTTCACTCTACTTGCAACTCGAGTACGCTGCATAGTCTACTTTTTGGTGAATATTTTATAAGTTGATTGTTCAAACAAAACAGTTCTGTGAATTCAATAAGGTTTACAAGCTTTTCCCGAAATCAACAAGAAAACTAACGTTTTAATCTATAGAGTAAAGAAAAGATTGGGTCCGTTCTAACAAACAATAGCTTTTCGAAGAAAGCGACTTTTTTAACTTTGCTTTACCACTCGCAGACATCGGTGCGCTGTATGTTGGGAAAATGATAG